>CANSGD010001249.1:3000000-3542723 GCA_947645195.1 Patellifolia procumbens | reverse complement strand
AATGAGCACCCTGGGGCATCAATGAAAAAAACCTTATTTTAATTTACAAAAATGCTAAATCAGCTCTAGTGGATGACATAAGAATCAAAAAAAGAAAATTAAGTAGTTTTTATATATTGAGGCGCTAATTTATAATAATTTGCCGTAAATTTTTAACCAAACATCATTTTAAACAATGTATTTAATACTTATGTACAAATATAGAATTGTATACTTCTTGTTTTTTTAAATGTAACACTTTCTATTTTAGGAAGCCCAAATTACTTATTACACTTTCTTTTTTGGTCAACAAGTTTCTCTATCTCTCCTCTCCCATGGCTTCCCTAATTTTTTCTCTCTCTATCTCTTTACTTCCCAAAATTATCTAGAATTCGTAAATCTAAAAGTGTCACGTTTAAATAACAAAACGGAGGAAGTATATATGATTACCCTCTCATTAGATGGTGGTGGTGGCAAATATGGTGGTGGTGGTGGTGGCCAAGGTAGGAAGGGGAAGAAGTTGTTGAAAATGTTAGAAAACGATTGAAGGAAAGGGTATAATATAAATTTTTATATTGGATATTCATACGATTACTGATCTATGAAATGATAAATACGGACGGTATTTTAGCACACCATCTGACTATCTTTTTTTCAATAACCTTAGATATACTATGACAACATTTATTAGTCTGCAAATATTACAAAATTGAGGAACCTTCCACTTTTCTGTTCTGAAAGCTCATAAAACCCTGCAGGCTGAGGCAACGAGAGAAAAACAGTGTAAAAAAGGGCAAAAGAAAAAGAAGACACACTTTCCCACTTGGATTTCCATCTCTCAAGTGAAGGAAGAAAAATCCAACCCACAAACAAAAAATCAAACCCCCTAATTTTCTCCTTTCTTTTTCTTCCCTAAATCCAAAACCCAGAAAAACTGGTAAAGTGATATCAGAAAATTGTTCAAGTATTACGATGGTTAGCATTTTCGATCCACCACAAGGAGATGGAAGAATGGAAATGGAAAACTACTATATTGAAATGGAAATGGGTGGGGAAAACCCACAAATTATGTAGCAACAAATACATCAAAATGGTGTTGGATTTCAAGAACTAGCATGTCACAGTGCTTCATATACTGCAACATCAACAGCACATCAGCATCAAGAATTTGGAGGAACAACAATAACGAGATACCAAAAGAGCTTAGGAAAGGAAGAAGTGCAAATGCATCATCAAGTTCATCAAAAGCAGGATGGTGTTTTAGGGACCCAGAATTGCAAAGAAAGAAAAGAGTTGCTAGTTATAAATCTTAAGCAGTGTTGGGGCCAAATCAAAAGGTCTTTTTCTAAAAGCTTCAGATGGCTCAAAGACAGGTAATTTCTACATTCTACATGCTTATTTCTTCCTTTTTATTGATTTTATTTGGGAGCCTGTGCCCCGACTACATCCAGATCCTACCTGGGACGCCACCTGGCTGTGGTGGTGAATCTTTCCATGAAAGAGGCCGCATATGAACTTGAGACCTTGCTTATTCCCGATTAAGCCACTTACCAGTTTACCATTTCGACCTGTCCCCATGTGGTATTAAACTAATGAATGCCTTGGATAAGGTTGTTTTTGCAGAAATTTTAAATCAACATAAACAATAACTGCACTAACCTAGTAGTGATTTTGACATATTCTAAACCTACACCATTTTAGGAAATATATTGAATGTTAATGATGGGCAAATTTGTTAGCAAGATGCTCATGAAAATTTGATTATATGAATATGTGATGTTTGTATCTTTTGGATGTTGTAGGTTGTTTTGATTGTAATGGGTGCGCCTTTGTGTATGGGAAGAGCTTCAGATATGACAGATTCAAGCTGTAGATGATCACTTGTTTTTTCTGGCTGAAATGTGTGTACTTGGAATAGAATCATAAGAATATCTGATTTTTTTGTGTGAAAGTAGTATCTGTTTATTGTGGTAGAAATTTTACATTTTTTGAATTCGTTTTTGAGCAGGTAGAGCTTTTTGCCTGCTTTTTCTTTTAATTGCAAAATTAAGGTGTGTGAGTGAAGATTAAACTCTTTCTGTTCATATTATTGCCTTTCAAATCTAAGTGTTTCACAAGAAACAGAATTGTGCTAATATTGCTTCATTGATTAAAGTATTGTCTTCGGCGTATGATTTGAGGATATTTGGGGCCTTATGCGCATTATAGAGTTAACCTGGCAGGAATCAGGATTTGTCTGTTTTCCTTATTTACCTATTTTAACTTATTTTACGAGGTGTTCAAACTTAACTCGGCAGGAATCAGATTGGTTGCTCTCGTCAATTTATTTTAACTTATTTTACTTTAAGTTCAAACTTATTGAAATTTATATGATTTTTTTTTCGGAAATAAGTTGATTTTAAACAGTGTAGGCTCGAGTGGTGTCTTGTTGTTGTTATGCACTTCTTATTCGCAAATTCAATCCTACACTCGAGCATGTCGCGCATCGTACCCCCGAACGTACATTCCCCCTATTTTAATGTACATCAGTTTAAATTTAAAAGTAATTTTCCCTACCAATATTTAAGATGTACATTTATTTGTCGTTATTGTTCATTCATAAACTTAATATGTTTATTTACTGATATCAAACGTACATTACAAAACCAACTTAATTTTTCTCTCAAAATCACTTGTACTCATCTTTTTTATTCAAAATTTTTCAAATTTAATGACAAAGGCGGGAAGTCGCCCCATATCAAGCATTTTAATGTATATCAGTTCAAAAATCTCTTTGAATTTTAGTTTTATTTTTGAATTTGAACCACGTACATTTAAAATGTTTAAATTTACATTTACGTTCAAAAATCACCAGACTCACTATTTCATTTGAAAATTTTCAAATTCAGATTTTTGTTAAAGTGAATGTACATTGGAAACATTTAAATGTACATCCGTTCAAAAACACTTTTTTATTTGACATGATTTTTGAATTGAACTGATGTACATTTAAATACTTTCAATGTACATTCCCGCCTTTTAACTTCGAATTAGAATTTGAAAATTTTTGAATGAAAAATGGTGAGTACAAGTGATTTTGAGAAAAAAATTAGTTTTGTAATATACACTTGATATCCGTAAATGAACATATTAAGTTTTTATGAATGAACAATAACGTCAAATAAATGTACATCTTAAATATTGTGAGGTAGTTGTTTTTTAAATTTGAACTAATGGACATTAAAATACTTCTAATGTACATTCGTAGCACAGCTATCGTACTCTCGAGTGTAGGATCTAATCTTATACTGTACCATGTTAAATTCAGCTCAAGTATGTATCCATTTGGTCCCTTCAATATAGGCCGAAATCATTGAAAAGTTTGTTTAAAACTTCAAATAGTCGAGTCGAAACTTTAGATAAGTGATCATGTTGTTTAATGTAGTCATCTTATCATTCTTATGTAAAAAAGGTTGTAATCAACAAGGTGGAGTTAGGTCAACGTCGAGCTAACAACCAGAAATGTATATGACATTATCGTTTAACTTGGTAATTGGAAATATTTGTGCTTTTTCTTTCATAAAGGATCTCTTTCCTTGCGAAGGATACTTCTCTTTTGATGCCCGTAGGAGCATTGAACCCTGGTCAGTGAAGTTACCCCTTTTTGGTCAATCTTAACTTCTTTGGGAGACTATTCATTGTATATTCTGGCAGTATTTAGCATAATACTACCAAGATTATCTTTATCTTTTCTCATTGCTTTTAAGGACATCTCCTGATGAACTAAAAGTAAACATACAAATGGGTAACAGCAAAAAGTAACATTGCTAGTGTAAGCATGTTTGCGGTACATTGTATTGTATAATAAAAATTGTATCATGACTCTAGAGGAATCCATAGAAGAAGAAAAGTTTCTTTGCCGAAGTTGAAGTGAGTTTTACTTGCTATTGGTTCTTTGATTTGTAAGGAATAGTTGTATAACCAACTTTTATTTCCCCATCTGCATGGTTTGCCCTATTCCATTGTTATGGGCATAAGAAAATTAGAAGAATTGTGCTAGTCGTTCAATTGGAAAAAGTGACAATTAAAATTGATATATGCTATAGTTACATATCTTAGTGACAAACTTGTAAATATCTGTAAAACTGGTGGAGATTGGTGGTAAAGTTAGCACGGTAAGTAACTGGGAAATGCTATTTTTTCTCGATAGATGGACCAATACATCTATCTGGGATATACTACAATTTCTAGGAACATATTACTAAATTTTCAACCACAATTTTATTAAATTGTAAAATAAACTAACTTTATTCAGAAAATATACTACTTTAAATATACTACTCCCGCCGTAACATATTACTTGCAACATTTGTCATAAATGGAGGAACACAATACTTTTGCAACAATTCAATTGTTTCCATTTTTGGTAAAAAAAAGCTTCACAAAAATTACATAAATACCATTGTTTTGTAAAATTAATCTTGTTTTACAACTTCTTAATATACCACTAAACATTAAACTAACACCATTAAATCAAAATTAATCATACCACAACTATCATTCACACCTTCCTAACTACAAACACCACCAGCTCAATATATCAACCATCATCACTGTTGACAGCTGTCACCCCCTCGCTGCCATCACCTTCATCGTCATCCACCATCGCACTGCAGATCTTCAAACACCACTAATCAGCCACCACTCGCACTCTAATCAACAACTCTTGACCACCCCAGATCGCCATTCACCTCCACCACCACTTCGACCTCCGTAACCACCTACAAAACCACCAATCACCACCATTCAAAATTCACCACCAACCACCATCACATCTGAAACTACAAACCACTGCCCAATTCGAAACCTCTAGCTTCAAGAACTACTCAAATCAACGGCAATCAAATCAAGAAGGGGAATGAAACCATAAGTTTGTTTTTCGGAATTGATCTAGTTGAAGATTTGGAAGTTTTGGGATTTCGTTGGTAGCTGATTTGGGATTTTTATCTCTTGTAATGTTGGTGTTTAGTGTTTTGATGGCGGTGTTTTAGAGTTTCGTTGTTGGTGTTGTTGGAGGTGATTTGTTAGTGTCTTTTGATGTTTGCAATTGTGAAGGTGGCGGTGGTGAGAGAGATGGATTGATGGTGATGAGCGATATGGGTGTTGCGTGGTGTTGCTGCAGTGTCGGTGGTTGGGCGGTGCATGTGCAGGTGGTCAGTGGTGGTGGTGTGGTGTAGGTGCATATGGTTGGGTGGTGGTTGGGGTGAAGGTGGTCAATGGTGATTAAGGGTGATAGTGGTTGCCTAACAAAGTGTAATATGGTGGTTAGGAAATTTTGCGTTTAGAAAATTCCCTTAGTTCAATTATTGCGGGCTTTAACTTACAGAGGGAGTACATTATTTATAGAATATACTACCTTCATCCATAAATATACAACACACAAGTTGGATATATGCAGCCCTTATCTATCAGATAGACCTGAATAATAATAATATAAATTTTTAGTATAAACTATAGAAATTTGCATAATAAGATATGAAACTTGCTATATAAAATATAGAAATTTGCAAAGTATAATGAAGAAGTTTATACTATATATTTCCTCCATTTTTATTACACTACTACAAAAAGGGCAAACATAACATTCGAATAAGACTTAACATAACACCTCTTAGGTGTTGTTAAGGTCACTGTTGTGTAAAGTAAAGATAACACCCTATGGGTGTTATTATTGGTATATAAAAGATAATACATATCTTACATAGTAGTTATCACTATGTAGAAGCAAAGATAACACCTTATGAACTGAATGTTATCTTTAGTATAGCAAAGATAACACCTATCTATAAGAAGGGTTATCTTCGTTACAACTTTAGATAACACCTCTGTCACCAAACGTTATCTAATTTACAATTTTCTTTTTAAATATCTGCATACAATTACGGTTTCCAACCTGTATTATTCTTTCCCAAATAATCTGTAATATACGGAAACATGCCCAATTTAGATAGCAACTCATATCAAAAAATTGTGATATATATAGAATCTAAATAATCAACCAATATCCATCAATAACTCATCGTATTCTCAAGTGTCGAAGATAGAAAATAACTAAAATTTCAAATGGTAAGTATGTACATAGAAAAATGACAAGTTTAAAAGTGTAAAGAACGAAGTTACAACTCCTTCATCATCTCTTCTGCGTCATGTTGTACATCGACATATGAAATTCATAAGTCCCGAAGTTCATCAATTTAGTCTTGAGAATAAGTACGAGGAGCGCCGGGATAATTCTGCAGTTTTTAAAAACATGTCATCATCATAAATAATAATAAGCAAAACGCTAAGTTCATAATAATAACAAAAAGATTAATTAACAGCTCGATGAAAGCACAAGGGACATAATGAATATGATCTCATGAATAGAATCATAGCACCCATACAGCCCCCGTGCACAAAACCCGAGGCACTGCCCGACCCCGTACAACCCCCTGCACAGACCATCCCCTTGCACAAACCCGAGACCATGGAAGACCCCGTGTATAGACCCGAGACAATGCTAGACCCCGTACAACCCCCACGCACAAGCCAGAGACAGTGCAGACCCCGTACAAACCATGTGCACCAGAACCCGAGACCATGGCAGACCCCGTGCACAGACCCGAGAGAATGCCCTCACCCTGTACAACCCTTGTGCATAGACCCAAGACACTGTAAGACCCCAACATCCCCCGTGCACAGACACGTACAACCCCTGCACCACAGCGTCCCTGCCAGCCCCCGTACATGCACAGAACAGACAGTCATTGCCAGACAACACATATTCAGTGCACAAGATAGAGAAATCTAACAAAGACAAAATGCTAATTCTCATTGACATAATTCTCATCAACAAAATGCTACGAGGCCTGAGCATGGAGATCACTAAGACTATACACAACATATATTCAATACACTCTTAAAGTAGAAAGCCTAATGAATGATGTTTATACTTAGATACTAATTGTCATGGATAGAAATACATTTAATACAAAATGTGCACAACAATGTACATCTTCTGGATCCCCATAGCTTGAATTGTAAACTAAAATTTAACTGGGCTAGTTATCAAATAGGCCAAAACTCTATTTCACAGAAGTTCCAAGACGTTGACTTTATCGATACTCTATCGGTATTTTGTGGTTGTTGGTAGTTGTATTGTGGAGGGGGAGGGTTTTGCACATTGTTGCTGGGATATGAGAGCAGTGGGTTGTCTTTCCAACCAGGATTGTATGTGTTGGAGTAGGGGTTATTTGACTGTCTTTGCTGAAAAGCATTCGCCTGCTCCATCTGATTCTGACCGAACTGACAATCATAGCCGAAGTGGCCCTTAATACCACACACCTCGCAGTAAGATGAGGTGATGGGTGCAACTGGTTACATGGCATTTATACTCATAGGCGGAGGTGTCGAACTAGAAGGCTTCATTGTTTGCAATTGCTGATTCAGCTGCACCATCTACGAAGTAAGCAATGAAATAACGTTAACATCAATTACCTTCTTAGTTAGACTCCTAGATGATGAATGGTCATTTGCTGCGAGATTGGCTAGGAAGTCATAGCCCTCATCAACCGCCTTGTTTAAAAAGACTCCTCTTGCAGACGAATCAACAGTGCTCTTCGTCTGGGGCTGCAGACCATTGTAAAAAGTCTGTGTCAGAAACCACTTGTCCATATTATGATGTGGACACTCCCTCTGTAGATCTCTGAATCTAGTCCACGCTTCCCTCAATGTCTCATCTGGCTCTTGGGAAACCGTGGCCCACATTTCTGATACCTGTTGTTTTTGTGGGAGGGTATACTCTTGAAGGAATGCAGCAGAAATTCCCGACCATTCTGTCTCAGCGATGTCACTGAACCACCTCTGAGCATTGTCTCTGAGTGAAAACTCAAACAACATAACCTTTAGATGCTCATGTGTGACTCCTTAATGTTTAACAATTTTGCAGAGTTGTTGGAATCTCTGCAGATGGTTGGCCGGATCTTCAGTAGGATGCCCACCAAACTGATTTTGCTGCACCATATTGATTAGTGCAGGCTTAATTTCAGAAATTATTTGCAGCAATGGTGGGCATTTGTGGACCTGTGGGTATGCCTTCTAGACTAGGCACCCCATAAGACTTCAGCGACTTCGCCATTGGTAGTGAAGAAATCTCAATCAGCTTTCTCTTGTTCGAACTCTACTTTAAGATCTCGAAGTATAGCTTCCGTATCGGGATCTCCAGGGAATATATCAGTTTTCTTTTTGTACTTGGACATAAAAGAGAAACAAGAACAAAAACGTGAGAACAACCTCAATTGGAATGGGAGCTTCCAATGAGGCAAAAAGAAGTACGCCAATTAATCGAATAAAAACTAGAAAACTAGCCGTCTCCTCGGCAGCGGCGCCAAAATTTGATAGGCTAAAGTCGTATCACCTAATCAAAGATAATTCCTAGAGTCCTCTAACAACAATAGTTAAGGGAAGTAGGGTCGAGTCCACAGGGAGACATAGTTTCTATGTTAATATTCAATCAAATAACTACTTTTGATGAAATCAGGGAGAAAAGACTGAACTACTAATTAAACTAAGGAAAACAGTATTAAACTGAAGATTTATCTATGAATTAAAAGTCTAGGGCAATAGTTCGGTCCACCATGCTTATACCATTCAAAAGATTCAAATAACTAATGCCACCTAGGTTTAGAGTCGAACGATCAGAGCAAGTGTCAAGCTTATGGTCAGGTCTCAACGCTCGTGATTCAACATATGCAGTATGGTCACAAACATAATCAGAATCACTAATGTGCTCTAAGCCTCTAAAAGTAAGAGTGATCTGTACGAACGATTATTAGCTAGACATAACTCATGAAATTGGCCACTAACATAAATTATGAATTCACGAACAAATCACATTACAATCTCTCTAATCAAAACCTAGAAACTATAGCAATTCAAATAACAATTATGGCATAAACATGGTTTTCCTCCCTAAAACCCTAGAAAAGGGGACTACTTACTCATGGCTATGAAAGACAAAACTAATTGAGAGTAAAGATTCATAATTGACAATGAAAGTAATAATAAAAAACAAACAATCTAAATATAAATAAGTAAGAACGAAACGAAAATAAAGAGATTATCGAAATTGAGTCTGAAATACGAACTATATTGAAAAGTCAAGCAAAGATCCAAGCTTCAACAATGGAGAGACAAACTAGAGTTCTAAAACTAGGGCTTGATAAAAATAACAATGAAAATAAGATGTCCCTCAAAATAAACTAAGTGTTGTATTTATACTAAGTCTAAAAAGAATAGAAAAATGATTAAAAATGGGCGACAAAACACGCTTCATGTAAAAAAAAGTAACTCCGCCCGATGGCGACGGGAAAAACTCTTCTTCTAAAAACTGGCATCTGGCAGTACTTCACAAACCGACAAATGGGTCGGGCGAATCCGCCCGATCGGGTGGATCTTGCGTCTACTTCCAGAACCAGCCAAACAGCATATCAGGGCAACTGGGCACATAGAGAATTCCGCCCGATGGCTTCGGGCAAGGTCGCTTGATCGGGCATTTTGACGATCTTCCTGGAGCACTAATCCACCCGATGATATCGGCGAAGTTGCCCGATCGGGCGTTTTGTCGATCTTCACTTAGCATTGATTTCGCCCGATATCCGATTGTATCGGGCGGACCGCAATTTCTGTAAAACTTCGAATCAAGGACGCCTGTAAGCCTATGAAATGTGGCCTTAGAGCTCCGCAACTCAATAAATTTGCCTCATAACTCCGCCTATCATATGTTGATGCTCAAAATAACAGAAAATAGGGAGAAAACTCCCTAAAACCTGTAATTCAACATAAAACATGCAAAGCACAACTAGATAGAGGAGTAGCATAAAATAGCTCCTAAGAGCATAGTTTGACGCACAATTTAGCTCAAAAGTAGGGGGGAAAACTATACAAAATAACATGATATCAAGCCCTCGAGATCGGCTCGGTCAATACTCGGCTCCAGTTCAGTCAATTTTGAGCCCAAGCCGAGCGTTAGATATCCGAGCCCGAGCTCGAACCCAACAAGGCTCGGCTCGACTCTTTTGCTTAAAATATTTGTTCATATTCCTAAATTTATAACTTGATGATTAACATTATTGGTTTTTGAATAAAAGTGATGTGAAGGACCCTATTGGCATTACATTTATCTTTTTGAATGATTGCGTCTTTTACTCTTTTTTTGCAAAATATTAACCAATAATTGCGAAAAAAGCTCGAGTCAAGCCCAAGCTAAACTTGAAGTTTCGGAATTGAGCCGAGCTCTAGCCTGTACGTGACCAGCTCGTCAAGCTTCGGGCCGAGCTCGAGCTTAATCAGATTGCCACTGAGCCAAGCCGAGCTTGGTCGAGCTCAAGCTCAGCTCGACTCGTTTGTACCCTTACTTATTGATATCACGTATTTATATAGAGTATTCTCCCTTATTTACAAGCTAATTTGTGCGTCATTGGAGCTCTTGGGAGCTATTTTGTGCTAACTATCGTATGTAGTTGTGGTTTCGTGTTTTAGTGTTGAATTGCAGGTTTTATGGAGTTTTCTCCTTATTCCCGAGCCTTTTGGAAGCAACCACGGCTTTACGAGATGTTACGAGGCACGTAGGATGGCTCACGAGCTTTATGGATAGTTTAGGAGGTCCCAAGACCCCTAAACGTGAAGATTAGAGAGCCAAGGAATCAAAGGAGGTTTCCGTGCACTGATCGGGCAGAAATGGCCCGATCGGGCGAAGTATTTATGATCGGGTATGAAAGTCACGGACCCGATCGGGCAAGTCTTGCCCGATCGCATCGGGCGAGCACACATGCACCAGGCCCGATCGGATGTTCACCACCCGACCCGATCGGGTGGGCTGCTCATAGCTCTTGTTGTGAAGCTGCGGATGAGGCGAGCTTGTTGGGCTCGTTTGTCGCCTGGCCCGATCAGGTGGATGCCCACGGCCCGATCGGGTGGGCCGTATAATTTGGTTAATGCTACGCTGCTGCTGTACGAAGGCCCAGAAGACAAATTGCTGAGAGTGTTGTTTGACCCGATCGGGTACTGTGCTCGGGCCCGATCGGGTCTGGTGCCTAAATCGCACTTTTTCGCTTTCTTATTTCCGTTTTTAGTTAACTTGAGGGGTATTATAAATACCGTTTTCCTCATTATTTAGGGACATCTTTTTATCATCTATCATTCATCTTTTGACTGCTTTAGACTAGAATTATTTCTCATTGTTCTTAGTCTAGTTTAAACACTTTAGATTAATTTAGAGGTGATCAAACCTATTTTGATTCCAATAAAAGTTTCTGTTTTCCGTCAATTGGTACTCTTCCTTATCCTAATCTCTTTTGTTATTCTTGATTGCTTAGTTTATTTATTTAATTGTTCATGATGCAATTGTTAGGGTTTCATATTAGTTTTGTCGTTGTTAATTCGATCATGAGTGAGTAGTCTCTTTCTAGGGTGTTAGATAGGAAAGCCATGTTTATACCATGATTGTGATTTAGACTCTTATTGATTTCTAGGGCTTGATTAGGGTGATTGTGATGTGGTTTGTTCTTTATTGAGTAATTAACGTTATTGCGCAGTTTCGTTGGTTGCTTGTGGTTAATAGTTGTTTGCACAGATCCGTCTTACGACTAGAGGCCTAGGACATGTCAGTAGTTCTGATTACGTTAGTGAACATGCGGTGTATGTTGAACTATGAGCGTTGAGTCTTAACCATAGCTCAACATAGGCTCTAATCCCCCGATTATTGACTTAGGTTTTGATAGTTGTTGACCTTGTTTGATTGGTATAAGCATGGTGGACCGACCTAATACCCTAGACTTTTATTCCATAGCTAAACCCTCGATTTATTCCGTCTTCTGTAGTTTATTCATTAGTTTAATTATTTCTTCCCTGATTTCATCTGGAGTAGCTGAATTGGTTGAATATTAATTTAGAAACTCTGTCTCCCTGTGGATTCGACCCTGCTTCCACTGACTATCGTAGTTAGAGGTCTGTAGGTTTATCTTTGATTAGGTGACACGACTAAAACCTATCACTTATATGAAACATTTTGGTTTCCACCTATATTTCTATCTATAAGCCAATATCTTAACCATTACATTTAATTATAAATAATTTATCAAATTTTAAAGTTATTTACACAATATTCTATTTTCAATTATTATTTTTGGATGAAAGTAATTCCAAATCCTAATTTGTCAATTTTTGACCAAGTTGGGGCTTGTCAACCACAATTGACTGCTCTAGGTAAGTAATCTCTTTACTAGTCATTCTCTAATAACTCTTGATTGATAATGTATATCTCAAGTCACACTCATCCTTATGCCTCAAAGCCCAAAACTGTTTTGATAACTTTTTCAAGCTAATCAATATGTCATGTGATTTTCTAAAATACACTCTATTATCCCAAGATTATAAACAATGATTTTGTGAGCAAAATTTATCATTAGTGATCGAGGGCTTTGTAGGTGCCAAAGTAATGAAAAAACATCGTTTTAGCTTAATATTAGTTATTGTTAAGGGTAAGTTTAGTGGCAGTCTTAAGATAGAGTCTTAAAATAAGACTTTGGAGACTCTTATCAAAGACTACCAATAAAGTCACTTCAAGACTTGGGGAGTCTTAAGGTGAGTCTTAGAAATATCCAAGACTCACGTTAAGACTCACTTTAATAAAAAGGACTAATAATGTGCTGCCAAGTGTCAATATTTTTTTTGTTGAAGAGTCTGAAAGGCAGTTTGAGGGATAAAGATTAAAACTGAAATGAGTCTTATGTGATTCTGAAATATTAAAGAGTAGATAAAGTTAGTGAAAAGCTGATGTGACAGAGTCTGAAATATGAGAAAGAGTATTCTAGATAAACTCACCAGTTATTCTATGTTAGTTTGGTTATATGTGATCTATAGCATAAAGTACGTCCAACATAATGCAATAACTAGAAAATGCAATAAAAGTGATCCTTGTTTGACAGCTAATCCTAAAAAGATTTGATGTTAAGGTCGATATGCCTCTTTTCTCTAGAACTCCTTCCATCGTTAATACTTCAATCAACTTCTGGTTGCTTCTTTGTAAATAAGTTGATCTGATTAAAGCATTAAGTTTACAAAAAAAAAGCAAATTATATGCAAATTGTATGTAGGAGTAAAAATATACAGAATGGTGCACAAACCTTTATTTTCTGTCCTATTTTGAGACATATCAGTCACATCAAAGTTAATCATCCATATATATATATATATATCCGGTGAAAACCAAGTGAGAGGGTATATGTTAACATAAATGGGTACGCATGCATTAATTAACGACATTTTTGTAAATACTGATAACTTTGATGTTAGAAGCACGCGTACTCTCTAATCGTAATATGTACCCTTCTAAATCTTATATTTACCCTTTCTTTCCAATCAAGACTATTAGTTTTCAGTTTTCAGCAAAGTATAGATTTTTTAGCAGAACCCGACTCTCTCTATATATAAACTATAAAATGTAACTCTGATTCAATCACTTTCATGATGATTTAAAGCACTAAAATACTCATACAATAAATTTACATAAAATAAAGCATAATTGACATTATTGAACTAATTATTATAAGTTTTTAACAAGTTCATAATCATCATAATGCTAAACTCATCAATTTTATTGAAATTGTTAAATTTGGTTGCTCCCACTTCCCCAATATGTCTGCAGTAATTTGATTTTACTCAAACTTGATGTGATTCACTTAAACGATTAAAATTAATGTTCAACAATAATCAAGGACCAAAGTTGTTGACTTTTATTGTACGATCTCTAAACCAAATATGTTTGACTTCGTCCATTTGATGTCGTGGATCGTGGTCGTGTCACATGGATCTTTCAAGTCCCACATCACTTCCAGACTTCACGCACAAATTCGACGAGCCTTGCGAAGGCTCGTCCACCCCACAACCTTGAAACTCACAAGGCTTCCTAACCCCACCAAGCCCGACGCCTCTGTCAATGTCACACACAACCATTTAAGAATCTGATAGAGGAGTTTTGCATCACTAGATAAAAACACTAAATCAAACCTAACTAACCAAAATAGAATATAGGTCAAGAAAGGGTCGAGATCTATGAGACTAGACACTAGGTGAATTAGTGAAAGTATAGCCCTAATCAACCGCCTTGTCTAAAAAGACTCCTCCTGCAACGAATCAACAATGCTCTTCGTAACCACTTGTCCATATTGTGATGTGGACACTTCCACTGTATGTCTCTGAATCTAGTCCGCGCTTCCCTCAATGTCTCATTTGGCTCTTGGGAAAACGTGGCCAACTTGTTTCTGATATCTGCTGTTTTTGTGGGAGGGTAATACTCTTGAAGGAATGCAGCATAAATCCCCGACCATTCTGTCTCAGCCATGTCACTGAACCACCTCTGAGCTTTGTCTCGGAGTGAAAACTCGAACAACATAACCTTTAGCTGCTCAAGTGTGACTCCTTGATGTTTAACAGTTCTGCAGAGTTGTTGTAATCTCTGCAGATGGTTAGTAGGATGCCCACCAAACTGATTTTGCTGCACCATATTGATTAGTGCAGGCTTGATTTCGCCCGATCGGGTGATTCAGCTCGATTGTATCGGGCGAACCGTAGTTTCTCTTCCTTTGGCTCTTTGTGCCAAAACTTCGAATCAAGGACGCCTCTAAGCCTATGAAATGTGGCCTTAGAGCTCCGCAACTCAGCAAATCTGCCTCATAACTCCGCCTATCATATGTTGATGCTCAAAATAGCAGAATATAGGGAGAAAACTCCCTAAAACCTGTAATTCAACATAAAACACGCAAAGCACAACTAGATAGAGGAGTTAGCATAAAATAGCTCCTAAGAGCATAGTTTGACGCACAATTTAGCTCAAAAGTAGGGGGAAAAACTATACAAAATAACATGATATCAAATTCCCAAAGCTAAACCTTTGCTTTGTCCTCAAGCAAATGAATCATGACTAATGGAAAAAATTGCCTCACCCCAAGAGAATAGAACATTCAAAGCTCAAAACATTTTTAAGACTAAGAATCGTTCAAGCAGGCAAAATTCAAAATCAGCTGTTCAGATCTATCCAACTACCAATCATCCAAGCAAACATCAAATGCAACATCTACATGGCATACATGTCCTGAAAAGGTGCTCACCAAGGTGTCACTCCTCTCAATTTTGTGACAGGCAAAGAATATGCCCGAACACTCACCAACCCGACCATAAATATCTCTTCCCACTCACACTCTCATGTGTTTAAGAAACGTCGAATGTCGCTCATCCTAATCAAGTCGACTCAATTTGCAAACATACTCTTTAACTTTGACAAACTGACTCAAAATCAATCCAATGAACATTGTAGACACAAGCTCAAGAGGACTTTTTAGGGTTGTAATGGGGCTTATGTAAGGGTAGGGAATAATTTTAGGAATGTGGTGGAAAAACCGAGCATGAGGGAGAAAAAGTAACTCATAACAAGGCCGAAAATAGACGAAACAACTCCAAACAACACCAAGTAACCACAAAATGCATCCCAAATCTCATGAAACAATGAAAACTCAGAACAAACATAATTTTCAAGCAATGTAGTATAATTTTTCTCTTTGTAGACAACGTGAATGAAGTAATTTTATTGTCTTTGAAACTTTGATTTCTCTATTTTTTTCTTTTCTTTTCGAACCAACATTCACGCAACTCAAAACTTGATTTTTCTTTCATTTTTCACACACTTGAAACCATATATAATACACTTTTATTCCTCAAGCAACGCAAACCATAGACACTAATCTCAAACTCAACCCACACAAATTCTCCCCCAAGCTAGGCTTGGAAATAATAAATATATGAAGGCTATGGGCATGTAATAAGGGTCAGTAGCAAGTCATTAGGCTCACGGGGCTAAGGAGGATAAAAATATAATGAAATTTCACTATGGGGCTCAAGACTAAAACAAAAGAACGCCTCTATCACATCAAATGTAACAAGTCACCAGACATCATATGAGTATGAAGTCAAAGTTAAGATCAATCCACTAAGGAGGAACTAACACACCAAAAACAGACTGGATAGTAATATGAATCCAATAGGCTAGAAAAGGCCTCACAGTCTAACCAGTTCAGGCATGCAGCACAATGTAGCGTATAATAATCAAAACTTGCTCGAAATATAGCAATCAAACATCAAATCATAGCATCAAAATCACGAATGCCCAGCTATCCAGAAAACTAAGTCAAATAATTTCCAATCAAGTCACACAAGGGGCACAGGGAGGCAATCAAACTAGTCATGATCAATCATGTTTTTTATGTTTTTCAGCATTTTTTTCTTCAAGCAGTAAAACTAGTCTAAGAAAGCAGTAAAACTACGCTAGAAAGCAATAAAAGAGAGAGAGAGAGTACATACAGAGATGAGAATCCTCCCCCAAGCTGAACTCGGCAATGTCCTCATTGCAGCGAGGGAAAGGAGTATGACAAGGGCATCAGTCGCCCATGTGAGTGTCGGTGGTATCACCGAAAGAACCGCCACCTGAACCACCACCATAATAACCACCTGGAAAACCCCAGGAAAACCACTGCCGCCAGCACCAAAGTCCCCTAAGGAGATAGAGGCTCGAGGTCTATCGCCATCTCCATCACCTACATCCTCATCTCTACCATCCTCCTCATTAGCCGACACCCTATAATTAGGGTTCCACGTGTACCACGATGGGTGCTCGGCAGTCTCAGTAATGTGATGACGCGCACAATAGTCGTCATACATAGGGTAAAGAGCCAAATGTGTATCTCGTTCTAGACGGTTAAACCGTTTAACCATATCAGCAATAGTATCAACACGCTGGCCAAGCCGTGCAATGGCCGAGGTGTTGGATGTCATCCCCTAATGCAGCTCCTGTAAGTTGGCAGTGTTGGCAGTCATGCCAACCTGCAAGCTCTATAACATCCCCATCATACCTGCATAATCAAAATCAATGGGTAGAGGAGGGGGAGGAGGGTGTGAGAAATTAGAGGCGCCAGGGTCATCAAAAGTGCGTTGCCTCGGCATACATATGTTATGTCGAATCTTTGTGCGAGGCTACGGGATGTCTTCCCCTGCTATGGGGAGGTGATAGTTCTGAAGGCCAGGGCGAATACGCGCTCTAGGGTCAGGCAACTCTATAGACTCAAGGGTCTCATTAATGAAGACACAGTATTTGCTGTAGGCTGTTCTTTTAAGGAGGTGGATGGTCTCTAGGTATGTGGCATCTAGTAGCTCAGGGGTCGTGGCAGGTTCGTAATTGGCTTCATCAGATCCAGGGATCCGCCTAGAAAAAGGGTGACCGACCCCCCCGTTAACAATACGGCGGGAGGCATAGGTGCCGTCATCACGACGGGTGGGAAGGCTGTTGGAGACAAGCTCCAACTGTATGACAACCTGATGAGGGATGTTGTATTCGTAGTGTAAATCTATGCCCTTAAATATGTACATCCCAACAAGGTAAGGTCATCTAAACTAATCAATCGCCCCTCCACCCTAGCAAATAAAGTCCAAGCCATATACCGAACCCAAATGGCAAAAATAGTGTGATGAATCAACATTGGCCGGACATTGCTGAAATGTGAAAAGCCCCTCGTCCCTAGTCAAACCATAATAGACCAGACGAGGTTGCCAATCGATGGGTCGTCGAATTGGCCCCCTGTTGGAAAATCTAAGGACTCCGGCAAACTCGGGCAGTTTATATTCATGTTCAACATTGCAAAGTCTAAATCGAATATGGGTGACAGGGCCATACCTAGGTTTGACTACCTGTAAACTACTATGAAACTCATAGACAAGCAAGGGGTAGGTCCAAACCCGAATAGTAAATAGAGATTCCATGCCAATAACACGCATTAATTCTTTAAAATCATCATATAACCCTAGGCTAGTAAGAAAAGGAAGATCAAGGAAACGAGTTGAAACTACCTCACGCTCCCGAAGGAGACGAAATTTGGCCTTTTGCTCCTCATCACTTGAGGATACCTCCCTTCTGACTCAATTGGTGGTGGTGGTGGTGGTGGTGGTGAAGGAGATCGTTGCTGTCTCCTAGATCTTGAACCTTGACCACGCAATAACCTTCCTAAACCTGCCATGTAATCCAAATTAAACCTTTATTCACACATTTAAGTAGAGAAATGGGGAATTTGTGTGGAGTATGGGGAAAAATTGAAAATTGGTGGTGAAAGATGGAGAAAAATTGTAGAAGGGGTGGAAGAAAAAAGATTAAAGGAAGCTTTGATAGAGTTTTAAGGAAAAGGAAAGAAGTTTTATTGGAGGTTGAAGGAGGAGCAAAGGAGTTTTAATTGTGGAGATGAGGTCTAGAGAAAGAAAGGGTGAGTATTTTTATGTGAGGGAGATGAGTGAATGTGAGGTTGTGAGTATAAGAGAGGAAGGGAATCCGAAATAATCACGGCCTCTGGCATTTGGCCCGATCGAGCGGTCTTGCCCGACGCAATCGGGCGAAAATCATCCTCTCAGGTTTTTGAAACCGCCCGATCTCGGGCGTTTTTTTATGCTCAAACTTATGTAGTTGCGCGCCCGATCGTGCTGATCTGCACGGTGCCATCGGGTGAAATTTTCTTCTTTGCTGTGAAGGCGCCCGATTGGGCGAAATCAGCCCGATGCCATCGGGCGTTTTTTACTTTGTTGATTTGTGGCCTTCAAAAAAAGACGTAATATCAGCCCGATCTGGTGGTGTCGCCCAATGGCATCGGGCGGTCTAGTTTTAATCCTATTTTCACTCTGTTCGCCTAAGGGCAGCTAGCAATGGCCAAGTTCCTGCACAAGCTGCACTCAATAATGTTATTAGTTACCTCTCACTCTCTCACTAAGCTACAAAACTATCAAAAAGAATCCAAGGGAAAAAGTTACGGGTTGCCTCCCGCATAGCGCTGGTTTATAAAGTTCCCGCACGACCATATTACCTACTCAGTCAAACATTATCTAATGAAGGAGATCCGAAACGAATTTCCTCCACACAACCAATGAATGTACCCTCATGGTACAGCTTCAGACGCTGTCCATTAACCTTGTATTTCTCACCTTTCTGACTAACGACCTCGATAGCTCCATGTGACTTCACTTCAGTCACCTTAAAAGGTTCAGACCATCTAGACTTCAACTTGCCAGGAAATAATCTCAACCTTGAATTGAACAAGAGTACTTTATCACCAATCTGAAACTCGCGTTTCTAGATCATTTTGTCATGCAACTTCTTTGTTTGCTCTTTGTAGAGCCTATGATTCTCGTAACCTTCTAAATGAAGCTCATCCAATTCATTCGGTTGAAGTAGTCGCGCCTCACCTGCAAGCTGCAGCTGCCAAATCAAGGTTAATCTTTTTGACCGCCCACGCAGATAAATACTCCATTTCAACTGGCAAATGGCAAGCCTTGCCATATACCAATCGATAAGGGGTGGTGCCCAATGGAGTCTTAAAATCAGTGCAGAGCGCCCAAAGAGTATCATCAAGATTTAAACACCAATCCTTCCTAGCTTTAACTTTCTCTAAAATCCTTTTTATTTGCCTATTAGAGACCTCTACCTGACCACTAGTCTGGGGATGATAGGCTAGACCAACTTTGTGTGTGACCCCATATTTTTTAAGAAGGGCTTTGAAGGTGCTCTTGTGAAAATGAGAACCTCCATCGCTAATAACAACTCTAGGGATACCAAAATGAGGGAATATCATCTTTTTAAACAATGTCATCACAACCTTTGAATCATTGGTTGGTGATGCAATAACTTCCACCCATTTCGTTACATAGTTGATGTTATACCCTGAAAAATTACGCAGCTACATGTGCAGGTTAAATAATTATTGCAGCTAAGATCCTCCAGCTTAGGTTCTCCAGCTAAGGAATTCCAACTTAGGTCTACCAGCTATGAAGAGCCAGCTAGTACCTCCCAGCTAAGGGGACTCAGCTTTGCTAGATACGTTATGGATCAGTTATTGCCAAAGGCTAAAATCACGCAAAGACCAAAGTCCAAGATACAACGAGATAAAATCGGATGAAGATTTTATTCAAGGCCATTAATTGCAAATACGAGCAAGGATCCAAGAACGGTTACAAGCCGTTATAAAGGCTAAATCAAACAGATATTTTCCCTAGTATATATATCGCTCAATGATTGTACAAAAGACACACAAGTATCACACATACAACATTTTACATTCAAAGTAGCATACATTGTTCTTAGCTTACAAACTACTTTGATACATAGAATTCTAAGGTTGTAATTGAAATTATAGTGGATTGGTGGACTCAAAGCCACCCGCGGTTTTTCCCTTATTCCACGGGTTTCCGCGTCCATCCTTGGTGTTCCTGTCTTTCCTTTTTTTGGAAAGAAGGTGCAAGTTTTATTAATAAACAAAACCATTACAACTTTCCAAAGGATAGCAATGTGCTACCCCTTAGTAAAGCAACTAAGCATCTAGTAAAGCTTTAACTAGAGTACTACTAGGAGTACAAACAGAATAAAGCCTAGCACAAACAAAAAATTTGATAACTGATACAATTTGGGTAATTGTTCTAAACTTATTAGTAAAGATTCTAGCATTTCTCTCCATCCAAAGTAAATAGATAGTGCAGCAGAGGGCACATCTCCTCCATCTACTGAACCAAGCCTTGCCCTTACAGTGTTGCTTGCACCACCTTAGCTCATGTTTGATAGTCCAAGTTCTAGGTGGTAATCTGATCCACTGAAGAATACTATGCCAAACAGATTGAGAAAAACAGCATTTAAAGAAGAGGTGAGTAGAACTCTCTGCATCAGCAAAGCAAAGAGATCAATGATTAGCCAAAGAGAGCCCTCTACTTTGGATATTATCAACTGTAGGAGGGAATTCTGAACAGCAAAGCTACTAATAACAACATGCTTAGGCACACAGCAGCTATCCCAAAGAGTTTTGTGCCAAGAAACAACTGAGGATGGTTTCCTGAAAACATCATAAAGCTTGGAAGTTGTGAGAATGCAGGAGGAGATAAGAAGCTGAGCTTGTGTGATACCACCCTGCTTGGAGATGAATTCATCTCTCAGTTTAAGCAAACTGTTCCAATGAGAAGAGTGCTTGGCCTGTGCAGTAGCTTGCCAAATGCTATGATTGATCAAGATATAACTCTTGATCCATTTTGCCCATATACAAGAGTTAGATTGAGCGAAACTGATTAACCATTTGAAATACAAAGCTTTATTCCAACTAAGGACCTCTTTGATGTTGAGACCACCTTCAAGCTTAGGAGAACAGATTCTAGCCCAACTAATGTAAGAAATTTTCTTTTGATCATAGTCAATATTCCAGAAGAAATCTTTGCATAGCTTGTTAATCTTCTTTGCAATACCAATAGGCAAAATGAGTGCTGAACCCCAAAAAGTGATAAGGCCAATTACCATAGAATTGATGATTTGAGATTTACCAGCATAGGAGAAGAAAGAGCTTTTCCATCTTTGCAATACATGTCTAATCTTATCAAGGAGAGGGTCATACATACCGATGGTGAGCTTTGCAGAATTGAGAGGGTCCCCTAGATACCTAAAAGGGAACTGACCAAGAGTAAAACCAGTGCTATGAATAATATGATCAATGGAATCTGGAGTGACACCACCAATATAGAGGCTAGTTTTCATAGCATTAGCAGCAAGGCCAGAATAACCCTCAAACTGCTTTAGAGCATCAAGAATACAATTGATGGAGTTTAGATCATCTCTACAAAATATCAAGAGATCATCAGCATATAGAAGATGAGTAAGCTTGAGTCTGTGACACTTGGGATGAAAAGAGAAGGTGTTGAGCTCCCCAAGCTTCCTGAGTTTTCTAGAGAGCACCTCCATACAGAGCACAAACAGGTATGGGGAAAGAGGATCACCCTGCCTCAAACCTCTTTACCCTGAAAAATACCCAACACTAAAACCATTAATGTTTAGAGAGTACTTTGAAGTGGTGAGGCATAACATAATCCACCCAATGAACTTTTCAGGGAAACCAAACACCCTTAGACAATTAGAAAGGAATTGCCAAGAAACTGAGTCAAAAGCTTTCTGAATATCAACCTTGATAGTTGCTCTTGGGAAATAGATTTTCTCTCATACTTTCTAATGAGCTCTTGGGAAAGCAAAATGTTATAAAAAATGCTTCTTCCAGTAATGAATGCTGATTGTTCCTCTCCAACTATCTTTGGAAGAAATTTCTGCATTCTAGCAACTAGCATTTTACTAACAGTTTTGTAAAATGTAGTGCAACAAGCAATAGGTCTGAAGTCTTTAACAGAATCAGGACATATTTTTTAGGGATCAAGGAGATAAGAGTAGCATTAGCTTGATTGAGCATATTGCCTTTAAGAAAAACATCCAGGACTGCATCACTGAAATTAGCTCCAATAATACTCCAGGCCTTCTTAAAAAAACCAGAATTATAACCATCAGGACCAGGGCTCTTATTCTCATTAATAGCAAATAGAGCAACTTTAACATCATCTTTTGTAAAAGGCATAATAAGATCTTGCTTATCAGAATCATCAAGTGTAGGGCCAAGAAAAGCATCAGGATAGATAGGTGAGATATCATCTTGAGAGGTACCAAGAAGAGAAACATAATAGGAGAGAAAGGCATGATCAGCTAAAGCTTTGTCTCTGCAACATTGACCTTGAGAGTCATTGACTGGGCCAATATAAGAGTAACTTCTTTGTTCAGCAAGCTTTGCATAGAAATGCTTAGTACTAGTGTCATTGCGCTGGATATCAGCAATTTTGAGCCTTTGACTAATAGTACTTAGTTCAGCTTCTTCCAATTTGAAAAGTTGACTTTTGGTCTTCTTCATTGCTTGCAAGATAGCACAGTTTGTAGGATCTTGAGAGAGAGCATCCTGAGCAAGAGCTAGATCATGTCTGCAGTTTGAGACTGTAATAGAAATGCTTGAGAAGCTATTTGAATGTAACAGTTTCAAGTCATGCTTAATAAGTTTAAGCTTTTGGAAGAGAGTAAAGATAGGGGAGCCAACAAAATGAGAGGAACAATGCTTGTGAACAATGTCTAACATTTGAGAAAGAGAACCCCAGCAGTTGAGGTATCTAAATCTTTTGGGTGGAGTTGGAACATTTGATTTGATACTCACCAAAGCTGGAGAGTGATCTGAGACTCCAGGATTGGGAAAGGTGGTGGTAGCATGAATATGAGAGGAGAACCAAACAGAATTGACCAAAACTCTGTCTAGCTTAGCCCAAACTGCATCATCACCCTCTTGGAGGTTAGTCCAAGTGAAAAAATTCCCAAGACTAGCAAGACCAGCAAGACCAGCAGAAGCAACACAATTAGAGAAATCATCAACATCCTGCTGAGAAACAGGATTCTGACTGAGCTTTTCTGCACTTGATAGAACAACATTGAAGTCCCCTAAGAGAAGCCAAGGATCTGTGGTTTTAGGAGATGTAGACAGGTTGAAATCCCAAAGAGAGGCCCTCGCAGTACCAGAGTTAGAAGCATAGACCATAGTCACAACATATGCAGCATGAGTTTTTAAACAGGTAACACAACTATGAATAAACTGATCACCAACAACAAGAATATCCACTGAGACAGTATTAGGATTCCATAGAATCCAAATTCTACCATTATAATGATGGGAATAGTTGTGAAAGAAAGAGAATCTTTTAAATTTCTTCTTCAGAATTGCAATTCCCTTATGTTCTTTCACTCTAGTTTCCAAAATGCCACCATAATCAATCTTGTTGCTCAACAAGAAATTAAGAATTTCCTGTTGCTTGAGGGATTTATTACACCCTCTAATATTCCATGAAGAGAAAATCATTTAATATCAGGGGGAACATCTTCATCCAAGACCCCTTTCTTTTGACAGTAAATGTAAAAAGTATCATCAAAAAGAGTAACAAACCTGTTGTCAATAAGCTGCAAAGACCTAACCACAGGATTATGAGAGGTTTGGGGATCATGCCTAATAGAGGCAGACTCAGGAGATTTCCCTTTCCTGCTAGAAACCACTGTAAATCCATCAGGAATTACAAGTTTTTCATCAACAGGAGCTTCAGGAGCAACTGGAGCAACAACCACTTTAGGAATATAAACTTGTGTGACTTTTGGAGCAATATCACAAGTGTTAGCAACTGTATCTTTCTTCATATGTTTACATCTGCTTTGAGTATGCCCTAATTTCTTGCAGCAATCACAGAAATAAGGAACCCATTCATATCTAATATCCTGCTCTTTTAATCCAAAAGGAGTAGAAAGAGTTAAAGAGTTTAGGAGTGGCTTTGAAACATCAATTTCCACAAGCAGCCTGGCAAAAGAGATTTTTGATTTTAATGTGGTGCAAAGGTCAGCTGATAAAGGAGTACCTATTTTACTTCCTATTTTGCTTAAAGCCTTAGCAGACCAAAAATAAGGGTCTAGATTTGGAAGGTTAATCCAAACTGGGACAGTTGAGATATGATCAAGTTCATGTGACATAGTAGGAGACCAATGCTTGAGAAGGAAAGAATAATCATGATAGTACCAAGGCCCCCCATGTAGAACTGCATCCCTATCATCAGCGTTCTTAAATTTCAAATAGAACCAGCCCTTATTAAAGTATAAAATCTGAGGCTCAGCAACAAAATTCCAATATTGCTTAGCATAGTCTGTAAGAGTTTTAACAGAAGCTTTAAAACCAATAATTCGACCTACAAGTGTATTGTCCCAATATTCAATCTCTTCTATAATATCTTCAAGATTAATGATCACATCTGTAGCATCAGAAGGCATAAAAGAGAGAGCCATACCCTTATTATAAGAGGTAACATTTTCCAATGTACTATTTTTGGACATTAGTTTATCAGCATAACTAATAACCATAGGAGTTACTGTTTCATTGATTTCAGCACCAACAGGGGAAACATTATTAGCAATAATATCAGTTTCCTTAGTAGAGGCTTGAAGGTTTAGCTCCTGAGTTATAGCAGCAGCTGAAGATACAGGATCACTAATGGAAGCAGCGGGAGCTGGAGCCTCAATATGCTCTTGTGTAATATCTGTATTGGTGAAGGATTGATGACTGTTTACAGCCATTTGTATTAGATCACTGAAAGTAATAGGGGGGAACGTGTTTGAGTAATAGTTTCTAAAATAGCAGGTTGCTGGGTTTGAGTTTTTTTTCTGCAACTGAGGCTGTTTTGAGTTTTTGGAGGTATCATTTTGAAGAGGACGACGAGAGGAATGGGAATGTGTGTTTTGTTTAGCCTTTGCGCGAGTTTTTGCCATCTCTCTATCTGAGCTTCATAATGCCATGGAAGGCCATGAAGAAAGCTTGGAGCAAACGCAACTCCTAGAGAGGTTCTTAGTTTAAAGATTACTCCACTAGATTTGTTCCTGTCTTTCCTTTGTTCTTGCTTTCTTTGTTCATCCTAGCTGTGCTCAGCAACATCCAACTACTTTGCCACCTTCTAGTTGTAGTTCCCAGCTTAGTTTAGTCTTGTGCAGAATTTAGCTTAAACAGTCGACAACCACTAAAATTATTTATTCCCACACGAAGTAGGAAAAGGACCCATAAAATCAATTCCCCGGACATCAAAAGGTTCAACTTCTCGAATTCCACTCTGTGGCATTTCTTGCCTCTTAGATATGTTACCCGACCTTTGACACGCATCACAATACAAACAAAAGGCACGGGCATCCCTAAAAATCGTAGGCCAATAAAAACCAATATGTAAAATTCTGTGACCATTAGCTTGGGAACCTAGATGACCACTAGAGGGCATACTATGACAATGTTTTAAAACCCCTTCCATCTCCCAGGAATACAACGACGGTACATTCAGTCAGAGCATTGCTTATAGAGAAGGGGATCCTCCCAAAAGTACCTTTTAGCATCATGATAACATTTTTTTCTTTGCTGATAGGTAAGATTGGGAGGATGAGACCCACCATCACAGTAATTGGCAAAATCAGCATACCAGGGGGATTGGGAAGAGACAACAAACAAATAATCATCAGGAAACGAGTCATCAATAGGAGAATCGAAATCAGACTCAAACCTCAACCTAGAGAGGTGGTCAGCAACTACATTCTCTGCACCTTTCTTATCTCTAATCTCAAGATCAAACTCCTGCAACAGCAATATCCATCGAATCAATCTGGGTTTGGCATCCTTCTTGGCTAACAAATACTTCAATGCTGCATGGTCAGTATGTACAATCACCTTTGAACCTGTCAGATAGGTTCGAAACTTGTCCAAAGCATAAACTATGGCCAACAATTCCTTCTCTGTCGTAGCATAATTAACCTTGGCCGGGTCCAAGGTTTTGTTGGCATAATATATAGCATGGAGCACTTTATCTTTCCTTTGACCGAGCACTGCCCCAACAGAGTAATCACTAGCATCACACATAATCTCAAAAGGCAAATCCCAATCGGGTGGCTGTATAATAGGGGCAATGATCAATGCCGTCTTAATCCTGTCAAAAGACTCCAGACAAGCATCAGTGAATACAAATGTGGAATCCTTAAGCAACAATTGAGTAAGGGGTTTCGCAAATTTTGGAAAATCTTTTATAAACCTGCGATACTCATGGTCGAAGTGGGCCCTGAATACCACACACCTCGCAGTAAGATGAGGTGATGGGTGCAACTACTGACATAGCATTTATACTCATAGGCGGAGGTGTAGAACTAGAAGGCTTCATTGTTTGCAACTGCTGATTCAGCTGCGCCATCTGAGAAGTAAGAAATGAAACGTCAACATCAAGTACCTTCTTAGTTAGAATCCTAGATGATGAATGGTCATTTGATGCGAGATTGGCTAGGAAATCATAGCCCTCATCAACCGCCTTGTCTAAAAAGACTCCTCCTGCAACGAATCAACAATGCTCTTCGTAACCACTTGTCCATATTGTGATGTGGACACTTCCTCTGTAGGTCTCTAAATCTAGTCCACGCTTCCCTCAATGTCTCATCTGGCTCTTGGGAAAACGTGGCCAACTTGTTTCTGATACCTGTTGTTTTTGTGGGAGGGTATACTCTTGAAGGAATGCAACAGAAATCCCCGACCATTCTGTCTCAGCGATGTCACTGAACCACCTCTGAGCATTGTCTCTGAGTGAAAACTCGAACAACATAACCTTTAGCTGCTCATGTGTGACTCCTTAATGTTTAACAGTTTTGCAGAGTTGTTGGAATCTCTGCAGATGGTTGGCCGGATCTTCAGTAGGATGCCCACCAAACTGATTTTGCTGCACCATATTGATTAGTGCAGGCTTAATTTCGAAATTATTTGCAGCAATGGTGGGCATTTGTAGAACTGTGGGTATGCCTTCTAGACTAGGCACCCCATAAGACTTCAGCGACTTCGCCATTGGTTGTGAAGAAATCTCTGAATCAGGTTTCTCTTGTTCGAACTCTACTTTAAGATCTCGAAGTATAGCTTCCGTATCGGGATCTCCAGGGAATATATCAATTTTCTTTTTGTACTTGGACATAAAAGAGAAACAAGAACAAAAACGTGAGAACAACCTCAATTGGAACGGGAGCTTCCAATGAGGCAAAAAGAAGTACGCCAATTAATCGAATAAAAACTAGAAAACTAGCCGTCTCCTCGGCAGCGGCGCCAAAATTTGATAGGCTAAAGTCGTATCACCTAATCAAAGATAATTCCTAGAGTTCTCTAACAACAATAGTTAAGGGAAGTAGTGTCGAGTCCACAGGGAGACATAGTTTCCATGTTAATATTCAATCAAATAACTACTTTTGATGAAATCAGGGAGAAAAGACTGAACTACTAATTAAACTAAGGAAAACAGTATTAAACTGAAGATTTATCTATGAATCAAAAGTCTAGGGCAATAGTTCGGTCCACCATGCTTATACCATTCAAAAGATTCAAATAACTAATGCCACCTAGGTTTAGAGTCGAACGATCAGAGCAAGTGTCAAGCTTATGGTCAGGTCTCAACGCTCGTGATTCAACATATGCAGTATGGTCACAAACATAATCAGAATCACTAATGTGCTCTAAGCCTCTAAAAGTAAGAGTGATCTGTACGAACGATTATTAGCTAGACATAACTCATGAAATTGGCCACTAACATAAATTATGAATTCACGAACAAATCACATTACAATCGCTCTAATCAAAACCTAGAAACTTTAGCAATTCAAATAGCAATTATGGCATAAACATGGTTTTCCTCCCTAAAACCCTAGAAAAGGGGACTACTCACTCATGGCTATGAAAGACAAAACTAATTGAGAGTAAAGATTCATAATTGACAATGAAAGTAATAATAAAAAACAAACAATCTAAATATAAATAAGTAAGAACGAAACGAAAATAAAGAGATTACCGAAATTGAGTCTGAAATACGAACTATATTGAAAAGTCAAGCAAAGATCCAAGCTTCAACAATGCAGAGACAAACTAGAGTTCTAAAACTAGGGCTTGATAAAAATAACAATGAAAATAAGATGTCCCTCATAATAAACTAAGTGTTGTATTTATACTAAGTCTAAAAAGAATAGAAAAATGATTAAAAATGGGTGACAAAACACGCGTCATGTAAACAAAAAGTAACTCCGCCCGATGGCGTCGGGAAAAACTCTTCTTCTAAAAACTGGCATCTGGCAGCACTTCACAAACCGCCAGATGGGTTAGGGCGAATCCGCCCGATCGGGCGGATCTTGCGTCTACTTCAGAACCAGCCAAACAGCATATCAGGGCAATTGGGCACATAGAGAATTCCGCCCGATGGCTTCGGGCAAGGTCGCCCGATCGGGCATTTTGACGATCTTCCTGGAGCACTAATCCACCCGATGATATCGGCGAAGTTGCCCGATCGGGCGTTTTGTCGATCTTCACTTAGCATTGATTTCGCCCGATATCCAATTGTATCGGGCGAACCGTATTTTCTCTAAAACTTCGAATCAAGGACGCCTCTAAGCCTATGAAATGTGGCCTTAGAGCTCCGCAACTCAATAAATTTGCCTCATAACTCCGCCTATCATATGTTGATGCTCAAAATAGCAAAAAATAGGGAGAAAACTCCCTAAAACCTGTAATTCAACATAAAACATGCAAAGCACAACTAGATAGAGGAGTAGCGTAAAATAGCTCCTAAGAGCATAGTTTGACGCACAATTTAGCTCAAAAGTATATCAAGCCTTCGAGATCGGCTCGGTCAATGCTCGGCTCCAATTCAGTCAATTTTGAGCCCAAGCCAAGCGTTAGATATCCGAGCCCGAGCTCGAACCCAACAAGGCTCGGCTCGACTCTTTTGCTTAAAATATTTGTTCATATTCCTAAATTTATAACTTGATGATTAACATTATCGGTTTTTGAATAAAAGTGATGTGAAGGACCTTATTGGCATTAAATTTATCTTTTTGAATGATTGCGTCTTTTACTCTTTTTTTGCAAAATATTAACCAATAATTGCGAAAAAATCTCGAGTCAAGCCCAAGCTAAACTTGAAGTTTCGGAATTGAGCCGAGCTCTAGCCTGTACGTGACCAGCTCGTCAAGCTTCGGGCCGAGCTCGAGCTCAATCAGATTGCCACTGAGCCAAGCCGAGCTTGGTCGAGCTCAAGCTCAGCTCGACTCGTTTGTACCCTTACTTATCTGAAACATTTTGGTTTCCACCTATATTGCTATCTATAAGCCAATATCTTAACCATTACATTTAATTATAAATAATTTATCAAAATTTAAAGTTATTTACACAATATTCTATTCTCAATTATTGTTTTTGGATGAAAGTAATTCCAAATCCTAAGTTGTCAATTTTTGACCAAGTTGGGGCTTGTCAACCACAATTGACTGCTCTAGGTAAGTAATCTCTTTACTAGTCATTCTCTAATAACTCTTGGTTGATAATGTATATTTCAAGTCACACTCATCCTTATGCCTCAAAGCCCAAAACCGTTTTGATAACTTTTTCAAGCTAATCAATATGTCATGTGAATTTCTAAAATACACTCTATTATCCCAAGATTATAAACAATGATTTTGTGAGCAAAACTTATCATTAGTGATCGAGAGCTTTGTAGGTGCCAAAGTAATGAAAAAACATCGTTTTAGCTTAATATTAGTTATTGTTAAGGGTAAGTTTAGTGGTAGTCTTAAGATAGAGTCTTAGAATAAGACTTTGGAGACTCTTATCAAAGACTACCAATAAACTCACTTCAAGACTTGGGGAGTCTTAAGGTGAGTCTTAGCAATATCCAAGACTCACGTTAAGACTCACCTTAAGACTCACTTTAATAAAAAGGACTAATAATGTGCTGCCAAGTGTCAATATTTTTTTGTTGAAGAGTCTGAAAGGCAGTTTGAGGGATAAAGATCAAAACTGAAATGAGTCTTATGTGATTCTGAAATATTAAAGAGTAGATAAAGTTAGTGGAAAGCTGATGTGACAGAGTCTGAAATATGAGAAAGAGTATTCTAGATAAACTCACCAGTTATTCTATGTTAGTTTGGTTATATGTGAACTATAGCATAAAGTACATCCAACATAATGCAATAACTAGAAAATGCAATAAAAGTGATCCTTGTTTGACAGCTAATCCTAAAAAGATTTGATGTTAAGGTCGATATGCCTTATTTCTCTAGAACTCCTTCCATCGTTAAGACTTCAATCAACTTCTGGTTACTTCTTTGTAAATAAGTTGATCTGATTAAAGCATTAAGTTTACAAAAAAAAAGCAAATTATATGCAAATTATATATAGGAGTAAAAATATACAGAATGGTGCACAAACCTTTATTTTCTGTCCTATTTTGAGACATATCAGTCACATCAAAACTTTCATTTATCTACTTTCTCAAAGTTAATCATCCATATATATACATATATATATCCGGTGCAAACCAAGTGAGAGGGTATATGTTAACATAAATGGGTACGCGTGCATTAATTAACGACATTTTTGTAAATACTGATGACTTTGATGTTAGAAGCACGCGTACTCTCTAATCGTAATATGTACCTTTCTAAATCTTATATTTACCCATTCTTTCCAATCAAGAAGGTTAGTTTTCAGCAAAGTATAGATTTTTAGCAGAACCCGACTCTATATATATATATATATATATATAAACTATAAAATTTAACTCTGATTCAATCACTTTCATGATAATTTAAAGCACTAAAATACTCATACAATAACTTTACATAAAATAAAGCATAATTGACATTAGTGAAGTAATTATTATAAGCTTTTAACAAGTTCATAATCATCATAATGCTAAACTCATCAATTTTGTTGAAATTGTTAAATTTGGTTGCTCCCACTTCCCCAATATGTCTGCAGTAATTTTGTTGATCCCTAGTTTTGATAATGACAAAGGAACAAAGAAACAACCTAAGTAGTATGAACTAACAAATTAGTGAATGTTTGGATCTTGTAAGGTATCTTATTTTGAGCACAGAGAATACTAAGTCAAAGAGAAGAAATCAAGCAAAGAAGCGGGATTATAACGACTAAGTGAATATGCTCAAGAAACGGATACTGGAGTTACATGGAAGCAAAGGAACAAGCACAACTCGTATCTTTAGTTTCTATGTTAGGAACGAGTAACAGTGGTAAGGAACTACAAAGTGTTTAATAAGAGAATGTTTGTCTGTTCCTGTGAAAGGAACAGACTTGTTGGCACAACGTAAAAGAAACAGTTAAACTGACTTCATTAAAGGAACAAGTAATATCTGAAATAAAAGCAATGTTTTTGTGAAAAATTCATTTCACACGCTTGACTACTTAAGATAGATATTCTTGGAGTAAAATTAGGAAATATCTTTTGAATATATGACTAAGTTATTTAAACGGTTATTAAAGGATTTTATAAAGGATTTTTGAAATATTAAGATTTGAAAGAAAATATTTTTTGATTTATTTGATAGATATAAAATAAAATCTTTTAATTAACAAAATCTTTTAAAAGATATTTTATTAGAAATGAAGAATAATAATAACCGTTTGTTAAACAACTTATCCTGATAAATTGCTTGATTTGTGGAATATGAATTTAACGTTCAACTGAACGTGGGATTAGTGGATCTTGTGGGTTAGTGGTTCCTTGTTCCTTAAGCATAGGAACGAACATTGGTTAACTCCACTTCTCCATTATCCCATGATCTAAACCATGTTTAATTAACTAAAAGCTATTTAAGACAAGGACTTAACTACGTTCCTTTTTGTGACTGACTAAGCAATTAAGTGAATATTGAGTTTTAAAGTGTCAGTGCCTTCATTCTCTTATTAAGCCAACAAAGTTCCTATTACCTACTTACTCTATTTCCATTAAGTTTAAAGTATCATTGTAATCTTGGTTTTGGGTAAGGGGATTTTGAGTGAAATCCTGTACAAGAGAAGCTTTGAGTGAAGCAAGTAAAAAGAGAGAACTTCGAGTGAAGTTGAGAGGAACAACTGTTAAGGGAACGGCTATTCAGGAACTTGAGTTTAGGAACTCAAGTTGTGGCCTTGAGTATAGTTAGGTTGTAACAAGGTGTTTTGGCCTAATTAGTGAAAGAGTTGAGTTTAAAATCCCTAGTGGACGAGGTCGTTTCTTCCTGTTGGGCCCAGGAAGTTTTTCCTCGTAAAAATCTCTCTGTTCCTTTAGCTTGCTTTTCTATTTAAAGTTTTAATTCCGCAAAAAGTACGTTCATTTCTACACATACAATTCACCCCCCTCTTGTAGTGTTCCTAAAGAAATAACAATTGGTATCAGAGCAGGAACTCACAAAAAGTAGGAAACCCTATTGAGAAAAAGATCCTGAAATCATGAACACTGCTGAGAAACTCGAAGAAGGTTATTCCACTCAAAGGCCTCCTATGTTCAATGGGAAATTCTACACTTATTGGAAGAACCGAATGGAGATATTTATCAAGGCTGAAAATTACCAGGTGTGCAGAGTTATTGAAGATGGTGATTTCGAAGTCACAACTACAAATGACCGAAATGAGGTTGTTCCTAAACCACTCTCTGAATTTGATAAAACTGATTTTGAAAAAATGGAAGTTAATACTATGGCTGTTAAACTTTTGCATTGTGGACTTGGACCCCATGAACACAATAGAATCATGGGATGCAAATCTGCAAAGCAAATATGGGATTTACTAGAAGTAACCCATGAAGGAACGAGTGAAGTAAAACGATCTAAAATTGATTTACTGATGAATCAATATGAACTATTCTCAATGAAGACTAAGGAAAGCATACAAGAGATGTTTACACGTTTCACTAACATTATTATTAATGAGTTATCTTCTCTGGGAAAGTTTATTTCTTCTGAGGAACAGGTTCGAAAGGTTCGTAGGAGTCTTCCTAAGGATAGATGGATGGCTAAAGTCACTGCTTTACAATAAACAAAAGACTTCACCAAGTTCAACTTGGAACAGCTAGCTGGTTCATTAAGGACTCATGAGCTACACCTCGACACTGAGTATGGTGAAAGCTCTAAGTTGAGATCCATAGCTCTGAAAGCTGACGATGAAGACGATTCAGAAACAGAAGAAGAGGAAGCAGCTCTCATGGTCCGAAAGTTTCGAAAATTCTACAGGAACATGAAGAATGGAAACTTTAAAGGTAAGAACAAAAAGTTAACTAACAAAGCTGCTTGTCACAAATGTGGTAGTACAGATCACTTCATCAAGGAATGCCCTGTGGGAAACCGACAAAAACAAGGAAAGGAACAAGGAGCGTTTTGCTGAAAGGAACAAGGAAGTAAGATCTCCTTTTTCAAAGACAAACGTCCGGAAGGCTATGATAGCGGCGTGGGGAGATTCAGGGACCGAAGAAGATGAGGAACAACAAAATGAAGAAACTGTAAATCTTTGTCTTATGGCAAACACAGACATAGAAGAAGAAGATGAAGAAGAAAATGAGGTACAACAACGTTTAATTGAAAGTGACCTTGATAAAAGAACAAGGCCTGACATTTATAATCTTCTCTATGATGCTATTCTTGAATGTAAGGATGAACGTGAAAAACGTGAGCAAACTGAAAAAGCTGTTAAAGTTTGCAAGGAACACATTGATTGGCTAAAAAGTATGAGAACTGATGTAGAAAGTAGGTTCTTTGATCTCTTTGATCAAAATTTGAAAATTAAGGAACAACATGAGATTGTTAAAAATGAAAACTATTTGATTAATTTAGAAATATCTCATCTAAAAGAATTTGTCCCTGTTCTAAGTTCCTTTGATAGTAGATCTACTCCCATTAAAGGTTACAGATCTGAAATTGAAAATTTGAATAAAGAAAAAGTTGTTTTAAAGGAACAGATCTGTAATCTTAAGAAGGAACTTGATGTAGCAAGGAACAGAGGCAAAGTCTTGGCTGTTCCTAAGTGGATTGAACAACCACAGACAAAAAGAAAAGAAGGCTTGGGATTCAAAAATCACAAGAAAAGGAACAAGCCTAAGAAGTATGTTGATCTACCCAGTGATAGAATATGCATGTACTGTGGCAAGATTGGTCATTATATGATGCAATGTCAACAAAGAACAGGTATGATAAACAAGAATGTGGAGACTAGCAATATGAAATGGGTAGCTAAATCTAATGCTAGTCAACAACAGGAACCCACACAAAAAGGGGTTCCTACAACTAATCAGTAATTGTTTATGCAGGTTAGAGTGAGGGGGAACAACACATGGTATCTTGATAGTGGTTGTTCCAAACACATGACAGGAGATAAATCTAGATTTCTCTCACTCTCAACCTATGAAGGTGGAAGTGTGACCTTTGGTGACAACATGAAAGGTAATATTATTGCCATAGGCAAAGTTGGTAAGTCACCTTCACACTCCATTGATAATGTCTTTTTAGTTGAAGGTTTAAAACACAATATTCTGAGTATTTCCCAATTCTATGATAAGGGAAATTTTGTTGAAATTAACAGTGAAAAATGTCTGATCATTAACATTAACTCTAAGAGTGTTATTTTGGAAGGAACAAGGAAAGGGAACACATATGTTGTGGATCTTGACTTTGTTCCTAAAAAAATTTTGACATGCCTTAGTGTTATTGAAGATGACCCTCTTTTATGGTATAAGCGTCTTGGCCATGCTAGCTTCTCATTGCTTGACAAACTTCGATCAAAAGAGCTAATTTTGGGATTACCATCAATAAAATTTCATATTGATCAAGTTTGTGAGGCATGTGCAAAAGGAAAGCATGTTAGATCCTCTTTCAAATCTAAAAATATTGTAAGCACCACAAAACCATTAGAATTGATTCATATGGATTTGTGTGGCCCCATGAGAATTCAAAGTAGAAGTGGTAAGAGGTATGTGCTAGTTATTGTTGATGACTACTCAAGGTTTACTTGGGTTATATTCCTCTAAAGCAAAGATGACACTTATGACGAGTTCCTTGTCTTTGCAAAGAGAGTACAAAATTTGAGTGGTCATAAGTTGATGCATCTTAGATCAGATCATGGCAGGGAATTTGAAAATTCAAAGTTTGATAATTTTAGTAGGAAACATGGCTTGGACCATAATTTTTCTGCTCCTCGAACACCACAACAAAATGGTGTTGTGGAAAGGAAAAATAGGAGTTTGGAAGAAATGGCTAGAACCATGTTGATAGCTAGTGATCTTCCAAGGAACTTCTGGGCTGAAGCTGTAAATACTGCTTGCTATATTATAAATCGTGCTATGATGAGACCTTTAATCAACAAAACTCCTTATGAACTATACTTTGGTAAAAAACCCAATATTACATATTTCAGAACATTTGGTTGCAAATGTTTTGTCCATAATAATGGGAAAGATAATCTTAGAAAATTTGATGCTAGGAGTGATGAAGCTGTCTTTCTAGGATACTCCTCACATAGTAAAGCTTATAGAGTCTATAATAAAAGGACTATGTGTGTTGAAGAAAGTATACATATAATATTTGATGAATCTGACAACTTTGATCCAAGCAAACAGGTCGAGGACTTTGAAATAGGCTTGATCCAAAAAGAAGCAGATTCATTAGAGAAGGAAGAAGAAGATAAAGAGCAAAGGTACACAGAAGATGAAGTTCCTCATCGAACGAACCATGTTCCTCAAGAAAATGTGGAAGTTTTTGTTCCTTATGAAAATGAAATAAATGAAAAAATTGAAAGAACTGATTCAACAATAGTAGAAAGAGGAACATTGGAACAAGGCTCTTCCTCCTCACAAGGAACTCATGAAGAACAACTTGTTCCTATCAGAGAATTTCAACCAAAGCCATGGAAACATCAAAATTCACATCCAATGGAACTCATAATAAGTGACATATCCAAAGGGACGCAAACAAGATCTCAGTTAAGGAATTTTTGTGCATTTCATGCGTTCCTATCAATGATAGAACCACTCTGACTGGATCACTGCTATGCAAGATGAGTTAAATGAGTTCGAAAGGAACAAGGTATGGCATCTAGTCCCCACCTCTAAACAACAAAAAGTAATTGGTTTAAAATGGGTGTTTAGAAACAAACTAGATGAACATGGAACAATTGTTAGGAACAAGGCTAGACTTGTGGTCAAAGGCTATAACCAACAAGAAGGAATCGACTATGAGGAAACTTTTGCCCCTGTAGCTAGACTTGAGGCTATTAGAATACTTATTGCATTTGCTGCATACATGGGTTTTCAGTTGTACCAAATGGATGTTAAATGTGCATTTTTAAATGGCTATTTAAATGAAGATGTATATGTTGAACAACCTCCTGGATTTGAAAATCATGATCTCCCAAACCATGTCTACAAGCTTGATAAGGCTCTTTATGGGTTGAAACAAGCACCTAGGTCATGGTATGAGAGATTGTCTAAGTTCCTTTTAGAAAATAATTTCATAAGAGGAAAAGTTGACAAAACATTATTTTTGAAATCTAAAGGAACAGACATGCTTCTTGTTCAAATATATGTCAATGACATTATTTTTGGTGCAACTCATGAGTCTTTATGTGAAGAATTTCTCTAAACTTATGAGCAATGAATTTGAGATGAGTTTGATGGGTGAATTAAATTTCTTTCTTGGTTTACAAATCAAACAGACTGAAAAGGGTATCATCATTCACCAACAAAAATACATAAAGGAACTTCTTAAGAAATATGGTCTCGAAAATTCAAAGATTAATCACACTCCTATGGGAACATCTACTAGACTAGATGAAGATTCCACAGGAACAAGTGTTGACCAAACAAAGTATAGAGGCATGATTGGTTCCCTTTTGTATCTAACTGCTAGTCGTCCAGACATAGCTTTTTGTGTTGGTTTGTGTGCTAGATTTCAAGCAAATCCCAAGGAGTCACACTTGACTGCAGTAAAGAGAATTCTTCGATATCTCAAAGGAACAGATGATCTTGGACTCTTCTATCCAAGAAGTGATACATTTGAGTTAAAAGGATATGCTGATGCTGATTATGCTGGTGATCTCGTGAATAGGAAAAGCACCTCAGGTATGGTTCAGTTTCTTAGTCACAGTTTAGTTTCTTGGAGTACCAAGAAACAAAACTCAGTTGCTATATCCACCGCTGAAGCAGAATATGTAGCAGCCGTTGCATGTTGCTCGCAAATGCTTTGGATAAAACAACAACTCCGTGACTATGGAATCAAATTCAATTGTGTTCCTATATACTGTGATAATACTAGTGCCATTAGTATTTCAAAAGATCCCGTGCATCATTCAAGAGTCAAACACATACATATTAGGCATCATTTTTTGAAAGATAATGTGGAAAAAGGTTTAATTAAACTTGAATTCTGTCAAACTGATAATCAAATTGCTGATATATTAACCAAGCCTCTTCAAAGAGATATATTTGATAAATTAAGGCTTGAGTTAGGTTCAATTAAACTTAAGTGATTATTCCTGTTCCTGTACTCCATGTATAAATCAAATTGATTGTTCCTATGTGATATTAAGTGATTATTTGTGAATATCTAAAGACCATTGCAAACTGTGAGTGTGTATAACACAAACTTGTAGGCAAAGGAACAAAGCCACTCACTAATGTCGCATAATACTCCCCTTAGTGTTCCTTCGTGATTGAAAATTGCAAAAATTGATGATTGGTTGATAAAAGTAAAGGTTGTTCCTATAGCATGTTCCATTGTACAAAAAAAAAAAAAATTCCAGCAATTCAATTCCGAAAATATATCATCATTCCCTTCCTATTTTTTTTCCTTCTTTTATCATTTTTTTTGATATATATCATTCAATTCCTATTTTTTTTCCTCCTTCTTTTATCATTTTTTTTTCCCTCTTGTTCCCATACTCACGCCTCTTCATTTTTTTCTTACGCATCATCTCTCTTCTTCTCTCCATTGTTCCTCTACAACCCTTCATCTTCAACCTCCTTCCCTCACTTATTGTTCACCAATAAACCTTCAAAATCATCTCAAAATGGTTAGAACCTCCATCAATTCTACAGTTCCATCTTCAAAATCAACACAAAATTTCGAAATCCAAAAGCCCCAATTCAAAACCCTAACTTCCGAAAAATTGAATGAAATTGGGGAAAGTTGCCAAATTTCGGTTGAACCTACCAAGAGGACCAGACGACGTAGGCTTATTGGAGAAGACGATGAGGAGGAAGAATCTCGTGCATTGGTTGAGGGGGAACCGAGTGATCCGTCCGTTCCTATCAAAGGAACACGCTCTTTAAAGAAAAAGAAGGTAAAATCAAACGATTCTCGGTTTGTCTTAGGTTTTTGTATTGATATAGATTGGGCACAATCAGTAAATTCTCATCAATTGCTCAATGTATTAAAGGAACAAGGAATGACATATTTGTTTGAATTTGCCTACAACAACTCCCTTGTTCCTATGGCTATGACTAAATTCTGTGACAATTTTGTGAACAAGGATGGTGTGTGTATTACTACTGTGAAAGGAAAGAAAATTGAATTTGATCAGGAGCTCTTAAGTCAGATATGGCACGTTCCTAACATAGGAACAAACATGTCCTTCAAAAGGAAAGGCACACTCTCTTTTCCTGACTATACTCAAGATGTTGTTGTCCATTCTTTGGGTGGGGTAGATTGACAAACTAGGTTGTCTCTTAGTGATCTTTCCCCGTTTCATAAACTGTTGTTTAATCTTGTTTGGAAAGCCCTTATTCCTAGAACTGAAAAACGAAATGAAGTAGGCCTTCTTGATATCTGCTATATCTTCTGTCTTGATATACATATTCAGATCAATTTTCCTTTTCTGTTTATTCAACACATCACTCACTACATTCAAAATAAATGTGTGGTAGGCTATGGTGCATTGATTACATCCCTTCTAGCTCACTTTCACATTAACACAGTTGGTTGGCCTACTTTAGGTGTTTCTCAAGGAAATATTCTTAATGCTAAAACTCTTTCTAGTCTTGATATGTCTATTTCTGATGGTATTCTTTCACATGGCAAACATCCTCTCAATTCCTCTCAGAAAAAGCGTAAACTACCTATGTCCACCTTAGAGGCACATCCATCCTCTTCACCAAAGGAACTTGTTCCTGTGGAAGCATTAAAGCCCGAGGAACGGGAGAAAAAGAATGTTAAAAAGGTCCTAAAAAGGCCAAGAAACCTGTTCCTAAGATGGCTCCACTTTCTGCTTCTACAAGAAAAAGTTCCAGGTTGGCTGCTGCTGCCAAATATTTTAATGCTCTTCCTGCCAATACTGATGATCCTCTTATTATTGATTCTGACGAGGACACACAATGTCCCCTTTCTCCTGAGGTTCAACTAGATTCTCCATCCAATTTCCCTCACAAACCTCCTTCTCGATCTCCCTCCAATCCACGTGTTCCTCTCCCATTCACACTCACTGATGTTCCTAGGTTATCACCTTCTACCTTCTCTGTTCCTTCTTGCTATGAAAAAATCAAGTTGGCAGAAAGTGACCTTAACCTCTTTTCTACCACCACTGATACAATTCCTCCAACCCCTCCCTTTCTTTCTGCTGATTACCACCATCCTTCACCCAGTGTTCCTGTCACAGATACAGATGGCCCTTCTTCTCCTATTCCTCCCACAGGAACAGGCACCCCGTCTTATCCTACTCCACCCGTGTCTGGTTCATCTGCTCCTTGTTCAAAGGGGAAAGAGAAAGTGCCTTCTTCTACTGAACATTCATGGTTAAGCGATGTATGTGTTCCTGCCCAACTCATGCTCAAGTTCTATAATCATCTCCATTGGTCTTTGGATTGCAAGGCTGATAATGCCTTTGGGCTTCTTAAGCTACTTTGTGATACTGCTATTGAACAACAACAAAATTTGGAACGCATCGTTCAAGGGATGAACTCACTCCAACAGCAGTTAGCCGCTCATCATGCGGACATTAATAAACAGCTTGAAGCTATGGTTGAGGCAAAAGTGGTTGTAGTCAAGGACCAGGAACGCCCTTACCCTCCTCCTCCTTAGTTCTTTGTTCCTGTTCTCTCCTTATGATAGGAACATCTTTTATTTCCCTTTTTCTAGTTTTCCTTTTGTTGCTACTTTTTCCTTTTATCCTCTTCTGTACTGCATTCAACAAGCTATGGGAACACATCTTTTGCTAAATAACTTCCAGTTTAATATGATTGCATGATTTCTTACTTGGAATGGCTAGTATTATGTGATTGCCGTTTGAGCAAGCCTAACCTGCGCACTACTAACCTAACCATTTTTTTTGGTGCTTGCTTTTGGTCTTAAGGTGTGAAACACATGGTCTTCCCACTATCACGAAATGGTTTGATCTTTTTTGAGGATGACAAAGGGGGAAAGGTGAAAGGAACATACAAAAGAAAATCCTAAATCTAACCTCAATACTTACTTAAATAATAATAACAAAAAAAAATTATATATATATATATGTATTCGTTTCATTCATTCTTATGATTTGTTATAATTAATGTTCTTAGTTTGTATCTTTGTTGTCATCATCAAAAAGGGGGAAATTGTTGATCCCTAGTTTTGATAATGACAAAGGAACAAAGAAACAAACTAAGTAGTATGAACTAACAGATTAGTGAATGTTTGGATCTTGTAAGGTATCTTATTTTGAGCACAGAGAATACAAAGTCAAAGAGAAGAAATCAAGCAAAGAAGCGGGATTATAACGACTAAGTGAATATGCTCAAGAAACGGATACTGGAGTTACATGGAAGCAAAGGAAAAAGCACAACTCGTATCTTTAGTTTCTATGTTAGGAACGAGTAACAGTGGTAAGGAACTATAAAGTGTTTAATAAGAGAATGTTTGTCTGTTCCTGTGAAAGGAACAGACTTGTTGGCACAACGTAAAAGAAACAGTTAAACTGACTTCACTAAAGGAACAAGTAATATCTGAAATAAAAGCAATGTTTTTGTGAAAAATTCATTTCACACTCCTGACTACCTAAGATAGATATTCTTGGAGTAAAATTAGGAAATATCTTTTGAATATATGACTAAGTTATTTAAACGGTTATTAAAGGATTTTATAAAGGATTTTTGAAATATTTAAGATTTGAAAGAAAAGATTTTTTGATTTATTTGATAGATATAAAATAAAATCTTTTAATTAACAAAATCTTTTAAAAGATATTTTATTAGAAATGAAGAATAATAATAACCGTTTGTCAAACAACTTAGCCTGATAAATTGCTTTATTTGTGGAAAATGAATTTAACGTTCAACTGAACATGGGATTAGTGGAATTTGTGGGTTAGTGGTTCCTTGTTCCTTAAGCATAGGAATGAACATGGGTTAACTCCACTACTCCATTATCCCATGATCTAAACCACGTTTAATTAACTAAAAGCTATTTAAGACAAGGACTTAACTACGTTCCATTTTGTGACTGACTAAGCAATTAAGTGAATATTGAGTATTAAAGTGTCAGTGCCTTCATTCTCTTATTAAGCCAACAAAGTTCCTATTACCTACTTACTTTATTTCCATTAAGTTTAAAGTATCATTGTAATCTTGGTTTTGGGTAAGGGGATTTTGAGTGAAATCCTGTACAAGAGAAGCTTTGAGTGAAGCAAGTAAAAAGAGAGAACTTCGAGTGAAGTTGAGAGGAACAACTGTTAAGGGAACGACTGTTCAGGAACTTGAGTTTAGGAACTCAAGTTGTGGCCCTGAGTATAGTTAGGTTGTAACAAGGTGTTTTGGCCTAATTAGTGAAAGAGTTGAGTTTAAAACCCCTAATGGTCGAGGTCGTTTCTTCCTGTTGGGCCCAGGAAGTTTTTCCTCGTAAAAATCTCTCTGTTCCTTTAGCTTGCTTTTCTATTTGAAGTTTTAATTCCGCAAAAAGTACGTTCATTTCTACACATACAATTCACCCCCCCCTCTTGTAGTGTTCCTAAAGAAATAACAAATTTGATTTTACTCAAACTTGATGTGATTCACTTAAACGATTAAAATTAATGTTCAACAATAATTAAGGACCAAAGTTGTTGACTTTAATTGTACGATCTCTAAACCAAATATGTTTTGACTTCGTCCATTTGATGTCGTGGATCGTGGTCGTGTCACATGGATCTTTCAAGTCCCACATCACTTCCAGACTTCTCGCACAAATTCGACGAGCCTTGCGAAGGCTCGTCCACCCCACAACCTTGAAACTCACAAGGCTTCCTAACACCACCAAGCCCGACGCCTCTGTCAAGGTCACACACAACCATTTAAGAATCTGATAGAGGAGTTTTGCATCACTAGATAAAAACACTAAATCAAACCTAACTAACCAAAATAGAATATAGGTCAAGAAAGGGTCGAGATCTATGAGACTAGACACTAGGTGAATTAGTGAAAGTATAAGCTAAATTGGAGATGGAGAGTTGATTGGATTGTGAAATAAAAGGGTCAGTTCTATTCTAAACCTAGCGGTCAACTATGGCTAAGGAGTTCAATAAAAGGATTTGTTAATTAATAGGAGAAGGCGTTAGGGGTGTAGAGATCCTATGTAAGGAAATTAGTTGATAACACGAGGGTAAGCAAATTTTCGATAAGAGGTTTGATTAAGGTATTGCAATCCTGAACTCCTCTCTCAAGGATACTCGAAATGAGACAATATTCTCAATTAGGGCTAGAATGTCAATGATAAACCACGGGACTGAAATTAGTTAAAGCTCAACTCAATCTCGCCTTTCGGATGTTGATTGTGTTGAAACTCCAAGAAAGGCGGGATATCTCACTCAACCTTTGCTGGCGAGGGTGACACTCAAGAAGGGAGGTTTGATTTGTGTGGCTAAATTTATTCGATTTTTCAAACAAATTCTATGACATTGTGCCTTACATTATGATATACTGGGTAGATCTGTGTTTTAGTTTTTGCTCAAATAAATGTATATGAAACTAAATAGCAGCGGAAATAAAAGAACACAATACCTCAACTCTGAGACCTACCTATTCTTTTATTAATTTGAGTCTCAAAATATAACTCTCTGATGCAATTCAATTCCCCCACTACTAACCCTAGTAATGCTCCTCAACACTTAACTCTAAGTGTTTTTAGTCAAATTTGGCACACACCCGCATTCAATTTGACACTCTCTATAAACAAAATTATAGAAAGATTTTAGTCCTCATACAAGTGCTTCTTAGTTAAGCAGATGCGAATTAAACTCGCTATGGGATACATTTTCTTCTTTTTGAAATCTCTCTAACTTATGATATGAAAAATCTCTTAACTTATGATATAAAAACGTGTGATTTGTAAAACAACATTTTATCCTTCTATATTATGAACTAGATTTATACCCGTGAAAAATGTACGGGATACCAAACGTTATAAATAAAAGATTCGATCTATAAGTTATATGATTTTTTAAATAATAATTCACCTATATGAAACTTAATCAAGACTAAAACAAATTCTAATTATATTTGAGAAACTTTGTGTCAGATTAAAGGAATGTCTATAATATACATGTTTTAATATATTAGTATCTAGGGAAATTTGTCAAAAAGGACCTTAAAAAAAAACATTTTGTGAGAAGGGACCTTAAAAAAAAATTGGCTTTTAAAGGCCAAAAACAAAAAAGTTTGTGAGGAGGGACCTTATTTTCTAATTAACACCTAATTAAACACTAATTATATATTAAATATAATTAAACAAAATTAATGTCTAATCAATATCGGATATATGCATGTATCCATCGGCTCACTTTTTTGACAGTACATTCCATGAAAATGGCTGTACATTTCATGAAAATGGCAGTACATTTATTGAGAAACGTAGTATATAAAAATCGATATTTTTACAGCTATATAACTCTATAGTTTGTATTTGGCATTTTCATTAAAAAATGTACTACCATATATATTAGAATATACTACCATACATAAGAAATGTACTGCCATTTTCATGGAATGTACTGCCAAAAAAGTGAGGCGATGGATGTATGCATATATCCGATATTGATTAGGCAACCCTGATAGTGGAAAGAGGAGAGAGATGGGGGTGATGGTCTGCTGGTGGTGGGTATGGCAGAGGAGAGAGGGGGGGAAAATTTTATTAGGTATAATTTTGTTTAATTATATTTAATATATAATTAGTGTTTAATTAGGTGTTAATTAGCAGATAAGGTCCCTCCTCACAAACTTTTTTTTGTTTTTGGCCTTTAAAAGCCAAATTTTTTTTAAGGTCCCTTCCCACAAAATAATTTTTTTTAAAGGTCCTTTTTGGCAAATTTCTCTAGTATCTATTATGTGTTATCAATCCTTGATACCCCTAATATGTCTAATGTTCTAACTCGTGAATGTTCCAAATTCATTGTTGTAACCCGTTGTTACACTTTTTTTAAATGAATAAATTAAACTAAGAGACACAATTGCAGTAATAAAACTTTGTTTGAAGAACTATCCTATAACTCAATAGTGTGTGATTAATTTACCCAAAAAGTTAAATGTATTTTGCACAAACCTATGATTAATTGCGAAGTATAAAAAAGGGATTATTAAACTTTGTTGTTTTGATAGTTTGTTGTAACTCTTCCTGGGCTTAGCCAATCCACCTTAGTTCATACTGACTCATGCTAGGCTATTTGTCTATTTGTGAAAATTTTGATTTTTTGATGATATTAAATTTTTATGTTAGTGATATATCTGAGGTAAAACTTTCAAAGTTATAAATGACATTCTTATGTCAATTGGTTACCGTTTTACAAATCTATTTTTTTATGAAAAGGAATCACTTATGATTTTATACACATGGTACAATAGTATCCCTTTTTCACATGATTTCATATCGATACTTTTACATAATAAAATTCAATGGATGTTATATTTTCTATTGGAAAATTTTGGCAAAAAATACATTATAAGTTAATAATTTTGTCAAAATACACCAAGTATAATTTTTTTCTGTGAGAAAACACCTATATATATATATATATATATATATATATATATATATATATCAAATTATACACCTTCATATTTCAATGTCAACTTTTGGGTCATTGACTGCATTTTTTCCCTCCCTTTTTGTGCTTCGGAATTTGGGTTGATATGCTTAACTTACACACAAAAATAGGCCTAAAGGTTGGCCTTTTAGTCTAAATATGATAATAAGGTGTGTAATTTGATAAATATTTACATATAAAGTGTTTTCTCACAAAAAATATTCTAAAAGATGTGTTGTCACAAAAAATTATAGGAAATAATGTGTATTTTGACAAAATTTCCTTTTTATAGTACTAACTATTTTGCTCAATACTCATGCTCAAAAACTGCGAGCCCCTATTTTTTTTTTTTAAAAAAGTATATTTTTCTATACTATATGAAATGTGTAAATTAATAATTAAAAAAAGGTTGATCTTTTGGTCTAAATATGATAATAAGGAGTATGTTGTTTTCTTTCACTTTAGATTATCCTCATTTACATTTATGTGTTCATTATGATATGATTTGTCAAATTGAAGCTCAAATCATGAACCCACATTTGAAAATGTCATATTTATTGTTTGTATATATGAACCGATTTTTCTAAACATTAAGTGATTATTTCAATTTTTGGGTCATTATCTGATTTTGGAAATGTTTCTCATACTCAATTGTTGTTACATTATGTAGTTAAATAAGTATATATCTTTAATTTATCATATTTTTTCCGCTTAACTGATAAACAATATTATTGTTTATTTTAACTAATTCTATCAATCGGAGAAATCTGTTTATTTATGGCTTCAAATTCAAAAATCTGTTAATTTGCAGCTTAAAATCAGAATACTCTGTTTATTTGTGGCTTACAATTATCTTTACTAATTGCAGCAAAATGGAAAATCACATTAAAATATGATATTATAAATTCAAAATCAAATTTTATTTTTAATCTAACATTTTTAATAATGTGTGAATGACACATGTCCTTTTTTCTCGGTTATCTCTATTATATAAGGGAAGAGGGGGGGTAGGGGGTGGACACCAAAAAGAAAAAAAGGGAAAAGAAAAAAAATTCAAACTGCTAAAACAACAGAGCAGCAACGCACAAAAAACTTACCAAACATCAAAGCATTAAAATCTTATTATTAGAGGAAAATTCCATGAATGAAATTAATACATATACCAAAAAGGAAAACAGGAAAAATAAAAATTCAAAATCCTACTACATCACAGCAGCAACCGTAGAAAAAGAATAACTTACCAAAAGATCAAACTCTTGACTACTCGATGTATATTCATTAGCCAAAATCCTATAATTCCCATGAATGACATTAAAAACATCATCTTTCAGCCAAAACAAACCCTACTATTACTAACCACACCTCTCTTACACATAAACTTTCGTTTACATATCTAGGCAACACCTCCCTGTTATGCTTTGAGGACATCTTCATCTTCGTGCTATATTGGATCCCAACGCCAAACATTAAGGATTGCAAATCTCATAGCCAAGTTTAACAAGCCAAAGAAGCCACAAAAGGTTAGCCTCATTATTTGTTATTCTTTGTAGTTGATGTGCTTTGAGTAAAAAAAGAGTCACATTTAAGCAAGATTTGTTTTTTAATCATAACTTACATTCATAGATTGTCTTATTGTAATTAGAAATTGGGTCATCTCAATGGTGTGAAAGTTAAACAACAACAGTAAGTTAAAGAACACACACAAAGCTTTTTTTCTCAAAAATTTAAGAATTACAAATAAAAACTTAGTTGTGTTTTTTAGGGCGAATTTTTGAAAAAAGAAATTTTAAAACAAAAATTAAAGAAAAAACTCAACTTGGCTGGGGATTAAACAGAGTGTATAGATAAGTATATGCAAAAATTTATTAAAAAACTCCAGTTTCACCCAAAATTTTTTAAACAGTAAAGTTTTAAATTTAAAAAAAAAACTTTTTTAACCTAAAAACAAAACAAAATAGGTAAATTTAAAACTATAAAAAAAACTTTTTTTAACCTAAAATCAAAAAATTTAATACGCATATTTAAACGAAGTAAAAAAAAACTTTTTTTTACCTAAAAACAAAAAAACAATTAATACGCATATTTGAACGAAGTAAAAAAAAAGAATTTTTTTTTACCTAAAAACAGAAAAAATTGATACACAAATTTAAACGAACTAAAAAAAAATTTTTTTTTACCTAAGAACAAAAAAATAATTGATACACCAATTTTAACGAAGTAGCTCAAATAGATGGAGGGGAATACCGAGTGAAAGAAATGAAATCGTATTAATACATAAACATTTTTTATTTACAAACGGAATTTTTTAAAATCAAACCAAACGGATTGAAAGATTAGAAAAGTTTTTCAAATTCTTTAACGAAGTTTTTTAACCAAACCCAAACATTTTAGAAATAAAATTAAAGCATGAGGGGAAAACAGATTCACATATAAAAACTTTAGATCAACAGATCTAGAGATTAAAAACCGAACTAGAAACGCCATTATAAGTATACTCACCGGCGGCTACGAGCCTTGATGTCAATAACAATCGCCGGAAAATAATAAGTCTCAAGGTCTCACACATGCACCTGCCGGAAAATTACTAAGGCTGACCGGAAAATAACAACTCATATATTTGAGAAATTGAAAACTGGCAAGAAAAAAGAAAGAAAAAGTATCTAATGTGTTTAGAGATGGTTGGAACTCAAATAGAAAGATGGCTCAAAGAAAAATATTTAGGAGCAGAAGGTGGAAGATGGCTCAAAGATAAAGTAGAAAAGTATGAGTGTTTACAGAAGGTGGAAGATGGGGTTTTTTTTTGAGGAAAACTGGAAAAGTAGGAGTGATTTGGCTTCTATGAGTGAGAAGAGTTAATGGGGTGAGAAAAGTGAGATGAGTGAAATGAAACTTATGTGGTACGAGCTGGGTGTAATTTTGCAAATGTCATAATCACTTAAACTTTTCTATGGCTGGGTGGTATTGGTATTTTAAAATTGTGGAGTATTGGTATTTTAAAATTTCATAATCAAGCCTCTCCTCCATATTTACACAAGAGTTGATGTATTGGTATTTTAATTCGGTTCAGTTCAATTTGATCTACTTCAATACATTTAGTTTATTTATTTTTGCGAATTTTAAGTATATCATTTTTATTATGCAAATTATGTGGTACGAGCCAAATCTCTATTCTATAAGGGACGAAGGGGGTGGACACCAAAAAGAAAAAAAAGAAAAAATAATTTCATTACTAAAAAAAGGTAAAAGTAAAACATGACAAATGAATTGAAACCGTAGGAATTGATAGCTCCTAAATACCACATTCAAAATCAAAACAGTAATAAATCAACATTTTTCTTTAATTATAGTTGGTTAAATTCAGTTCAAATTATTTATTTTGACAACCCGCCCTAAGTTACAACATTCTAATAGTGTTAATATTCAGTATAATTAATATTTAGTTCAATTTGATTCAGTTCAGTTCATTTATTTTGAGAACATGTCCTAAGTATAACATTTTTAAAGTGTAAATTATGTGAAACTGTACAAATCAATTGGAGTACATGTGGTTAGGCATAGACAACAAAGTGACAAATACTACTTTATATATGTATTTACTTTCTTTGTTATTATTGTTGCATTTACTAAGTATTTTAAATTACAATACCAACTTTCCTTACCTAAGTGTATGAATATTTTTTCGTATCTATCATTAAGAGTTATTTTTTGGGCCGTGTTTAATTTACCATAAAAATACTATTTATCAAAAATAATTCAGTTTAGTAACAATAAATTGATAAATAAATTAAAGATATTCACCCAAGTTGAAAAAATAAATAACAATTAAAAAAAATTTAAAAAAAAGAAATATAAAGAGCCAAAAAAGTTACTATATATACGGACGTTATGCAAACGAGACGGAGTATAGTGAACATTGCTAAATCAATTAAAAATTAAGTCACATATCTTTAAAGGATAACAAAAAAAATTCAAATGTAATGGAACAAAAATAAAGAAACATCGACTAAAATAATATTGGGCAAAGGAGAACATGTGGTTAGGCAAGCACAATGAAAGCAAACACACCAAGAGAAAAACACTATTTATGATGCTTATTTACTCTCTTTGTGATTGCGTTGTTGCTTATTTACACTAAAGAATGAAATTGAACTGAACTGAACTGATTGAAGCTAAACCGAACTGTACTGAACTTAACTGAACTAAAAATAAGCTTGGGAGAACAGGCCCTACATGTGGTTAGGCATACACAATAAAATGACAAATACTACATCATACTTTCATTGTTATTATTGAATTGAAATTACCAAGTTTTTAAAAATATCATAATGACTTTCTTTAGGTAAGTGTATGAATATTTTATCGTATATATTATTAAAATTTATATTTGGGCCATGTTTAATTAACCTTATAAAAATAATATTCAATAGAAAATTTCAGTTCAGCTACAATAATTTGATAAATGAATTAGTGATACTCACCCCAATCGAAAACTTAGATACCAAGTAAAGAAAAATTAAATAAAAACAAAAATTTAGGAGCAGTGGTAATTAGTATACTTACGGAAGTTAGGCAAAAGAGGCGGAGTTTAGGAGATGGTGAATAAACAAAATTTAGGAAAATAAAAATATTTATCTGACGATAATTGATAATTGAAAAAATAAATTATTAATCATTATTGTTAATCACTGTTATCATCTTAATATTAGTCATAGATCAATAAAGAATAGCAGAAAATCACAATAAAGGAAAAAATAAAAATACATCGAGTGAAATAATATTACAAAGTTGGCGTGTGTAGTTTCATAATGGGTGAAGAAGAAAATCAAGATTTGCAAAATCAAAGGAGGAAATGGAGTGCTCAGAAAAGACGTCAAAGGAAATCACTGACTCCTGAGCAAAGAGGACGTGAAAATGCGGACAGACGAACCAAATATGCCCGTACACATCCAGAAAATGCGATCCCTTATCAAGACGATCAACTTCTATCATCCCCTGTACAAGGTCATTGCATGAGCTCAAATTGTGATGAACCCTCCAACTCATCACAAATTAGAAGGCCCATGACGGACATTACCAACACTGATCATAGTATTCGGGATAGAAACGAAGGACTTGAATGTAAGAATTTTCAACTTAATTAGCATAGTATAGAGATGCACAAACAATCATTTAGTTTACTTATCAACATGAAACCCTTTTCAATCATGCAGTACACCCCATCAGTGAACTTCGCTCACTCGATACACGGGCAAACTTTCAAAATCACATTCAAATGTTCAATGAAAGCTATGGGGACTTAGCAAATGATGAAAACAACTTGCTTAACCGATTCTTTTGTGTTGGAGAAAGTAGTACAACCAATGAAAATTTATTGGACCAAAGCAACTTGGCCAATCGTTTCTTTTGTGTTGGAGAAAGTAGTAGAGTTACTGCAAACACATCACACCCTACATCAGGCATAACACACATTCCAATTGGTGCTCGGATGGAAAATCAAAGTTCCTTACCCGATCAATTTCTTGATATTGGTGACAACAATACTTTTGACGCCAATAACGACATATCAAATCTCATCAGCGATGATATAAGAGTTTGGAAAGTGGGAAGACGTGGGTATCGAAATTGTGCAAGAAATTACCATGAGTCTCAAAGGGTGCCCATTTTTAATTTTCCTTCAATGACGACGTGTCCACATTGTCAAGCAAGACTTTTCCATTGCGAATCTTCTGAACTTTGCTGCTTAAGTGGGAAGGTCAATCTACCTCATACTCCGTTGTCCTCTGATTTACTTGGCTTATTTTCAGATCAGTCGGAGGGGGGCAATCATTTTAGACAAAACATCCGCAAGTACAACCATGTTTTCGCGTTCACTTTAATGGGGGTACATATAGACGATGAATTAGCCAATGCACGTCAAGGTGTGTACACATTTCGTGCTCAAGGTTCAATTTATCATCGTATTGGTGGTTTTTTACCTTTGAACACAAATGATCGTCCTCGGTTTCTCCAACTCTACATTTATGATACAAATCATGAAAATGAAAACCGTGTAGCTGAAAACTCTTCATTGTGGGTCGATGTCATTGACAAAATTAAGCATGTTTTAAATGCTCATAATCCTTTTGTCCATAAACTTCGTCATCTTGCTCAACGTAGTGACTTACAAGACTGCAAATTTGTCATCAAAGAACAACCTCCCAACAATCACCAATATTCAATGCCGTCAGCTTCCCAAGTGGCGGCTATTGTCGTTGGAGGAGAAGATGTTGCTAACTTGAAAGAGCGAGATATTATAATAGAGTCTGTCAATGGACATCTGATGACAATCAAAGATACTGCGGGTTATTACGACCCATTGCAATATCCTCTATTATTTCCATACGGCTCTTATGATTGGGATTTAAACAGTCGCACTGCAACTGGTAGAAAGTTGACATGCCGAGAATTCTAAGCATATATGTTTCAGGTGCACATTTCCTTATGACTATTGTAAGTACGTCTACTATCCCTACAACTTTATATTAATATATCATCGTAACAAAACAATTTCTATGTTCCTTAGATGCGAGAAAATCTTGATTCTCTGATCTTAAGAGGCGGGCGTTTACTTCAACAATTTGTTGTTGATAATTGTGTCAAAATGCAAGCATCCAATTTGAGATGGATTGCACTCAATCAAGACAAGATACGGGCTGATTTGTAGAAGGGTCTCGAGGATTCTCTAAATGCTGGAGAGCATAATACAGGTTCATATTCATTTAGCTTAACCACGTGTTTACTGAAATTAATCAACTCCTATATTAAACATAATTTTTATATCACGGTTTTCCTATATCCAGAGAATGTGGGACGAAGAACGATTCTACCGTCTTCATTTGTTGGCGGTCCTCGAGATATGCATTAAGGTATCAAGATGCAATGGCCTTGGTGCAAAAGTTTGGCAAGCCAGATATATTTTTGACAATGACTTGCAATCCATCTTGGTCAGAAATACAATCCCAATTATTTCCTGGTCAAGTGCCAAACGATCGTCCAGACCTACTGACAAGGGTGTTTCATGCTAAATTTGAAGAGTTACAAAAAGATGTTCTCGAAAGGGGAATCCTCGGAAAGGTGGTAGCGTATGTATATGTAGTGGAATTCCAAAGAGAGGGACTTCCACATGTTCATATGCTACTGATCCTCGATCAAAATGACAAGTTAACCACTCCCGATGATTATGACAAGATTGTGAGAGCTGAAATTCCTGATGAGCAACAAGAGCCAGAATTATGCAAAAGAGTTCTTAAACACATGATTCATAGTCCATGTGGTGTTCACAATAGAAATTCCCCGTGCATGAAACAAGGGAGTTGTAAGAAAGGATTCCCGAAGTCATTTTCAGAGAATACATTGCAAGGAAATGACTCATACCCTGTATATCGTCGTCGGCAAGATCGTCCACCTGTACCATTACGTCAGAATTCTCGAATAAATGTAGATAATAGGTGGGTCGTTCCGTACAATCCATTTTTGCTCCTAAAGTACGATTCCCACATCAACATAGAGACATGCAGCAGCATTAAGGCGGTCAAATATCTCTATAAGTATATACACAAGGGTTCCGATAGAGTGTCCATGGAAGTTCAAAATGGTGATGAGATCGAACAATATGTCGATGCGAGATGGATTTGTGCACCTGAAGCTTTTTGGAAATTTTACAAATTTCCTTTGACTCGAATGTGTCCATCTGTAGATCGTTTGCAAGTCCATTTGCCAAACATGCATCAGGTGAGGTTCGAAGGAAACCAACACATCTCAAGTGTATTAGCATACCCAAGAAACTCCCAAACGATGTTGACTCAGTTTTTTAAGATGAATGCAAGTGAAAATAATGCGAGACAATATCTTTATAGAGAATTCCAAGAGCATTATAAATGGATAACAAATACACGCGAATGGCAGCAAAGGAGAAGCAAGCAACGAGTAATGGGTCGAATGTATGTAGCATCTCCATTAGAAGGGGAAAGATTTTACTTGAGATTGATGCTCAATCATGTAAGGGGTCCTCAATCGTTTGAACATTTAAGAACGGTTAATGGTGTCACACACCCAACATTCCGTGCTGCTGCAGAGGCCCTAGGTCTAATTGAGTCAGATGAAAGCATTCGTCAATGTCTTTTAGAAGCATCTTCTGTAAGAATGCCATCATCATTACGAAGATTATTTGCAACCATCTTAATTTATTGTCAACCAACGGGTTTACGTGCCCTTTGGGACGAGTTTTTCCCCTACATGGTTGAGGATTATCCATGTTCAAACATGATAAGTGACAATGATGTACTCACTCATAAGCTTCTACTTGACTTAGATCGTTTATTACAACCGCTTAGGAAAAGAATTTCTGATTATACAGAGTTGCCTTCTTTGCCTGAAAGTACCGATGACATAAATGAGCTTCCTGCAATTATGGAGGAGTACTTCTCCGTGCCTGTTCCAGAGGAGGACTTGGCATGCGTTAACACTCTGAATAATGACCAACGAATTGCATTTAATACAATAATGAATGCTGTCATTTCAAAAACCGGAGGAACTTACTTCATTGATGGTCCAGGGGGTACCGGGAAAACATTCTTATATAGAGCACTACTAGCTACTGTAAAAGGTAGAGGCGAGATAGCTATTCCAACAGCGACGTCTGGAATTGCAGCTACATTGTTGCACCAGGGAAGAACGTCGCATTCAACTTTCCAGCTTCCACTGAAACCTGATAGCTCATCAACTTGCTCCTTCACAAAACGTTCTAAAACTGCCATACTTCTGAAGCACTCTGCCCTAATCATATGGGATGAGGCTCCAATGACACACAGATATCAATTTGAAGCTGTTGATCGATCGCTCAAAGATCTAATGGGGAACGACTTGCCATTTGGGGGAAAAGCTATTGTGTTTGGTGGTGACTTCAGACAAGTCTTACCAGTTGTTCGAAATGGAACAAGAGCTCAGATGATCGATGCATCATTCGTAAGGTCCCCTATTTGGAAACACATACGCATTTTGCATTTGAGAGAAAATATGAGATCAAGAGATGATAATGCATTTGCTACTTTTTTACTCTCGATTGGGAACGGAGATGAACCTACTATTCCAGATGAGATGATAAAATTGCCAAACCATATGGTAATGCTGTTAATTGATGATACCTCGATTGAAAGGTTGATTGATCAGATTTTTCCAAATTTAACTGTTTATCTTCATGACGGGAATTATATGGTTGAAAGGGCCATTATCACACTCCTAAATGATGATGCTGACAAGATAAATGATAAAGTTGTCGAGAAGTTTTTAGGGGAAGGAAAAACATACTACTCAATTGATACCGTTCCTGAAGATAGGAGAAATTTGTATCAACAAGAGTTTTTGAATTCAATTGTAGCTTCGGGGTTGCCTCCTCATGCTCTTACTTTGAAGCCTGGGGTACCACTAATGCTTTTGAGAAATATTGATCCTAAAAATGGTCTTTGTAATGGAACAAGGTTACTTTGTCATTCACTGAAGGACCATTTTATTGATGCCGAAGTTTTAACGGGGCATTCTAGGGGCAGCAGAGTATTTTTGCCTAGAATTCCCTTGAAAACTGATGAAGATATAAACTTGCCGTTTGAGATGGTTAGAAAGCAATTTCCAGTGAAGTTGAGTTTTGCCTTGACTATAAACAAGTCCCAGGGGAAAACTATTCCCCATGTTGGCATATACCTACCAGATCATGTATTCAGCCACGGTCAGTTATATGTGGCACTATCACGGGGAATTTCAGAAAATACAACAAAGATTATAGTGAAAAAGGGAAAAATACAAGGACAGGAAGGAACATTTACAAAAAATATTGTATATAAAGAAGTTTTATTGTCTTATGATTAGTTAGATTTAATCAATGCTTATGTGTTAACGACTTTGTAATAAGAGCATATTGTAGTTGTTCAAATTCTCTAAGCATAAGCACTCCAATTGTTACCCAACGTATTTCAATTTCAAGTACTTCAAGCACAAAATTTAATTATTTCCTTACATATTGTGTCATTCATTATTGTCTTTTATTTAAGATATACATTTATTATATCACCTTATATATATTGTAAAATAAATTTGTATAGGATGGAGTATCATTATCCACCCTTTATGTATTTGTTTCCTTGCGGGATACGATTATATGATGTCCGAGCTCGATTGGTTCGTAATTACGACGTGTTTAATTACAAGCATCGAGGAATAGAGAAGCAAATTTGGAAAATGCTTTTTGTTGATGCTCAGGTAAATATCGTATTGCAAATAATTTATAAATATTATACATTTACAAACATAATGACTTCTTTTGATATTTTGATAGGGTGAGGCCATACAATGCACTATATTCTCGCCTCATGTTGAGAACTTCATAGGAAGGTTTCAAGAAGGATTCATTTATATTCTTCTTGGTGTACAAGTAGTCCATGCTGATGAGAAAAATAAAATAGTGCAAAACTGGAAACAAATGATAATGAAAGGGGACACAAATGTTATATGTGAAGAGGAGGATGACATTGCAATACCTACATTCTACTAGATTTCTATGCACGTGATGCGTGCGACAACAATTTTATTATGAAATTTCATAATCTACAATAGATAATTTTATGAAGAGTCACATCTTACCACCTAAACTTTTCATGTTTTTAGAAACTCCCACCTTAGTGATTTTTTTTTAAATTCCACATACCATTACAATTTTATTAAAAACTCCTACCACTTATCGGTTTTTGTCAAATTTCATCAACAAAACCGTTAAGTGGGTCCCACATATACATTTTGTTAACAAAATGGAACTTGAAATAGTTGCACTTCTTTCCAAATAGTTGTAATTCAATTTGCTCTAAATTTGTTGAGGATTTGCCCTTAAATTGATGAAATTGACTTCAATTTCAGCGTAAACTAATAATAAAATGCATATGTGGGGCTCACTTCACGGTTTTGTTAACGGAATTTAACAAAAAACATTAAATGATGGGAGTTTCTAATAAAATTGGGAATGATAGGTTGAAATTTAAAAGAAAAATTCATTAAGGTGGGAGTTTCTAAAAACGTGAAAATTTTAGGTGGTTTTGAACAAAAAATTCTAATTTTATTTGCATACGATGTGTGTTTTGGCTACTGTAATATGATAAAATGTGAAGGTACACAACATATTCAAGCTAATTTCATTTTGACTCATTTTTCTTTGAAAACATCCCTTATTTCCCCACCATCAACTACAACTTTTGTTATATAGTACCCAGTAAAGTATTTTTGCTCATTGTCCAAATAAGAAAAAATTCAAAAGTACTTGAAAATACTTTATCATATTTCTCACTCATGCTAAATTTGATCAAAAGCGCCTTCACTCATGAACAATCAATTACTCATGTATTTCAAAATAAAAAAATTTCAAAAGTATATAAAAGTATAGCAAAGTGGGTGTCAATCTATAGATCTCAAGAAAATATAATCGTTGATATTTTTAAAATTGTTTTTACTTTGTAGGTTTTTAGATATTTTAGTTAGAAGTTCTGAACATCTTTTATTAAAAATCTGATTGCTAAATTTAGAAGTAAAACTTAATTACCTAATAAACTCATTGATTTATTTTATTTATTTTTCCTTTTTTTCTTTTTGGTGTCCACCCCCACCTCTTCACTTATATAATAGACATATGTTTCACCAATTGAGTCAATACGAGGAAATTCGGTGAAAAGAGAAGTGGTAATAATGGATAAAACGTAAGCTCTTTATTCAATAGTTAATTTCTATTTATACTTCTAATGATTATATGTAGTGGATGCACAAATGTCTTATTAATGTCGTTTTCCAACCGCAGTATGACAGTTATGAGGCTAACACTTTGGAATGATTTTGTGCACCTTCTTGGTGATGAATATCTAAGCCAAGTTGATGTTTGTCCACTAATTGTTGTGTGTGGTTTACATGTAAAGAGCTTCAACGGTACAATGCTCAAACTATATGTATTTCAGTTAAATTGTTTATTTATTGACATTTAGGAGTATATTTTTATTTTATACTAACTTTTCATGTGTTAATATTACTACAAACAGGTACATGTCTTACAACGGGATATTACACCAGGATTTATGTTAACCCAGTGAATGAACATACATCTAACTTATCTACTTGGTATGTAACATATAACTATATTCATGTATAGAAACAATTACTATATTTAAATTCAATATTATCTAAATGGGTAGGTATGCATCGGAGAAGTTGGCAAAGAAAAGGGTTGCATGGTTTCGTTCCACTACATTCTCAATACAGTCATCTATCGCTATCTCTAATGCACCCCGAATCAGATTAGAGCAATTTAGGACTGTGAGAGGGGTAATTTACGTAACTAAACTTTACATTGTTCGTAATAATATAATAGATGCACATAGACTGCTAACATGACATTGCTTTCTATTATAGGTACAATATTGTCGAGTTGTCGCATACACATGTCGTATTGAGCATGTTGATGATCTTATTTATGAAGCATATACTAATTGTTTCCAGAAAGTTTCCATGGTTCAAGGAGTTCCTGAATGTGAACATTGCAAACATATGAACGTTATAACCATTCCGAGGTATGAATCTCAAAGTATAGAGATTGTTAAAAGCAAATTTTGTTTAAGTAATTGATACACTTTATCTCTAATTTAATAACAGGTTATTATTGCGACTAACTTTATTCGACAAAAGTGATACTTTAAAAGTTACAATACTATATGATCTTGCACAAATCATTCTGGGATGCAAGGCTACTGATATGAAATTAGTACTTCAGCAGGTAAATCATCCATTACAAACAAACATTTTTAATTGTTAAATCCCTACTTGCATCTCTATCATTAAAGATTTGTTGCTCATATTTTTGCAGCCCAATGGATCCACTCAGGTCTTGAAGAAAGTATTCTCAGTTTTTGGATTCAAAGCTTTTTCATGGGTCTTGCATCCACCGATTGCAATTTTTAATTCAGAGCAATCTTATACTGTTGCTTACGTGTTGAAAGTCGATTGGGCAGAGGAGTACATGTGGCTAAGCAAGTACAATGAAAGCAAACGCACCAAGTGAAAAGCACTACTTTAGATGCTTACTTACTCTCTTTGTTATTACATTGTTGCATTTTTAAGATTTTTTTTTTATTAGCACAATTTCTTCATTTGGTAATCGTGTGAACCGTTTTCTTATATGTTACTACGGGTTGTTGTATTTACTTTGACAATTATATTAACTAATTTCATATTTTCCGCACGCATCGCGTGCATATGTGGCTAGTATAGATATAATATAAGTATTGATTCTATATATATGGTAGTTGACTTGCTCATCTAGTGGGGGAATGTTTAACAGTTGATTATCCGAAATTAAGTTTCCAAATCTATACATAATATCTTTCATAATTATTTTCTAACTGATAATAATATCTTTCAATAGTGGTACATAATATCTTTAATTTACATTGTATTGTATATGAATCTTTCACCAAGTTCACTCATGAGATCATTCTAATATAAATTCAACATTGGTTGTGTTTACCCATTAAACCATGAAATGGTATAAGATTCATTATTTTCTAGGTCTAAATTATTGTGTTTCCTATCTTGTTTTTCACGAAAATGGCAAGAATCGCAAGAAAATATTTTATATTATGCAAAATTGATTCTTTCACCAAATTGTATCATAATGTCTTTGAAATAATATTTTCCCAATTAACAAAATTAGTCCGAAAATAGCCTATTATGCAAAAAAAAAATCAAAATTATTTTCAAAAACTTCAAGTCGTTGTGCATTTGACACGTATGCGTTTTTAACGTGATGGTGCCACGTCGCCTCATTACTTGAACTTTTGACATGTGTCCATTTTTTATTCTTATATATATATATATATATATATATATATATATATATATAAAGATTACTTAAATCCACAAGATAAGGGATAATATCTTTCTATCTTAACTTTTACTTATATCCTATTTTATCTTTTAGGAAAAATTGTGAATAACCACCTGCACGATACACCTATTTCAAACTAACCACCCCATTTCATTTGTGTTTAAATAACCACTTGTTCTTTCCTTAACTTTTTCAAATACCCACCTTTAATGAAATTTTCTAGTGGCGTTAAGTGTGAGGCAAAAATTCTTACAAAATCACCAAACTCCCTCCAGATTTTCATTAATTATCTTACTAATTTATGCTTTGATCGGTCAAAATATGATTAATTTTTGTAAATTCTTCTTTTTCCAATTTTACAATTTTTTAAACTAGTATATTTTTTATACTTCCTCCTTTTTTTTACTCGCACCATTTCTATCTCACACTATTCACACATGTCCACTTAAATCAATATTGTGACTTATATGTAAGAAAAAATATAGTCATGTGCGATCTTGTTAGATTCGTCTCAATGTATAGATTATTAAAATCTAATATGCATAATTTTTATTGTGTATAATTAAAGATATTTAACATCTAAATTGTGCATTGCATTGCGTAAACTGGTTCAATGGTGCGAGTATTAAAAAACGGAGGAAGTATATGACATGGTAATCGACACAAATTTTGAGACAACATTTGATCGCGTTTTTAATACTAAAGATGACGCTTTTTGAAAAACAAGAAACCGTTATACACCTATTATGGGTACAAATTTCGAGAATCCAACGAAACATGTACCTACATGCCGGGTTTTCAAGCACGCACTTCGAAACGACTTTTTCAGACAAAATACGACGTTTTTCCATCAAACTGACACCGCCGGATGCCCTTTATAGGTACGAATCTTGAGGGTTCCTACGAAACGAGTACTTACAAACCGGGTTTTCGGACATGTGCTTCGAGACGACTATTTTGGATGGAACACGTCGTTTTTTTGAAAAACGGATTTCGAGACGTATATGCCCGAAAACCCGGCTTGTATACACTCGTTTGTAGGGATTCTCGAAATTTGTGCCCCTAAAGGACGTAGGGCGGTGTTCGTTTTCAAAAAAACGTCATCTTTAGTATTAAAAACGCGATGAAATATTATCTCGAAATATGTGTTCATTGCCATGTCATATATCAAAAATCTATAATTCAAAGAAATTATAAAATTGATAAAAAAAAAAAAGAATTAAAAAATTCTAATCATGATTTGACCGGTCAAACTATAGATTAGTAAGATAATTAGTCAAAATTTGGAGGGAGTTAGGTTAATTTAGTAAGAATTTGGGCCTCATACTTAAATCATTAGAAAATTTCGTTCACATGTGGGTATTTGAAAAAGTTAAGAAAAATTAGAGGTGGTTATTTAAATGCAAATGAAAATGAAGTGGTTATTTTGAAATAGGTGAATCGTTCAGGTGGTTATTTTTAATTTTTCCTATCTTTTACAAATCTTTTTTTCTCAACAAACAAATCTTTTCAAACCAGATTTTATTTTCTACAAACGAAAATCTATTTTTCCCTAAAAAATAGATTTTGGTTTCCTAAGATAAGGATTTCATCCTAATCTTATTCTACCAAAATCAGATTTTACATAAAAACGATTTTCTTAAATAAAATTTTTCCGAAAATCTCTTTAATAATATTTTCAAATGTTTTTGGAAAAACCAAGACATCAGACTTTTTATAAATCGTTTTTCCAAAAACATTTTGTTAAATATCCCATTTTATTATTTCGAACTAAATGTGCTTTTAATATAATCAATTATTTTCCTAACTCTAAGAAAAAATTAATCATCCCAAAATCACATTTTAGCATTAACACATGATTCCAATAAGTTGATTATATTTCATTAACATGAATAACAATATAACTAGACCTAACCTTCAATTCCTTCAAGTCCTTGTGCTTCCATGATCATTGGAGCAAGCTATTGTACAATCAAACAAGTTATTGTACAAGTGTGTTTATCATCATCAAAATACATACAGACTTAACGTCCTAACAACCTTCCTCAAAGTTAATAATCCCAACTTCATAATTAATCCTAACAATTCACACCTAAAGGGCCAATCCATTGGCTAATTGGAACCAAGGCTAGGCCTTTCAACTTCAGCTAGATTAAATGACTAATTTAACCCATTAAATATACAAGCTTTAAGCTCTCGTGCTATAAAACTAAATCATAAAACCTTCAACCTAACCCCCTTAACTAAAGAACTACTCGCGACTCACATAAAAACTATACAAAATAGTGCATACTCCAACATAGTATCTTGAAACTTGTTATCTAAATTGATGAATGAAGGGTTGATTTCCAACAAAGCAAGATGTCTTATGATATTAACAAACTTGATTCTATCAATGAAGTAAGAAACTAATAGAAATAAAAAATTGATATAGGTAATCCATTGCAAGTACTTAGAGCAACATATGAGAAATGATGAAGAAAAGCATAAAACAAGTGAAAAGATGATTAAGAGCTAAAAACTAGTTTAATACACAAGCCCAAAATTAGTAGTCAATCAAAAGCAAAGATAAATAGACTTAAGCAAGAAGTAAATGAGAGTAGCGTGAGAGGATGTTACTAAAGCTTCATTAAATGACCAAAAATCATAGTTTCTTCAATCTTCCACTAATGCTCCTTGAAAACTTCCCAAAGTATGGAAAAAGTGGCTCTAAGCAAAAGCTATCAAATGTTCAAAAATGGAACGCAGAATAATGCCTAGAGTTAGGTCCAAAACTATTCATACAACCCTAATTCTAAGGGTAAAAGAGGAATAAAACCAAGGATATGTCCTTCACAAATTGCAGTGATTGGGTAATCGAACAATAATAATCAGCCGATCACACTAGTCAAGAACCTTAGAGCAATAATGATCGAGCAGTTAACAATAGTGATTGGGTGATTAACATTGTTCCTCGCCCGATCATTCTGATCTAGACTCTCTTTGACTTGGCTTCTAATTCCTTCTTCTTGGGCTAGACCTTTCTCTCTTTTTGTAACACCGCGAATTTTCCACAAGGACAAAATCCAAGGGGTTACGTCGAAAGAATAAGATAATTACTCTTTCCGCCAAACCTCTACCTCAAAACTCTTAAATAAACTTTAATAAACAATAATAAAGTTTCGATATCCGTTTAATAAACAAAACACTTTCAATAACAGGATCGTGACTTTTGTGAAACCAAACAAAGTCAAATGTTTAATAAAAGTCAAACTAGAAAAGTCAACATTCTTGAAAGTCAACTAAACCAAAGTCAACATTCTTGAAAGTCAACTAAACCAAAGTCAACCCATTTTCAAAGTCAACCTTTTCTTAAACAATCGCAGTGGAAAAATATAACTTAACCAAAACCTTTAAACCAAATCCCAATAACCAAAGACATATGAAATAGAATGAATTAACAGAAGTAAACTCCATTACGCTCTTCTGGAATTCCCCCAATGAATGATGAACTCCTCGAACGATCACCTATATTGCAACCGTCTAAGATGTCATGACTGCTCAACAATATGGACGGATTCCAAATGCGTCATCACAGGATCATAATAGAAAGAAGCAATGATTAAGACATACAGGAAAATATGGATCTACTGAGTATATACCATAGAACTAGTCATGCACATAACACATAAACATACATCATTCATCAAATCAATCACAATTCATAACCAATAACCATCAATCCATAATCCATACTCAAATCCAATTCCTCTTCTAAACACAAATAGGATCGTCATCCTCCCAGTTAAGCATTTGTGACTATAAGGCCGAGATATGTTGGGTTGGCCGACGCAAATCTCCTCACCTGAAACATGGAATTGATAGGATTTAGTCGTATCACCTATTCAAAAATAATTCCTACAGTCCTCTAATAATGGTAGTAAAGGGGAGTAGGGTCGAATCCACAGAGAGACGGAGTTCTAAGTTAATATTCAGCTAAAAAGCTACTTCAGATAAGATCAGATAGAAACAGCTGAACTAATAATTAACTACTAGAAAATAATATAAAATGGATTTTTACTCTATAAAATAAAGGTCTAGGGAATTAGTTCGGTCCACCATGCTTATACCAATCAAAGGATCAAACAACTATCAGAACCTAGGTCGAGAATCGATAGATTAGAACCGTGTCAAGCTATGGTTAAGTCTCAACGCCCATAATTCAACATATGCAGCATGTTCACAAACATAATCAGAATTACTGGCGTGTACTAGGCCTCTAAAAGTAAGACGGATCTGTGCTAATAATTATTAACCTCAAGTAATCAAAAGAACTGTGCAATAACGTTAATTACTCAATAAGAACAAATCACACCATAACCTATCTCATCAAACCCTAGAAACTAATAGCAATTCAAATAATCATGGTATAAACATGGCTTCCCTCTCTAAATCCCTAGAAATTAAACTACTCACTCATAATTGAATCAACAACAATAAACAATCTAATATGAAACCCTAATAATTGCATCATGAATGAATAAACAATTAAACTAAGTAATCAAGAAATAATTAAAGAGATTAAAGTAGAGAAGAATACCAATTGACAGAAAGCAAGAACTTTTATTGAAATCGAATCCAAGGTTCAATCACCTTTAAACTAATCTAAAGTGTTTATATATAAAAGTAAAATTAAAATCCTAAAACTAAGGTAATGGGAACTAATGGCGTGAGATGCCTAGTACTAATATTCTCCACTAAAGCTCAACTAATTAACTACACTAATTTCATCCATCCCCCAAAAATCCAACTAACCAACTATTTATAACAAGGCTGCGTGCTGCGTGAATATTTGGGCCCCTTTAATTATGGCCCAGCTTTCCTAATTCTTCCTTCGCGGATTCAGCTGGCAACAATTCAGTCTGCCCGATGGCGTCGGGCCTCCTTCACCAGATCGGGCCGCGTGCAACCATAGCCCAATTTCTCTTCCTCTTTCTGGCGAACAGCAGCAGCAACAAACTTGTAAATTCTGGGCCTACCCGATCGGGTCGGGCAGGGGTTGCCCGATCGGGCTGAGCCTAGGTGTCTTCACCCGATCGGATCGGGCAACGTCTGCCCGATCGGGTCCGCAACTTTAACACCCGATCATTAATTCTTCGCCCGATCGGGCCGTTTTTGCCCGATCAGAGTACGGAAAACTCCTTTTTGACTCTTTAACTCTCAATTCTTCACGTTTAGAGGTATTGGGACCTCCTAAACTACCCATAAAGCTCGTGAGCCATCCTACGTGCCTCGTAACATCTCGTAAAGCCGTGGTTGCTTCCATATAGCTCGAAAATAAGGAGAAAACTCCCTAAAACCTACAATTCAACACTAAAACACAAAACCACAACTAAATACGATAGTTAGCACAAAATAGCTCCGAATAGCTCCAGTGACGCACAAATTAGCTTGTAAATAAGGGAGAAAACTCTATATAAATACGTGATATCAAACTCCCCCAAGCTAAACTTTTGCTTGTCCTCAAGCAAACAGAACATGAACATGGAATAGATTGTCTCACCCCAAAGATAAAAATCAATCAAAGCTCAAAACATTTTCAAGACTAAGAATCGTTCAAGCAGGAATAATTCAAGTTTGGCTAATCAAATCCATCCAACCACCAATCATCCAAGAAATTTATCAAATTCAAGCATCCACAAGGCATACAAGTCCTGAAAAGGCTCTTACAAGGGTGTCACTCCTCTCTATTTTGTGGCAGGCAAAGAATATGCCCGAACACTCGCCAACCCGACCATAAGTACCCTTCCTACTCACACTCTCATGTGTTTAAGAAGGTTAAATGACGCTCATCCTAGTCAAGTCGACTCAATTAGCAGAAATACTCTTTAACTTTGACAAACTGACTCGAAATCAATCAAATGAACACTGCAGACACGAGCTCAAGAGGACTTAGTAGGGTTGTAATGGGGCTTAGGTGAGAGTTAGGGAATACTTTTGGGTAATGTGGTGGAAAAACCAAGAAAGGGGGAGCATGAATCATTCAAACAAGGCCTAAGATGGCCTACACAACTCCCAACAACACCATAAAACCACATAAAGTGACCCAACTCTCATAACTCAATGACAAACTCATAACAAACCCAATTATCAAGCAATGAAGCGAATATTTCTTTAAGAACGTACGTGAATGAAAGAACTTCGATCTTTTTCTTTTCATTTTATTTCATTTTTCTTTCATTTTTCTGAACTTCATTCACGCAACTCTAATTTTGCTTTTTCTTTTCTTCATCTCACTCTCAAACCGCAACAAATACACTTTTAACTTCCTCAACAACCAAACTAAACCAAGAAACCAATCTCAAACTCAACCCATACAAAAGCTCCCCCAAGCTAGGCTTGGAATAATATCAAGTGAAGGCCTTGGGCTCATAATAGGGGTTTAAGTAACATGAAACAAGTCATTAGGCTCAGCGGGGCTAAGGAGGATAAAAGTATATAAAAAATTCACCCTGAAGCTCAAGAATAAGACAGAAGAACGCCTCTATCACAGCAGATGCTACTAGTCATTGAAAATCAGACAAGTACGAAGTCAAAGTCAAGATCAATCCACTAAAGAGGAACTAACACACAAGAATAGACTGGATAATAATATGAATCCAATAGGCTACAAAGAGGCCTCACAGTCTAACCAATTCAGGTATGCAGCACAAAGTGGTGTAATATAATCCAAAATCGCTCAAAATCATAGCAATTAAACATCAAATCATAGCCTCAAGATCACAGATGCCCAGCTATCCAGAAAACATAGTCAAATTATTTTCAATAAGAGCACAACAAGGGGCAAGGGAGGCAACTAAACCAGTGATGGGAACCATATTTTTGTGATTTTTTTCAGTATTTTTCGAAAGCATTAAAAGAGATAGAGAATACAAACAGAACTCCTCCCCCAAGCTGAACTTGGCAGTGTCCTCAATGCCAAAAGGTGACAAGGACGATGCTAAGAGGAAAAACAATGTTAGTACCGTCACTCTCGCTCACAAAAAAGAATAAAAATAAAAGGAAAAGGGAAAAGGGAAAGACAAATACGAGTTGCCTCTCGCACAACGCTGGTTTATAAAGGTCCCGCACGACCATAATCCTCCATCTCTCAAATAGGAGAGGCTTGGCAATGAGTGCCACCCTCATCAAACATCTTTCGCCACCAAATGTTCTTGATAATGCCTCCAGACGGCGAGGCAACCTTAGGTGTGGTTGGAACCTTCTCCACACCTACTTCATCCAAAACCTCATCCCTGCAACAAGATTGTTCAAGCATAGGTGCCTTAACAGCATTGGTTAGTTTAAAAATCACTTTATCATCACCAACACTCAGAGTTAAAGACCCAGACTTGACATCAATGACAGCACCAGCAGTACATAAAAATGGCCTACCCAAAATAATAGGAATCTGGGCATCCTCATCCATATCTAACACCACAAAATCAACAGGGATATAGAATTTCCCGACCCTAAAAGGAACGTCCTCTAAAACACCTAGAGGGTATTTTATAGAACGATCCGCCATCTGTAAAGTGATTTGTGTGCATTTAAGTGCTCCCATATTCAGTTTCTTATAAACAGATAATGGCATAACAAAAACAGAAGCACCTAAATCACACAAAGCCTTTTTAATAAAAATAGGTCCAAGATGGCAGGGTATAGAAAAACTACCAGGATCTTTTAACTTTGGTGGGGTTTTATTTTGAATAAAAGCACTACACTCTTCAGTAAGAGCGACACGTTCTACCCCACCAAAGTCTCTTTTCTTTGTTATCATGTCTTTCAGAAATTTGGCATAAACAGGCACTTCGGTAATTAAATCTGTGAATGGAATCGTTACCTCAAGGTTCTTGACCATAGCCAAGAACTTACCAAACTGTTGATCGACCTTGGACTGTTGCATCCTGTGAGGAAAAGGTAGCCTTGGTGTAAAAGGCGTTTCAGAAACCTTCTCCTTTTTAATTTCTTCCCTGTCTGTTTAGCTTCTGCAGACAAATCGACTTCAGACGTCGAATTCTTCCTTTTTCCTTCCTCTACCACCCTCGTCTTCCCTGCAGTTGGGGTAACCTCATCAACGGGCAATGGAGGAGCATCATAAGCTATGCCACTACGAAGAGTGATGGCATTCACATGTTCTATCTGAACGGGTTTCCCTGGCAATTGTCCCTACTGCCTCTGTGCATTAGTTTCTGCCAATTGAGCAACTTGATCCTCGAGAAGTTTGATTTGCTTCTCTTGGGCCCTCCGTGCTTCCTCTTGGGCCCTCCGTGCTTCCTCATTTGCCTTTTGCATAGACAATATCAGTTTCATCAGTTCAGAATTGCTAGGCTCTTGTGGGTTATTGTTTTGTGGAGGTGGGGTGGGAAAATTTTGTGGAGTTGGAAAATTATTGTGGTTGTGGAAGTTATGTGATGGGGGTCTCTGAAAGTTTTGTGGGGTTTGATAGTAAGAGGGTTTGGGATGGTTTTGTGGAGGTGGAGGATGATGGTTTTGTGGGTTTTGGTAGTTATGTGGAGGGGGAAGGTTTGTGGCCTTTGTTGAAAGGCGTTTGCCTGCTCCATCTGAAGTTGACTGAACTGACAGTCATGCCCAAAGTGACCCTGAACACCACATACCTCACAGTAAGATGAGGAAATGGGTGCTACGGCAGACATAACATTAATACTCAAAGGAGGTGCTGCTGAGGAAGAGGAACTGAAGGTGTTAATCTGCTGACTCAGCTTCGCCATCTGCGAAGTCAATAATGCAATGGCATCTACCTCCAATACCTTCCTCGTGAGGCTTCGGGAAGTGGAATGATCATTGGCTGCGAGGTTTGATAGAAACTCGTAGCCTACATCCACTTCCTTATCCAGAAAAACTCCTCCTGCAGACGAATCAACAATACTCTTCGTCTGAGGCTGCAGACCATTGTAAAATGTCTGCGTCAAGAACCATTTGTCCATGTTGTGGTGTGGACACTCTCTCTGTAAATCCCTAAACCTAGCCCACGCTTCCCGTAATGTTTCATTAGGCTCTTGGGAAAACGTGGCTAGCTTGTTTCTGATTTCTGTTGTTTTAGTTGGTGGGTAATACTCTCTCAGAAATGCAGCAGAAATCTCACTCCATTCAATTTCCTTCACGTCGTTCAACCATTTCTAGGCTCTATCTCTCAATGAAAACTCGAACAACATGACTTTGAGTTGATCTGGAGTGACACCGGCATGTTTAACGGTTCGACAAAGCTGTTGAAACCGCTGCAGATGATTTGCCAGGTCTTCAGTAGGATGCCCACCAAACTGATTTTGCTGAACCATGTTGATGAGTTCAGGCTTAATTTCGAAATTTGTCGCGGCAATGGTGGGCATAGTAGGTCCAGTGGAGAGACCATCTGGGTTGGGCACCCCATATGACTTCAGTGACTTTGACATAACTGAACTCAAGGTGTCTCTTCCAGAGGTGTTCAGCTGAACATACTTCTTTTCTTTCTGATTTTTCTTTCGGATCCGCCTGATTGTCCTAGTAAGATCGGGATCCGCTGGAATGGGGGAACCGTTTATTTGAGACCTGGGCATACAAAAGAAACAAAAAGAAGCAGTAAAACGTACCTCAATTGGAACAATGAAGTTCCAATGAGGTACAGAGAAGTAGACCAAATAATCAAATAAAAACTTAGAAAACTAGCCGTGTCCCCGGCAACGGCGCCAAAATTTGATAGGATTTAGTCGTATCACCTATTCAAAAATAATTCCTATAGTCCTCTAATAATGGTAGTAAAGGGGAGTAGGGTCGAATCCACAGAGAGACGGAGTTCTAAGTTAATATTCAGCTAAAAAGCTACTTCAGACAAGATCAGATAGAAACAGCTGAACTAATAATTAACTACTAGAAAATAATATAAAATGGATTTTTACTCTATAAAATAAAGGTCTAGGGAATTAGTTCGGTCCACCATGCTTATACCAATCAAAGGATCAAACAACTATCAGAACCTAGGTCGAGAATCAATAGATTAGAGCCGTGTCAAGCTATGGTTAAGTCTCAACGCCAATAATTCAACATATGCAGCATGTTCACAAACATAATCAGAATTACTGGTGTGTACTAGGCCTCTAAAAGTAAGACGGATCTGTGCAAACAATTATTAACCTCAAGTAATCAAAGAAACTGCGCAATAACGTTAATTACTCAATAAGAACAAATCACACCATAACCTATCTCATCAAACCCTAGAAACTAATAGCAATTCAAAAAATCATGGTATAAACATGGCTTCCCTCTCTAAATCCCTAGAAATTAAACTACTCACTCATAATTGAATCAACAGCAATAAACAATCTAATATGAAAACCTAATAATTGCATCATGAATGAATAAACAATTAAACTAAGTAATCAAGAAATAATTAAAGAGATTAAAGTAGAGAAGAATACCAATTGACGGAAAGCAAGAACTTTTATTGAAATCGAATCCAAGGATCAATCACCTTTAAACTAATCTAAAGTTTATATATATAAAAGTAAAATTAAAATCCTAAAACTAAGTTAATGGGAACTAATGGCGTGAGATGCCTAGTACTAATATTCTCCACTAAAGCTCAACTAATTAACTACACTAATTTCATCCATCCCCCAAAAATCCCACTAACCAACTATTTATAACAAGGTTGCGTGTTGCGTGCTACGTGAATATTTGGGCCCCTTTAATTCTTCCTTCGCAGATTCAGCTGGCAACAATTCAGTCTGCCCGATGGCGTCGCGTGCAACCAGAGCCCAAGTTCTCTTCCTCTTTCTGGCGAACAGCAGCAGCAACAAACTTGTAAATTCTGGGCCTACCCGTTCGGGTCGGGCAGGGGTTGCCCGATCGGGCTGAGCCTAGGTGTCTTCACCCGATCGGATCGGGCAACGTCTGCCCGATCGGGTCCGCAACTTTAACACCCGATCATTAATTCTTCGTCCGATCGGGCCATTTTTGCCCGATCAGAGTACGGAAAACTCCTTTTTGACTCTTTGACTCTCAATTCTTCACGTTTAGAGGTCTTGGGACTTCCTAAACTATCCATAAAGCTCGTGAGCCATCCTACGTGCCTCGTAACATCTCGTAAAGCCGTGGTTGCTTCCATATAGCTCGAAAATAAGGAGAAAACTCCGTAAAACCTGTAATTCAACACTAAAACACAAAACCACAATTAAATACGATAGTTAGCACAAAATAGCTCCGAAGAGCTCCAGTGACGCACAAATTAGCTTGTAAATAAGGGAGAAAACTCTATATCAATACGTGATATCAGGAATACAGAGCTAGTTCCGAGCTAGTTGCAACCAACATAATGTGTACACACCCGCGAGCTCGATAACCATAAATGGGTCACCCCTCAGGCCCAAATTACAAGTAGGGGATCCATCCTACAGGTCACTGCTGTTTCAGTTTTGCGAGATCCATGACCTCGATAATTTTCATAAAATCACTTCTTAGGTTTGAAATCCCAATCCAACTATTCCATTCCAAACCTTGCATTCCAAACTATTCCATTCCAAACTTATCCATTCCCTATTCCATTCCAATTGAACTCAACAGTTCATAAACACAGAATGATGTGCATCATGCTAATTTCATACAAACATTCATAAATAATACACATGCAAAGTTCTCATGATCTTTATCCTAGGTTCTCATTCCAATCAAACAATCTCATCTATCATATAGATGTCAAGTTCTATGTCACGTACCCTACTACGCAGACAAGCTTACTCGAGAAGCTAATGATCAACAACTGACGTCCTCTAATGAATTGTGCTCCTTGAAAACAATTAAACAATAAACTTTAGAAGTCTTAAATTACTTAAATAAGTATAATAAAATATGGGCAGCCTTTAAAGTACTTTAAAACTCCTTTAAAAACTCCCTCGAAATATCCCTTAAATTCATAAAACAATCCACCATTAAATCCTCTTTCGAAAACCATTAAGATAATTAAAGGCTTTAATTTTAATTAAATTAAAATCATATAAAAATATAAAATATAAACTTTGAAATCCTAAACCTCCATTAAACCCTAAAATTAGGTTTATATTATACTTAACTTATACTTTAAGTATGATCACAAAATAATTCCCTTTAAGGTAAGAATTAATCAAATTACCCAAATTCAATTAAATTAGGAAAATAAATATAATATGAATTTATTTCCTAAAAGTAAATAATCAAAACATTTTTTAAAAAATAGGCGGAGGAAGGCAACGGCAGTGGCAGCGCTGCACGCGCGAACGTGGTGGCGTGTGCAGCCCCGCAGCACTAGCAGCGTACTGCCTCCAGTCTGTGGTGGCTTGCCGGTCACGCGCGGCTATGCACCATCCTGCCGGCCGTACCTCCAGCATCCATTTGTCCCCCTTAAAACCCTAAACACCGAAATCCTTTAATTAATTTAAAGGTTCGATTTTTCTTTTGCATAAATTCCGAAATCAGTATTAAACTATACTATAAATAATTATAAATCCAAAAACATGTTTTCCATGAACAATAATAAATTAACGAATCAGGAAAACTAATTAAACTATGAACCTTAGAAAAAGATGGAGAAGAGAGAGAGAACTCACTTAGGGTTTTGGAAAAGATGACGACAACAAATATTTTCTCTCTCCTTCCCTCTCTATTTATAGGCATCCATAAACCCTAATGGGCTCCATGGCCAATCGACCCTTTAAAAATCTTTGCCCATATAAAATGACTACGAGCCCATTTGATCCCAAAAACCTTTTTAAAACGTGTCATCAAACACTAAAGCTCTTTTAATATCTTATAATCCCAAAACTAAGTCCATATTATATTTTTATATATAATATGACTTTAATAAAACCCTTTCTTCATAAAACAAATTAGATGATAAAGTTAATTATATTTATCGACTCTTATACTATAATAAAATCTTGTAATAATAATAATAAAAGTCCTTTATAATACGGGGTATCAAGTGATGCAACTCTGGTTCTTATCGTCGCTCTTTTGCAGCCTTTTAACGGGAGACAAGGCCACTCCACGAAGCCACGACATTCAGTGTTGTGCTTCAGTGAGTTGATTAACTCCCTGCAACAACAATTTTTGCTCGTGATGCTCGGCATCGTTGCTTATGGTACACGATCAGCTTTTGACTGTTCTTGCTCCTGATTATTTATATAAAGGTTGAAATTTTGATAAATCTCAAATTTTGTTATTAGGAATATAAACTACATATTTCATAAAGAGATTCACTTGTTTAAAAAATAAATCATCAATTAAATTTAGGGCATCATGAACATTTAAGAACTATAAATTTTAAACACAATAATTTAAAGCATGAAAAACGGCCAACTTGAATTCTACCTAGATCTTCAGTTAATTTAGCAAAAGAGCAAAAATTGTTTAAAATTTATTAGGAATTTTAAAGCATGAAAAACGGCCAACTTGAATTCTAGGTAGCGAAACATGATCTTTAAGACTTTTAACAATGTACACTAAATTAACTGAAGATCATTATCAATATAATAAGCAAGCTCTGATATGATAAGCAAACTTAGTTGAATTTCAAAAAGAACTTTTTTATAGCCTAACCTAGGAAATAATCTTTAAGATATTGATAATGAACCCTTAAAGAGAATAAAGGGTCTGTTTGGTTGAAAATATTGGAATGGTATGGATTGGGATCTCATACCAGGGTGGTATGGATTGGAACTCCCATACCAAGCTTAAACTGTTTGGTTCAATCTTGGAATGTGTTATACATCCATTCCATCTGTTTGGTTAGTTTTTCTAATCCATTCCATTCCATTCCAACCCCTTGAACCAAACACCCCCAAAGTAGTTTCAAATAAGGATGGTAATGGGTCTTGGACCTGACCCAAACCTAGATTCATAAATCCATTTATAAGGGTCTAAGTTCAACTTTTTAAGACCCATGGGTCTGGGTCTGGGTCGAGTCTGGGTCCAGAGGTTACCAGGTGGGTCTGGGTCAGGGTTCAAATATATCAGACCTGGTCCAGACCCTACCCAGAGACCCATTTACATAAAAAAAATTTCAAAAAAAATTAACTTTTAAACTGTAACTCCATTTAAGACATGTAATGATGTAAGTTAAACATATGTAACTTTTATGAGCCATATTTTGTTAATTGTTTCAATACAAACGTTAACTATGGTCACACGAACGTATAAAATGAGCGGAATAAATATATTAGATTAAAAAATGCAATTAACATGATTTCGAAATGACTCATTAAGGACCCTAGACCCATCAGACCCAAAAGATCTGGATCTGAGTTTTAAAATTCCACTCCCAATGGGTATGGAAGAAATTAATGGGTCTGGGTCTAAGTCTAGATTTGATCAGACCCAAATCTGACCCTACCCGACTCAACCCATTGTGATCCCTAGTCTCAAATGATAACCAAGCTTACCACTTATATTTTGATTATGCCAGTAGTACGAGTTTCATGTTAGGAAAGACAAAGTCAATTACACAGCCTCTAAAAAGACTGTAGGGATGGCAAAATGGGCGGGCGGGTGCGGGGACCCCCTCCCCCATACCCATACCCCCTAAATTTTTCATACCCACCACCTACCCACCACCCATGGTGGGTAAAGATCTCATACCCACGCCTGCCCACGTGGGTATGACCCCAAAACCATCCCCACCTCCACCACCCACCTGGGTTTACCCATCTAGGTTTACCCGCCCCATACCCGCCTGTTACCCGCGAACATTTAATTCGTTTTATGCTTTTTAGCAAGCCAATTTCAGCTAAAAGCCCAAAATCATCAACCCAAAAAGTTCCTGCCATCTTCTACAATGAAAAGGCAGTAAGTGAGTAAGGCAATAAGGCACTAAGGGAGTAATCAGTAATTACAAATCATTAAATTGTAATTTGTATAGCTTTAATTTTAAAAAAAAATTAAAATGATGGGTGGGTTTTGGACTTTTGGGTTATATGGTAAAAATAAAATTTCTAAAAATTAAAATAGGAGGGTATTGGGCGGGCGGATGCGGGGCGGGGCGGGCGGGTATGGGGCGGTTTTACTCTCATACCCACTACCTACCCACTACCCATGGCGGGTAGAGCTTTTCATACCCATACACACCCACCACCCACTAAACCTATACCCATCCCCGCCCCAACTGGGGCGGGTGCGGTGCGAAATCCACCAAATTTTACCAGCCTGCCATCCCTAAAAAAGAGTAGCCGAGAACAAATTGAACAAATAAGATTTTTTCTACTACGTAACAAAAATAACGTTAGCGATATTTTAGATATATAAATATATGCTAAATATATTAATCATATCTGTAGTATCCTACTGAACAAGAAAATCTTGAGAGGAGGGGAAAAAATCTTTATTATTGTTGTTATCAGGAAAATAATCTTTAAGTTTGTTTTGCAGCTCTCACGTGAGAGGTGAGATTGGGTTTGTTTTTAAATTTTTTGAAATATTAATTTATCTAAATCCTTGGTGTAAAAGGTACACCAAGTGCACCTTCAACATATTGGATTTACACACGTGAGTTTTGAGCATAAAACCCAAACCTCCACTGAGATTGATGCAGGACCCAAGGTCTCTGCCAAATCTGAGAATGAATATAATAGAGTGAGAAGGAAATAGACAGAAATAGAAAGGAGAAGAAGAAAGAATTTTAAGAAAGAAGGAGGAAAACATAGGATTATTATTCAATGTCATTCTACAGATGATTACCATTGTATTTATAGCTGCTATCACAGAATTTAACAACTAACAGACTAGCTAGAATATAGGGAATCAGTTACAAAGTAGTTTAACTACTTCTAAACTGCTCTAACAGAATTATTACTACTTCTAACGGAATTATTCAACATGATTAATCAATGTGATTAATCATAAACCGTTTCATATGTCCCCCCTTTAAAAAGACTTGTCCTCAAGTATGAGCATATTCAAGTTAAAGGAAGGAAATCGCTGCTCGAAGTCCTCAGCCACCTCCCAAGTAGCCTCATGTGAAGGAAAACCCAGCCATTGAACCAAGTACTGCACTTGAGCTTGATTTTGATGTTTAACTACTCTTCTATCCAACACAGCTGCTGGCATAATATCTGAGCTGCGATCTTGTCCCTAGAATGCAGAGGGAATATGTGCTACTAAAGGCAAGGTACCTTCAAACTTCTTCAATTGAGAGACATGAAATACATCATGTATTTGCATAGAAGCTGGTAGCTTCAACTTATAAGCCACCTTTCCTATGCGAGCACCAGCTGGAAATGGCCCAAAAAATTTTTATGTCAGCTTTTGGTTACCTCTCATTTGAACGGATGTCTATCGGTGAGGTTGTAATTTAAGCCACACCCAATCTCCAACTGAAACGCTTCGCTCTGATCTACATCTATCACCAAGCTTCTTCATTCTGTCTTTAGCTCTTCTTAGATGAAATCTGACATTAGCAATCATCACTTCCCTTCTCCGTATGCTTATATCAACTTCATGATTAGCTGCCTCGCCATTCATATGTAAGTGTAGGGGTGGAGGTTGATTAAAAATAATTTCATCAGGCATAAGCTTAGTAGCAGTATGGAAGTGAGTATTATACCACCAATCTGCTACTGGTAACCACTTGCACCACTCTTTAGGATTATCTCCAGTCATGCATCTCTGATAAGTCTCCAAACACCTATTCACCACCTCTGTCTGACCATCAGTCTCTGGGTGATAAGCCAAGGATAATAAAAATTCAGTTCCATGCAGTGAGAACAGACCTCTCCAAAAATGGCTCAAGAAAACTGAATCTCTATCACTCACTATTGATCTAGGCCAACCATGTAGTTTAAAAACATTATCTAAGTAGGATTGCACTACTTGAATTGTTGTGAAAGGATGGGTCAAAGGCATGAAGTGAGCACATTAACTGAATTTATCGATCACCCCAAATATGACGTCTTTACCACAAGACTTAGGCAAGCCTATTATGAAGCCCATGGAGGTGTCAGTCCATACTTCCGCTGGTACAGGGAGAGGTTGTAGAAACCCAGGCCTAACAGCTGTATCATACTTAGAGGCCGCCTGACAAATTTGACATTTGCTGACAAATTTCCTCACATCCCTGGTCAAGCCACACCAGAAAAAAGACTTTTTATTTTTCATAAAGTCCCTTCCCTACCAGAGTGGCCTGCTTCTGGTGAAGCATGTAGCCAAGAAAGGATCTTAGCTTTAAGATTATCATCAGCACCAACACATATTCTGCCATTCTTTCTGATCAGTTCATCATGTAGGGTATATTCTTGTACCACCTCTTCATCTTGCAGCAATTGAAGAATAACTGAGAAATGTCCGTCCTCTATGTAGCTAGCTTTAATCATCTCCTTAATGTCAGATTGCACTACCGAAATAGCCATATATAGTAACTCCGCCCATGTTACTCGAGAAAGTGCATCAGCTACTAGATTTTCTTTCCCACTTTTGTATTGTATTTCATAGTCAAGCCCCATAAGCTTTGATAACCAAAACTGTTGAGAAGGGGTAGAAATCTTTTGTTGTAACAACCACTTAAGACTCTTCTGGTCTGTCTTTATTATGAAATGACCACCTGTCAAATACTGCTCCCATTTTTAACTGAGAACACTATAGCTAACAATTCTTTTTCATAGACTGATAAATTTTGCCATTTTTCTCCCAAGGTTCTGCTTATAAAAGCTAATGGATGATTATCGTGCATAAGTACAACACATATACCATACTTAGAGGCATCAGTTTCCACCATGAAAACTTTTTGAGAAGTCTGGTACTCCCAAAATAGGTGCTGAAATTAATGCCAATTTTAATGTTTCAAAGGCCTATTGTGCTTCTTCACTCCATGCAAAAGCTCCTTTCTTCAGAAAAGTTGTCAAGGGCCTTCGAATTAAAGCATAATCTCGAACAAATTTTCTGTAATATCCAGCTAGTCCAATGAAACTTCTAAGTTCCTTAACGGTAGCTGGAACAAGCCTACTTGAGATTGCAGCTATCTTACTAGCTAGGATCGGTTTCAACCCTTCTTCTAGAAATGAAATGGCCTAAATACTCCACCTTTTCACTTGCCAATGTACACTTGCTCAGCTTCACATACATCTGATTGGCCTGCATCAAACTAAACACCTCATCCAAGTGTTGCTAGTGTTCACTTTCGGTTTTACTGTATACCAAAATATCATCAATAAATACCAAGACATTTTTTCTCAGCAATGGTTTAAAGACATGATTCATCCACCCTTGAAAACTGGCTGGTGCATTAGTGAGACCAAATGGCATCACTAAAAACTCAAAAGTGGCTTGTATGTGTTTTAAAGGCAGTTTTAAACACATCTTGTGAATGCATTCGTAACTGGTGATAACCTGCTCTCAAGTATAGCTTACTAAACACCTTGGCACCTAATAATTCATCTATCAATTCATCGATCAGAGGAATAGGAAACTTGTTTTTCATAGTTCTCCTATTTAATTCCCTATAGTCAACGCATAGCCTCCAAGTGCCATCTTTTTTACCAACTAGAACAACTGGTGAAGAAAATGGGCTGGAACTATTATGTATGACACCTCTATCAAGCATTTCTTGTACCAATTGTTCTATCACATCTCTGTGCTTTAAGGGATATATGTACAGTCTAATTTTTACGGGGCCCATCCCTTCTATTAATGGCACCCTATGATCAAATACCCCCGCTAGGATGTAAGTCAATAGGATCCTCGAACACTCTTTTATATTTCTCCTTTAACTTCAGCAGCTCAGGAGACTTTGACATCTTCTCATCCTTCTGTTCTACATGTATAGGCTGAAGTGACACTTCGCTCACCTTTAATAAGCAGAGATGTGCTGCAGATGTTAACAACTTGCTCTTGGGTTCACCCTCTATCACATGTAACTTACTTGGTGCCATTCCTTTGAATTTCATTTGTTGCTTTCCCACAATAAATTCCATAGTCAAATTCTTGAAATCCCAGTGAATAGGTCCCAAAGTGCTCAACCATTGGATACCTAATACCATATCACAACTTCCTAAAGAAATCAACAGTACATCAGTAACAACCAACTGACCCTGCATGGACCATTTAAATCCCTTGCATGTTTGTTGACATGCTATATGGTTACCATCTGCTACTGTGACAACTTGAGGTTCAATATTGGCCAACATACACCGTAGTTTATTAGCCGTTGAAATGTATAAATTATTATGGGTACTTCCCGAATCTATCAAAATATGCAAAGGTTTTCCTTGCACAACCCCCTGCATTCTCATAGTTTGGAAAGATTGCTTTCCATACAAAGCATGAACAGAAATACAAGGCTCCATCTCCTTCATTGTGAGGTCATCATCATCATCAGTATTCAACTCCTCTTGATCCGGCGCTGGGGAAATTTCGACTGTAAAGAGATGAGGTTCTTTAAAGATACGCTTATGGCCTCTTTCATAAGGCACGTCACAATAGTAACATAGTCCTTTGGCTATTTTCTCAGCCCTAACATCTGCGGAAATGTGTTTGAGGGTTTTTTTTGGTAGGGTGGTTGGGTGTTTGGTGTGTGGATTTGGTAAAAGGGGTTGTGATTTTGCGCTTGTGTCTGGCAACAAGGGTACATAATGGAAAGGTTTAAAGGAAGTATAGGATTGTTTATTGTTTTTAGGATAAGAAGAAGAAGAATGGGCTAAGACCTCCTCTTGATGTCTTGCTATCTCAATAGCATCAAAAATGGTACTTGGTTTAAAGGCTCATGGGTTTAACTGTCGGTTTGAGATTGCTGATAAAACTATCAAGGACATATGTATCACGTAAAATGTGACTATTATGTAACATGATTGACCTCAAATTCTCAAAAGTGTCAATGTAATCCTCTAATGAACCTGTCTGCTGCTGCCTATTAAACTACTCTACTACATTACTTCCTAGACCATCTTCAAATCTGACCTTAATATCAGTCACAAAATTACTCCAATCAACTACCATATTCTTCCTTACTGACATATAATTGGACACCCAAACCTCAGCTTTATCAACCATGTTCAAAGAAGCCAGATCAACCCACTGTTCAATGGGAATTTTACTAAGGATAAAATATTTCATGCATTTATTAAGCCAATTTGCAGAATTTGTACCATTGAATTTAGGGAATTCAGTTTTAGGTCTAATACCTAAGGACCTGGTGGAATTGGTCCTGTCATGAGACAAACTCCCTGGAGATTTAAACAAATGGTTAGAAAGCTTTTCTTCATGCAACAACTTCAAGAGTTCATCCATCTTCTTGGATTGCTCCTCCATTTTCTTGGTCTGTTCATCAATTTTATGGGAAACATCAGCTTTCCAATTAGACTGTTTAACATTCCATTGAACCTGAGATGCCATTTTTGCTTCTAGAGTTTGAATATGTTGCTCTATTGTTATTATTCTTTAGTTACTGACCGGAGCCAGATATTCTCACAGGACTTTTAACAAACACTTTGTGAGTGTAGGTAGAACAAGATATACAAGAAATGAATATTTCTTGATGCAAAAATGGAATCAATAGCTGCTATATTTTAGCACAGTAGGACCGCTCTAATACCACTGATGCAGGACCCAAGGTCTCTGCCAAATCTGAGAATGAATAAAATAGAGAGAGAAGGAAATAGACAGAGATAGAAAGGAGTTGCTATCATAGAATTTAAGAAAGAAGGAGGAAAACTTAGGATTATTATTCAATCATACTACAGATGATTACCATTGTATTTATAGCTGCTATCATAGAATTTAACAACTAATAGACTAGCTAGAATATAGGGAATCAGTGACAAAGTAGTTTAACTACTTCTAAACATCTCTAACATAATTATTACTATTTCTAACGGAATTATTCAACATGATTAATCATAAACCGTATCAGAGATCCGACTGTCTCCCAACGCCGCGGCGCTTCCACCTGTCCATCTGAAGGCCTCTTAACTCACTATTCATTCATTCGTTCATGTTAGTGAGTTAGTTAGTTGATTCATATTATGTTTTGTGGGATAATTAAGTAAATTACTTTACTACAAGTTTTGATTCGATCGAATTTTTGGTTAGGTTGGTATTAATAACTTGTTAATTCATGTGCTATGTAGTTATGTTGGTTTCATGAAATCTAATTTATAGACTAGGTTACAATTAATTAACTAATTAATTCGTACATCCTGTATAGATTGTTAGTTTTGCGTGTTTCATCAAATCAAATTTATGTTTAAATTTTGTTTTTTGTTTTGTTTTCATTTTTGACGGGAAATTTGAATTGAAAATGACATGTTCTTTATGGACCCATGGCGATCGCCCTTTTGCCCTAGCTCAGGGACGGACCTGATTTTAATTTGTTGATGTCTGTTAAATTAGGCGATTGTTGTTGAATGAATGTTAATTAAGCTTTTAATTATTCTAAATTTTGATTTTATTTAATTGCTTATTAGTTTTTAAACTTGGTTCTACTTATGCTAATTTTGTTGGTTGAGTGATAGTTCTAAATTCCACGCTAATTCCAAATTTAATATTCTAATAACAAAAACATGTCATTTGTGCTTGTTGTTTCTTGTAATCATGTTATGTTAACTTGTAAGTATATATTGGCACACGTTGTGATATACTGATATGTAATATCGAGTAGAATTTTTATATTGGGTAGAAGTACTCTTGCATTTTTGTTATCCGAATAAAAATCTCTCGTGTACTAAGGGCTTCTTTTAAAATTTTGCCGCGAGCCTAATAATATACAAGAACCGCCCTATGAGGTTTGTAAGAGCATCCTTAATGGACAAAAAAATAAAAGTTCATCCTAACAAAGTTTATAATTTATGGCTTAATGGGCAAAAAAAAAAGTTCGAGAGATTCTCAAACTCGAACAGAACAATGTTCGTTTGTGTTCGTAAGGAGAGAGGAGCAAATATTGTGGACACTTGGCAGCAACTGACTGGGCTAAAGAAAAACATTTCCGCCTAAAACCAAGGAATTACAGGGGATGCTGCAGGTTTGCTTTTTGAAGCAATCAAGGCTCACCAAGTGTCAAGCTGTGATTGGCTGACAAATATAATTTTGTAATTTTTTTTTGTGATGGCCATAATTCACAAAATATAAATCAAAAAATTAAATAAAAAATACCAACTTGTATATTTTGTTGAAATCTATATATAGAGACCAATCTTGATATATTTCGGACATATTAAATTTCATGCACATAATTTGTGGGATAGAGGGATGAACTTTTATTTTAAGTTCATGGTTAAGGGGAAAAGTTGAAAAAAGTTTATTGTATAAACCTTTTTGTGAGAGAAAGTGAAGAGAGATAAGGATGAACTTTTTTAAGTTCATGAATAATGATGCTCTAAGATAAAGAAAATCGAGAATGTGAGATAATTAATCAACGTGGATTTGGATTGGGTTAGTTTTTGATACATTGATAAAACTCAACATGGACAATTGTAATGTTTACAAGTACTCCCTCCGTTCGCTTTTGATGTTCCCATTTTCCTTTTTGGGATGTTTCTAAAAATTCTTCCCACTTTGAATCATTTAAATTTTAAGAATATTTAATTTCTCATCTTACCCTTCAAGAACCAAATATTTATTACTCCCTTCGTAACCTACAACTTGCAACAATTGAACTAGGGAAGTTTTCTAGGCAAAATTTCACTAATTACAATTAGGGGATATAAGTGAGCCTTAGGAGTTACTAATTAAACACACACCACAACCACTCACCAATGCAGCCCCCTCCAAACCACCGCCCAACCAGACAAGCAACCGCCTCCACCAGCACCACCAGCACCGCTCGCCTCCTCGCGATCCACCACCACCAGCGGCGCGTCTCCTCGTTCACCACCGCTCGCCTCTTTGCGGTCCACCACCACTCCTTCTTCGCCATACTATAAACGAATTTCTCTTCACCACCACAACCTCTTCGCGCTCCAAAACCACCATTAGCCACTTCCACCGCGAAATCAGTCGCACCACAACCTCCACCTTCGAAATCCCCACCACGACCATTTTCGTTTGGCGGTTTTCGTTTGTTCTGGTTGTGTTCGATTTGGGACTGGTGGTTTTGTAGGTGGTCGGCATTAGGGTTTTGTGGCTGAAGTTTGGTAAATGTTGGTTGGTGGTTTCGAAGTTAGGGTTTCGATTGGGTGGTTGGTGGAGGTGAATGATGATTTGGGATGGTCGAATTTATTGGGTTTGATTGGGGTGGTTGATTTGGTGCGGTTTTGGGGTGGTTGAAGTTGTTGATTAGAGTGGGATGGTGGCTTATTTGGTGGTGTTTGAAGGACTGCGATGCGGTGGTGGAAGACGAGGGAGGGGCAATGGTGACGAGGGCGGTGGCAGGTTCAACGGTGGTGGTGGTGGTTGATATATGAGCTGAGTGGTATTTGTGGTTGTGGATGGTGGTTAACTGGTTGTGGATGGTGGTTGTGGTATGATGGTTGTGGTATGATTAAGTTTTGATTTAATGATGTTAGTTTAATGTATGAGGGTTGCCTAATCAATATCGGATACATGCATATATCCATTGCCTTACTTTTTTTGGCAGTACATTCCACGAAAATGGCAGTTAATTTCTTATCTATGGTAGTATATTCTAATATATATGGTAGTACATTTTTTAATGAAAGATTATATGCCAAATACAAACTATATAGTTATATAGCTGTGAAAATATCGATTTTTATATACTACGTTTCTCAATAAATGTACTGCCATTTTCATGGAATGTACAACCATTTTCATGGAATGTACTGCCAAAAAAGTTAGCCGATGGATATATGTATATATCCGATATTGATTAGGCATTCCTTTTTAATGTATAGTGGTATATTAAGAAGTTGGAAAGCACAGATTAATTTTATAAATGAATGGCATTTATGTAATTTTTGTGAACTTTTTTTTGCCAAAAATAGAAAGAATTGAATTGTTGCAAGTATTGTGTTACACTCATTTATAGCAAATGTTGCAAGTAATGTGTTACGGAGGGAATACATTTTTTTTACTTCTGGTCATACACATGACCTACTTTAGAATCATTTATTTCCTAATCATCCACTTTTCTTTCTCTCTTACTTTTTCAAAAGCAAAAAGGTACCATAGTACAATTTATACAATATAAAATTCAAAAGATTCTACTGCATCACAATTTGTATTGGTTTTCCCCCATATTCCAAATGGAAACATCAAATGTGAACGGAGGGAGTACTTTAAACTCTATTTGGAACTGTTGTGACCTTTTGAATTCAATAGTTGCTTAGTTTTTTTTGGTATTTAAAATTACATAGGTGTTGTTTGGCTACCTCTCCCTCCAAAATCTTGGATTCGCTACCGTGGCCCCTCTCAAGTAATTCTCATCTTATTATTTTCAAAGTTTAGTTTGATTACATAAATTTAGAATTTCAAATATAATAATAGAGTTGGTTTTTGCACTTTTGCATATAGAAGTTTTGATATTTCGAGAGTCCGGATCATCCGTCCCATAAGGTGTCTCATTTGATATCTCACTTGCTATTATTAATCCCTTAACTTAAATAAAAGAATATTTTTGTTGTGATTCTAAAAGCTTCCTATTAGTAAAACCTTCTAAAAAGCAAATGAAAAAATTAGTAAAATAAAGTGCGAAATCAGTTTATTTCCTTTTCACTCTTTATTTCACTAAGTGAAGTTTATTTTCTTATTTTTTATTTTTGGGAGTATTCATTAATGGGAGTACATGGAAATTAAGTTAAAAAGTTCCTTTATTTAAGTTATGGGACAAAATAATAACAAATGAGATACTAAATAGATCATATTGTGGGACAGATGATCCGGACTCAAATTTAATGCCTTTATTTTTTCCACAAAGTAAGTGGAAAACATTTAATCTTATAAAATAATTAAAGTTATTTTAGCTTATCGGTTTTTCTAACTTGTGCACCAGGTGCATAGGATTAATCACTTAGATTCCCCCTCCTATAACAAATTTGTAAAAAAAAAGTTAATAAAGGAAATTAGCTTTGCAATTATAATTATTCATTTCCTTTGTGCCTCCTACATTGGTGGACTTGTCTTGAAAGTTGAAGTTGTAAAATGTATCATACATTTATAACGAATGTGACATAAAAATAGATGGAATTATCAGAGACTACTGTAATTTTATTTTTCCACATGGCATGTTAGATAAGGATTAAGATTAAAATAGATTTATATTTTATTCTTTATTTAAGATTAGTTATAAAAACTTAATTATAATATATGTACTACATATTGAAATTTCGATTAAGATTAGGATACATTGGTTATCCAAGATTAGGATTAGGAATATAGAAAAAGATCTATATCTTCTTTATACATATATAAAAAGAAAATCATTGTGCCACATATCGCAAGCACATCAAATGATCCACGTGTCGCAAACATAATAAAAGTGAAAATGTTACCATAAGAGTAAGGAAACATGCCATATAAGTTCATATTGTTTTTTTTCATAAATATAATCAATAAGTCAGTTTATTTGGGGTATATTCTAAATAAACATAGTGATTTAAGGAATAATTGTAAATGAAATATTTCCACCTGTTAATCAGACTGTGAAATATTTTCTTGCTTTGGTTAGGGATGTTTTATGACTACAATAAATTGTTAATTAGTAGCTCATCGATAATTTCTCTAGAATTCTCTCTAGTTTCGCTTTAGTAAACCTAGAGTATTCTCAATGACTTGTGAGTTCAACCTTCAACCTTCCTCTTTTTTTAATAGGAACATTTGTTTTGGCATGTGGACCAAGGAAAAAGTGCAACAGTTTAAGAAAAGGATGATAAAAGTAAGGAAAAAGTGAAAAGGGTAAAGAGAAGGAGAAAAAACTAGGAGAGAAGTGTAATAATTAGATGGATTAACCATTAACCAACCATTTATGGGAAAAGGTAAAAATGTCCCAGTTTAAAAAATATCCCTAAATGAGAAAATATCCCTATTAAAAAGTGAGGGAGTATTAAAGTATCAATTTTTAATACGATTTGGAATAGTGTAATTATCTTCATAGCTATTTAAGATGTGTTCTTTTGTTGTTGTATTCTGGTTTAAGGTTCTTTAAGGAATATTTTGTTAGGTTTTTAATCTATTAAAACTTAATAGTGCGGAACGTGATAAACTATTTATCAAACCTAATCCCAAGACCCATATATTAATATGTATGAAACACGTCAATTATCGAGTAAAGATTATACCTTTGTCGCGTGAATTCCTTCGGATGAATAATTGCGGTAAGACGTTAGAAGCACAAGTGTCCTTCCTCTATCGGTATCCACAAGCAACTATATTCCGAATCTTCGTATGCTAGAACGATCTCCCAAGAACCTTTCTTGATCAATACCAAAAGAATAAAACTCCCTTTTCTTTTCTTTGTATCTCACGTGTGGTTTTAGCAATAAGAAATCTGAAAGACTTAACTCTCTAATTTGGTGCACAAAGCTATTAACAATGTATAGTGCATTATCCTCTTAGGAGCCACATTACTCTAACTTATATAGAGTAATCTTTTTCTTATTCCTAACCCAATTAGGTTTAGTTAATTCTAATCTAAGTTCAACTTGTAACCTTTTGGGCCTATGATCATATCATTAGTCCACGTTATTAATTGATTCGGATAATTATTTATTGTGTGACCCAATAGGTCCCAATTAATAATAAGTTAGGACTAAAAGCCCAAATAGTAGATATTGGCTTCTAGCAAAGCATAATTACTTCCTTACTATTAATTAGATATAAACGTCTTAATACAATCTTATTATATTATAACTAATAATAAAATATGCACTTTATTATTGAACATTTCCAACAATCTCCCACTTGTTCTAGAGCAAGTGCACGGGAGCATATGACACCTCCTACAAACTCTCACTTGTCCTAGCATAAGTGTGCATCCGAATTCCTATGCCTTTTTATCATCTCATTCAAACATAAGGTAAGAACAATTGTCATTCTTATAAAGCCCGAACATGTTTCTTGAAATCATGAGCAAAACTTAATCCATTTGAGCATGGCCATGCATTTTTCAGTTCAAACTCTCCGAGTGGCCAGAGACTACTACCCATGAGTAGGTAGGGCAATGCCATCTTGTTCCTCCACTATTCACTATATAATTCATAAAATTCCCGAACATAGTCCTTATAGTCCCCTGTTACGGTATGACGTTAGACTAAGTCAAAGAACATTAATTCTCAGTATAGGAAATCAGTGAGAAACTCAGGTATGAGGATTCGTTTATTAGTTAACATTGAGAAATTTTTATGACTCGTGTGTTCTTAAAAAATTCTCAAGGCGGGTCAAGTCCAATGAATATTCTCTAATATTCTATCTATGTATTTGACTAAATATCCAAATATTCCAATTATCCATGAAACATGATCATCAATCAAACTACATACTAATCATTATAGGCCATTAATGTCTTAATTCAATAACCTGATTAGGGACTCTTTAATCTTGTTGCACCAATTCACAAAATAGGGTTTCATTTGTCAGATCATTGACCTGACAACCTATTTAGAGCAATAGATTATTTTAGGACTTATTTAATTCTAAACCAAAAATTAAATAAATAAGCACAAAACTTTATTGAATAATCATAAAACTTGTATTACATTTACGAGCACAATTAAATGTAACACACCACTTATTGTCTAATACAATACTCTAACATCATAACCATTCTCCAATGTGTTTGATGCCAATCGCAGCAGAATGTTTCTCATGTTTCTCCTGCGACATTGGTATAGTCAACGGATCAGCTATGTTCTCATCCGTGTGTACTTTGCAAACCTTTACATCTCCCCTCGCAACAATTTCTCGGATAAGATGAAATTTTCTGAGCACATGCTTGGACTTTTGATGCGATCTTGGTTCCTTTGCTTGCACAATGGCCCCATTGTTATCAAAATATAACTCAATGGGTCCATTAGCGTTTGGAACCACACCAATTTCAGAAATGAAATTCTTTATCCAAACAGCATCCTTTGTCGCTTCAGTTGCACCAATATACTCAGCTTCAGTAGTAGAATCAGCAACAGCCCTCTGCTTGGAACTTTTCCAACTAACTGCCCCTCCATTCAGAGTAAAGATGAAACCAGATTTAGATCGGAAATCATCTCTATCTGTTTGGAAGCTAGCATCTGTGTAACCCTTTACACTCAACTCATATTCACCTTCATAAACCAAGAACCTATCTTTAGTCCTGTTAAGGTACCTAAGAATGGTCTTAACTGCTGTCCAATGGTCATCACCTGGACATGCTTGGTATCTAGTCCTCATGCTTAAAGCACACGAGACATCGGGCCTAGTACAAATCATAGCATACACGATAGATCCAATTGCTGACGCATATGGTGTCTTGCTCATCCTCTCTAGCTCAGCAGGTGTGGAAGCACACTGTTTCTTGCTAAGAGATATGCCATGTGATATGGGTAAAAACCTTTCTTAGAGTTTTTCATGTTAAACCTATCAAGAACTTTATCAATATAATTTCCTTGACTAAGTCCTATCATCCTTTTGGATCTATCTCTATAAATCCAGATGCCCAAGATATATTGTGCCTCGCCTAGGTCTTTCATAAAAAAAACAATTTCCTAGCCAAGTCTTTACAGAATCCATCATTAGAATGTTGTTCCCTATTATCAATATGTCATCCACATATAAGATTAGGAATACAATGTTGCTCCCACTTACCTTCTTGTAAACAGAAGACTCTTCTGGATTTCTGAGAAAATCAAACTGCTTGATTGACTCATCAAATCGCATGTTCCAACTCCGAGATGCTTGCTTCAATCCATAAATGGATTTAAGAAGCCTGCACACCTTCCTAGGACCATTAGGATCAACAAAACCTTCAGGTTGTGTCATGTACACTTCCTCCTCCAATTAACCATTTAAGAAGGCGGTTTTAATGTCCATTTGCCAAATCTCATAGTCAAAATATGAGGCTATTACTAGGATTATTCTGATGGATATGAGCATAGCTACTGGTGGATAGGTTTCATCATAGTCCACACCATGAATTTGTTTAAATTCTTTTACCACTAGTATAGCTTTATAGACACTAATATTGCCATCCATGTCTGTCTTTATCTTATAAATCCATTTGCACTCAATAGGTCTAGCACCTTCAGGTAAATCAACTAAGTTCTAAACTTTGTTGTCTTACATGGACTCCATTTTAGACTTCATGGCTACTTGCCATTGTTCAGAGTCGGGACTCGCAATAGCTGATATGTAGGTAGTAGGTTCTTCTCTATCTAATAGTAGAACCTCACAATTTTCATCTACGAGTAACTTTGATCTCTCTGGTGGAGAGATTTTCCTACTAGTCCTACGAGGCACAATCACATCAGTAGTTACAACGTCAGTTAGTTGTAGTTTCCTGAACTCTTTCTGAGAGAGTCATTTTTGGCTGTTCATCTCGAATTTCTTATAGATGAATATTTCTCACACTTGACTTTTGGGAAAGAAAATCTCTTTCCAAAAAGGCACCTCCACGAGCCACAAACACTTTGTTCTCGTTAGGGTTGTAGAAGTAATAGCCTCTGGTTTCTTTGGGATAACCCACAAAGACAACCTTATCGGATCTAGGTTCAAGTTTGTAAGCCACTAAACGTTTTACATAAGCATGACAACCCCAGATCCTAAGAAAAGACAGTTTAGGAACTTTTCCTGTCCATAACTCATATGGAGTATTTTCAATAGCTTTTGACGGAGTTCGGCTAAGTGTGTGAGCAGCAGTCAATATCGCATAACCCCAAAAAGAAATTGGAAGATCGACTAAACCCATCGTCGAACGGACCATATCTAATAAGGTCCGATTCCTCATTTCGAAAACACCATTCAACCGAGGTGTTCCAGGGGGAGTGAAGTTGGAAGTATTCCACAATTCTTCAGATGAGTGTCAGATTCCTAACTCATATATTCGCCACCTCAATCTGATCTCAGTGCTTTTATAGTCTTGTGAAGTTGGTTCTCTACTTCATTATGAAATTCTTTGAACTTTTCAAATGTCTCAGATTTATGTTTCATTAAGTATACATAATCATATCTACTTAAATCATCAGTAAACGTTATAAAGTAGCTAAATCCTCCCCTAGCTGTTGTACTCATTGGGCCACAAACATCCGTATGTATTAAGCCTAGTAAGTCAGCAGCTCGCTCACCATGTCCAGTAAATGGTGATTTTGTCATTTTGCCAAGTAAACAAGATTCAAAAGTGTCAAATGATTCGAAATCAAATGAGTCCAAAAGTCCATCTTTATGAAGCTTTTGAATGCGTTTCTGATTAATATGACCCAAACGACAATGCCATAAATAGGTTGGATTTGAATCTTTTGTTTTTAGTCTTTTAGGCTCATCTATGTGATAAATGCGTTTGTCTAGATCTAGTACGTAAAGATCATTCATGCATTGGGCAATACCATAACATAGATCACTTTTATAAAAAGAACAATTATTATTCTTTATTATAAAACTAAAACCTTAAAAGTCTAACTGAGAGACAAAAATAATATTTCTGCTTATTGCAGGAACGAAATAACAATTATTTAAATCCAAAATAAGCCCTGAAGGCAACGACAAACTATAAGTCCCTACGGCTAATGCAGTTATCTTGGCTCCATTTCCCACTCGTAGGTCAACCTCGCCTCTTTCGAGTTTTCTAGTCTTTCTTAGTCCCTCCATATTCGAACATATGTGAGAGCCACAACCGGTATCTAATACCCAAAGCGTAGAGATTGCAAGATTAATTTCAATCACAAAGATACGTGACGAAGATGGTTTCAGATTTCCATTCTTCTTATCTTCCAAGTACTTTTTACAGTTTCGTTTCCAGTGACCGGAACCATTACAATAGAAGCACTTCTGGTCAGGGGTGGCTCCAGGCTTGGAAGTCTTTTTGGCAACAGATTTGCCCTTTCCTTTTACCTGGATCTTCTTTCCCTTTCCTTCCTTTTTGAACTTACCTTTCCCCTTGTGAACCATAAGAACTTCCTTCTTACGCTCACTCTTAAGAGTTGGCTCAGCAGTCTTAAGCATCCCATATAGTTCATAAGGAGTTTTATCCATACCATTCATATGATAGTTCAGAAATAAGCCATCATACCCTTCGTGATGGGAATGAAAGATAATGTCAACTTTCATCTCATTGCATTGAGGAACACCTACTCGCTGCAAGTTCTCGGAAAGAATAATTATCTTGAGAACATGAGGACCTATAGGGTTGCCATCCTCAAGCTTAGAGTCCAACAACGCCTTTGAGGTCTCATACCTCTCAGTTCTAGCTTGTGATACAAACATAGCTTTTAGTTGTTGGATAATGTTGTATGCATCCATCATATCAAATTGCTTCTGTAAGCTAGGAGACATGATGGTCAACATCACACAGGTGATCTCTTTAGCATGGTTGAAGTGAACCAAGTAGGCATTTCTGTCTTCTTGGTCGATTCTTCAGTGATAGAGGGGATAGGTTGGTCAAGGACATATTCCATATATTCGACCCTAAGAGCAATTCTTAAGGTTCGATACCAATCTTGAAAGTTTGTTTCATTCAGTTTTTCCTTCTCAAGGACAGACCGCGGAATGTTTGAGTGATTTGCCATATCTACAAATAAAAGGTTGCATAATACTTAGTCTTATGATTATTAAGAATAATTCATCATTAAACTAATTTTAAAACAATAAATTATTCCACTAAATTCATTATAAAGTCCCTTTAGAATTTAGTGATTCCAAGATCCTATTACAAATAGTCCTAAGCAAGCTTTGGCTTGACACTTTGAATTAAATGATCTGGGTAAGTAACGTTTACTAATTATTCATAATAATTCTTGGTCGGTAAATGCTATCTCATATCAACTCTTACCTCTATGCATCGAAGTGCTATCTTTGTTATAGCCTACTTTGTTAAGTCAAACCGTTTTCACACGCTACTTATCCCATGATAGTTAATGACACCTTGCGTTGGCAAAACCTGTCATTTAACAATCCAAGGTCTCATAGTTGTTACTAATGGAAATGCATCAAATAACTCAATATTAGTTTTAAGGGACATAGGTTATTAATGTTCATTCAAGTTATAAGTGAACTCTAAATAAAAGAATAAAAACATAATAACCTAAGCATGCTTCTATACCACATACAGCAATAAAAGCATTAAAATAATAAAGCGGAAAATAAATGTGATCCTAGTATGGCCCCCACTCCTAAAGATCTAATCTTCAGGACTCCATTTCTTGAAACACTTGGATTTCCATCCTCCTTCGGTTCTTCAATACTCCATGGACTTCATAGGATAGTTGCAATTGAAGTGATAGAGAATATTAAATAAACTACATTAATTATTACATTCAATACATCACGATGCTCAGATCGTATTTAAATTACAAAAATACTTAACGGCATGCAAACCATATTTTCTATCCTAATTTGGGCCATACCCGTCACCAACATTCAATCATTCACGCAATAATAATATCAGGAATATTACTCGCATATTTAACTTCCAAAGCAAATATAAAATTCATGCATAATAATAATTTATAATTAAAATTAAAAGCATGAAGTAAATAATAATTACATAATCTCATTAATAAAATTATAACATGATAAACAATCCACTTATTATTCAAAATTAATTTGCATGTGATTATTATTCAAAATCAATAAAATATTATTTGAGCTTCATTACGCAAATAATACTCCCACTTAAACCATAATCCTTATTAGAGATTAAAGTGGATAAATTGAATTAAAAAAAAAGGTGCAAGACTAGCCTAGTTCTAACGAACCAGACCAGCCCAGCCCAGCATGAAAATGGGGGAAGGGGAGCAGGCGTCTTGGGCGCTGCATTCCTATCACACATATGTTGATCATCATCAACATGTTTGACTTTGCATTCCTACGTAGCCTGACCTTTTTTTTCTCACTCAAGATATGCAGCCCACTTCAGAATGAGGCACGTGGCCCAGATTGATCTGATCTCATCAGATCAGTGTAGCATGCAGTCCATCTCTAATTATTCCAGATTTTATAAAACGAATTTTTTTAATTCAATCAATTTATTATGAAACCAAATTTAAAAATTGTTTCCTATATTAATTTTATGAAAAGATAATATTAAACATATTTTAATATTTTAGGAGACTTGCCTAATGGTTAAAAGATAGGATTATAATTATAAGATCAAATCTAAGATTAAAATCCAATCTAATCAATCTTTTCATTAAAAGAAAAATATGGATCAAAATCCAAATAAATTAGGAACCAAAATCTGACAAAATAAGTGAAATTTTCAGACCTCAAATTTTCTTAAAATTAGACCCAATAACTTGTAAATTAAAACCAAAACTTTAATCAATCTAATTATTTACATGTTAACTTTGAGATCTAATCTAGATTAAACATGTATAACAATTAAAGTTCATAACTTTATTAATTAAAAAAAATTACATACATCTAAACAATTTAAATTTATTAAATTTAACAACTTTTGTATTGATTTTAATTAATTTCTCCCAAAGTTCTTAACTTTAAATACTTTAAATCTTAAATTACATTATTCCTCCCCTAAAGTTCATAACTTTACATGGAAAAACATAAAATTTAATATGACGATCATATGCAAATTATTTATCATGCCATAAACTTAATTAATTCATATGTATACATCAATCTTTAAACATGCCCAAAACAAATTAATATAAGGAGCGACTGATACCACTGTTAGGTTTTTAATCTATTAACTCTTAATAGTGCGGAACGTGATAAACTATTTATCAAACCTAATCCCAAGACTCGTATATTAATATGTATGAAACGCGTTAATTATCGAGTAAAGATTATACCTTTGTCGCGTGAATTCCTTCGGATGAATAATTGCGGTAAGACGTTAGAAGAACAAGTGTCCTTCCTCTATCGGTATCCACAAGCAACTATATTCCGAATCTTCGTATGCTAGAACTATCTCCCATGAACCTTTCTTGATCAATACCGAAAGAATAAAACTCCCTTTTTAAAGAATCTCTAGCAATCTAAGCTAATTTCATTTATCAACTCAAAGATCAGAACAATCTAAATTCTTACATTGAGAGAAAAGAATATAGAGAGAAGAAGAAGAAAAGAAAATTACTGAGAAAAATGAAAGTCAAGCTATTATTACATTGACTAAAGCTATTTATAGGTATAGCTCTAACTAACTCTAACTAACTTCTTAACAAACTATTATTTATAACTTATACACCCCCTTCAAGCTTGAGCAGAGTAGTTAGACCAAGATTTGAACTGAGCACATTATGCTGAGGAGACTTGAGGGGCTTAGTGAGTATAGCAACTTGATCTGCACTAGCAACATGAGAAGTGTGAATGAAACCTGCTGTGACTTGCTCCCTTACATAGTGCATATCTCTCTTGGGGTGTTTAGTTTTATCACGAAACATAGGATTCAAAGCTAGATGCTCAGCTGATTTATTATCACAAAGTAATGTAATAGGCAAAGAAACTTGCACTTGTAGATCTTCAAGTAAACCATGAATCCATACAAGCTCACTTGCAGTTACAGACATACTCCTGTATTCTGCTTCTGTAGATGACTTACTAAACTGTTCTTTGTTTCTTTGTCTTCCAAGAAATAAGATTTGAGCCAAGGAAAACAGCATAAGAACTTAGTGATCTGCTACTATACTGACAAGCACCCCAGTCTGCATCACTATAGGCCTTTAATTGTAAAGTGGAATTGGTTGAATAGAACAAAACTTGATCAACTGTACCTTTGAGATATTTAACAACATGCATAACAGCTCTCAAATGAGGTATTCTAGGAGAATGCATAAACTGGCTGAAATGTTGAACAGCATAAGAGAGATCATGTCTTGTGATGCCCAAATACAATAATCTTCCAACAAGTCTTCTATAAACATCAGGTTCATCAAGCAGATCTCTAACCTCAGTAGACAATTTAAGTCCAGTAGATAAAGGTGCAGAAGCAGCAATACAATTCTCCATATTACAATCAACCAGAATATCAGTGATATATTTTCTTTGAGAAAGAAAAATACCTGTATCTTTTCTTATCACTTCGATGCCTAGGAAATAGTTCAGCTCTCCTAGATCTTTGATAGTAAACTCTTTATCCAAAGCTTGCTTAACTACTTCAATTTGTGATAAAGAAGTCCCTGTAAGCATCATATTATCTACATATACAAGAATCACAAGAAATTCCCCATCTTTGTTTCTGGTGAACATGGAGTAGTCTTGCATAGATTGAACAAAATCAAGAGATGTAAGAAATCTACTAAGCTCCTTGTTCCATTGCCTTGAATCTTGTTTCAACCCATATAATGATTTCTTTAACTTACACACTTCCCTTAATTTAGCTCTAGAATAACCAGGTGGAGGTTTCATGTAGACTTCTTCATCTAAGTAGCCATGCAGGAAGGCATTATTGACATCCAATTGACAGAGAGGCCACTGTTTGACAGCAGCTAAGGCAATCATAATTCTCACAGTTGCCAATTTAGCAACAGGAGAAAATGTTTGTGTGAAATCTTGACCCTCAACTTGCTGATATCCAATAGCAACCAATCTAGCCTTGTGCCTCTCTATAGTACCATCAGGTTTCAGTTTTGTCTTATACACCCACTTGGAACCTATAGCTTGTTTTCCCTTTGGTAATACAGTTAAATCCCATGTATGATTTACTTCCAAGGCTGAAATTTCTTTTCTCATACCATCAATCCAAGCAGGATCATTCTTGGCTTCATGATAGTATTTGGGTTCAGCAATTTTACAGGAATTTACAGAAAAAGATACTGATTATGATGGAGAATGACAAACAGTACTTTTATGTGGAATATGTGTTTACAAAATCTTGAAGTTTGGTAGATGGAATAACAGTTCTACTAGATTGTCTCAGAGGAGGAGACATATCAAAAGTAGTATTAGGAATAGGTATTTCAGCAGAAGAAGTAATAGAGTTAGCAGAATTAGAAGAATGAGGAGAAAGAGAAGGCATATGAGATGAAATAGCAGGAGAAGAAGGTATAGATGTATTTTGTGAAGGTAAAGAAGCTAACTGAGAAGGTGAAGGAGTAGAGGATAATGGTGTATGAGGAGGAACAACATTCATATCATCACTACCAATACTAAAATAAGCTCAAAGTAGAATTATGAGATATAACTGATTTAGTAGGTAAAGAAAAAGGAAAAACAGTTTCAAAGAAAGTAACATCTCTTGAAACAAAAACTTTATGAGTGTCTAAATCATAAAGTTTAAAGGCTTTTTGACCAAAAGGATACCCAATAAAGACTTGTGTCAAATTTATCTCTCTTTATATTTGAGTTATAAGCAAAACAAAGGCAACCAAAAATTCTCAATTCTTGATAACAAGGTTGTTTACCAAGTAATACCTCATAAGGAGTTTCCAATCTAGAAGTTTCACTGGAAGTTTATTAATAATGTGAGTAGCAGTCAAAACACAATCTCCCCAAAACTTCTTAGGCAAATTAGCATGAAACCTAAGTGCCCTAGATACCTCCAATAAATGTCTGTGCTTCCTCTCAACCCTACCATTTTGTTGAGCAACATATGGCACACTTTTTTGATGTACAATACCCTTACTAGCAAACATAGTCAAACACTGTTCTTTTATCAATTCAGTTCCATTGTCTGACCTAATCATCTTCACTTTCTTATCAAATTGTGTTTCAACCATAGCTAGAAAGGATGCAATAGTCTTCTGAACTTGCATCTTATTATGCAAAAGAAATGTCCAAGTAACCCTACTATGATCATCTAATATAGTAAGAAAATAGGAGGCTCCATTCAAAGCAACAACCCTATAAGGTCCCCATAAGTCAATGTGCACTAGATCAAAAGAAGCCATAGCCCTATTTGAACTAATAGGAAATGGTAGCTTATGATATTTGGCATGAAAGAAGACTATACAATTGTATTCTTTCATGTTATCACAATCACAATCATGAATGTGTTTCATCTTTGAAAGAGAAACATGACCTAATCTTGCATGAATGATAGCTAGAGGAATTTTATTGTTTCTTGTGTTGCTAATAATTGTAGCAGTTTTAGGAGGTAATCCTAAAAGGTAAGAAGAATCTGTATTATCCACAGCATTACATATTGTATTTACAGTAGGCTGACCTGTAGCTTGTTTGTAAAATTCCCTGTCCCGGTACTGAGAAAGTACAAACCATGTTGCTTGTAGCGAACTCCAATCACAGCTTGACTAAAATGGTCCTGAAAATAGCAACCATCTCTAGTGAAATGAACCCTAGTAGCTGTTTGTTCAATCAACTTACTAACAGAAAGTAAGTTGTGTTGGAAATCCTTCACTAACATAACCCCTTTTAAGGTTAACCTGACATTTAAGATCACATTACCAACAAATTCCACCATTCTTTAAGCTCCATCCGATAAACCTACTTTGATAGGTTTAACCAACATTTATTTGTTCAAAAGAATACTTTCATCAAATACCATATGGTCACAGGCTCCTGAATCAATAATCCAACTATTTCAATCATTCTTGTTAAAAATAGAGCAAATGATAGAAGTAGTATTACCTGAAAAACTAGCAAAAGCACCATAATGTTCAGGAGTTTTGTTCTTCATTGATCTCATCACCTCTTGACATAGAATGGAAAGCATTGCAGGATCTATATCTGAAGGTGCTTCTGTTGCAGCATTATTACTCAAAGGAGTATCAGCAATATGTGAGTCACAGTTTGATTGAACATTGGCAGCTAACCTGGTATTGCTATTTTTGGATTTAATAGCATTATACCACTCTGGATAGCCAATAAGTTTGAAACATTGATCAACATTGTGTCCCTTCCCCTTACAATGAGTGCATTTCTTGTCCAATTTATCCTTCTTCCAATCTTTCTTCACATTATCAGAGATGTTCCTCTGAGAACCACCTTGTTGTGATCCTTTCAAGAATCTTTGAGCAGCCATGGCACTACTCTCAGCGAATTGTTCAGAAACACCAGTTATTTCTTTCTGTTTTTCTATTTGTTGTGCAATAGAAAATTCTTTGTTGATGGTTGGTAAAGGATCCATGGATAAGAGATTAGAAATAGTAGTGTCAAAACCACTATTTAGGCCAAGAAGAAACTGAATCAACTTATCTTCAGCTTCAAGATCATTCAATCTTTTAAGAAAAGAACAAGAACATTTCTCCAAAGCACCACAAACACAAACTGGATTCATCCTTAAACTCTGCAATTCATCCCACAGTTTCTTGATTTTACCATAGTAAGCAATAATAGTCATATTTTCTTGTTTCAAGTTATCTATTTCCTTCTTCAGTTGAAAAATAAGAGGTCCATTAGATTGACCAAATCGTTCATGGAGCTCATTCCATAACTCAGCAGAAGTTTCAACAAAACCAAATTTATCAGCTAATTCAGCAGACATAGAGCTTAAAATCCAGCTAATAACCATATAATCAGCACGTTTCCATTGTTGAAAAGATTTATCAGTTGAATCAGGCATAAGAAGTTGTCCAGAAATGAAAACTTCTTTGTTCTTAGCAGTTAAGGCTCTACGCACATTTCTACTCCATATCATAAAATTCACACCAGTAAAAGGAGAAGCAACCAATGCTGATGTAGGATTATCGGAATTTGAGATAAAATGAGGATCAATATTACCTCCAATTGAAGCTTCAAGACTGACATTTCGATTTGATTCAGTTTGAGAGCTCGCCATTGTCATAAACAAAAATTGAGAAGTAAAACTCAATTAGGTATTCTGCAATCAATAGAAAATAGTGTTGCAAGAAGAATCCAATGCAAATCCTTCGCAATCGTCAAGTAAAAAATCGCAAGAAATTTCAATTCGAATTTTCGCAATTTCAAGTAAAAAATCCTTTTCTTATTCCTAACCCAATTAGATTTAGTTAATTCTAATCCAAGTCCAACTTGTAACCTTTTGGTCCTATGATCATATCATTAGTCCACGTTATTAATTGATTCGGATAATTACTTATTGTGTGACCCAATAGGTCCCAATTAATATTAATTAGGACTAAAAGCCCAAATAGTAAATATTGGCCTCTAGCAAAGCATAATTACTTTCTTACTATTAATTAGATATAAACGTCTTAATACAATTTTATTATATTATAACTAATAATAAAATATGCACTTGATTATAGAACATTTCCAACATATTTATCATTTGGAAACTATTAGACGAATTAAAAATTTCATGATACTATCTAGTTTAGGACGTAGGAATTGAGAAATGGATCTTCCCTGTAATTCCTTTGGGGATCAAAGAAGGAGTAATCAATGGTCGTAAAATAGAGTAGTTTCCTTGTTGTATCTAGTGGTATGTCTGTGTGGAAGATCATAGGAGGAAGTTTTTCGTATCGAATTGTGTTTTGCATAACAATTTTTTTCTTTATTGTTTTTGAAAGCTAAGATAAAGTAGGAAGGAAAGATAGCATTAGGACTTTGTACGAGGAGTTCCCGTAAGGTATTTAAGCTAAGGATGGGGGATAAAGCAGATTGTTCTAACATCTCTATGTGGAGAAATTCACTGACAAGATGGCCAACGTTCGCTATCCAATCCGTTGCTTCGTTGGCTTCCCTATAGATATGGTAGATTTCCCAATGATGCTTATGAAGGAGGACCCTATGAATATCTCAGATGATGTTGTCTATCTGCCATGGAGGAGCTATTGTCCTCTCTTTGACAAATAGCGGGTAGTTATTTATAGTAGACATGGTTGTGAATAATAGTGGAGGACTTTATGGGTAGCTTTTACGAAGTGGGTAAAGCGTCTCTTCGGCAACAATAGGTATGGGGTAGATGTCAGCTAAGAGGTAGTTGTCAGTGGTTACCTGTAGTAGTAGCTATGAGTTGTTAGCTGTCAAAGTAACTGGGTAAAATATTGTTCGGTAAAAGTAGTTGTTGGAGTAGCGGTTAATAAATATTTACTTCATAATTTATTAAAAAAATTATTTTATTTTTTTCAACCTTTAACTTCACCCCTACCTTCAATCTCTCCTTTTTTTTAGCTTTCCCTCAAAAACTACATGCACTCTCCCCTAATACTCTAAAATTCCCTCAAAAACTCCCAAATCTCTCAAAACCTCTCTTTCAAAGTCCTTTGATAAAATCGTGGCGAGGAAGGCCAAATCCAAGAAGGCTAGAACCACGAGTTCTAAAGAAGTTGTTGCACAACCAATACAAGAGGTTGTTGCACGTTCAACACCTCAAAAGTGTTCTATCAATTGCTTCTCGAGATGAAGGGGTAAGTTTTTTAGTATCCCAAAAATCCATTTTTTGTTGTTTTCATCACCATTATTATTGTTAAAAGACTTAATATTGAATTGTTTTATCACATTAAGGTGAGATAAATTTTGGACAAATTGGCGCATGTTTAGGCACCTTGAATTGGATCCAATAATTCAACTTTAACGATTAGTAGTAAATATATTTTGTGATATCACATCAAAGACAGAGTTTTTATTTTAAATTAGTATTATTGCTGCATGGTATTGTGATTTTATCGAATTGCATTATGGAACCCTGAAGTAGATGTGCCAAGGCTAGTGGTGCAATATACAGTCTATTAATTACATTGGTATTTTCTTACTCGAATCTACAATTTTTGGTTCATAAGGCTTGCAAATGATGTCATCACGAAAAAATCACGCACACCAAGTTGTTTATGAGTTTTTCCTAAAACTTGTTGGCGACTTCAACTTTGCGACCCTATGAAGAGAGCTTTTTCTTGGGTTTGTGTTATTTCCAATACCCAACCCATAACCGTAGTCACTCGGTGAGGACCCAGTGGAGGGGGGAGGTCGTTGGATTTCCCTGTCAACCTCCTTTACAGAAAAAAAAAACATAGAAAATTGCTCTAGTACCCTAAAGCGGGGTCATATTATGTTACAGTGAAATGGGATGGCAAGGAATTGCCCATGAACACATGTTTTAAGTTTGTTGGGTCAATTATCCAAAATAATAGTGATATGACTAAGATGTGACTCATAGGATTAGACGCGGGTAACTTAAGTGGAGGGCTTCAACTGGAGTTTTGTATGACCAGAGCATTCCTTTACAAGTGGCTTAATTTTTTTGCAGGCGTTTGGTGTATTGAATTTCGGTGTTGGAAACGAATTCAAATAAGCGTCTACATTTCAAATCGTTTGGTAAGAGCTCAAAGTAACAATTATTGTTTCGAAAGGATAACACGTTACCCCAATTGTTACCATTGTGAAACAAGTAGCCGAAAATAAAAGGAAATTGATGAAAAATTCCCGCGACATCTTAGAAGGGTCCACATAATTCAAAAATAAAATACAATTTTAAGAAAAAAAGATGAAAAAAAAACCAAAATCAAATATTGTAATCTTCGGGAACTTACTCTATTACACACCTTTGAGCTTCCCCTCTCCCCATTCTCGTCCATAGACAACAACCACTCCAAAAACTAAAACCAATAACCGATTATTGCTCTTAATATGGGTAGAAGATCAACCCACAACCCACCCTATGTCCATTTTTACAAGCCACAACATCTCAATAAGGGGGCCCAAGGGGGAGGGTGGAACGAAATTTCTAGATGATAATCCCCCAGCTTGAGTGCTTTCAACTAAATTCAGTTACGGGCATATCATTTTTCTTCATTATATAAGATAATTCCATCTGAATATCCAATTTCCTTGTTGTTCAAACCTCAAAGCCATAACAATTTCTATAAATACTTCTTAACTCTACATTTTCTCTCTCTTACAACTTTCATTAGTGGCGGACTTTGAAACTTTTTGTTTTGGGGCCAAATCATTTAGAATATGTGATCCAGATACTTAGAATAGTATATAAACATGTCGTGTTTAGACTATTATGTATCTTTCTATATCAAAACTCTCATAGTATTATCTCGATTTTATTGTCGACATATTTTGGGTTATTTAGCCTAAAAGAATTTAAATAATTGAAAGAACTCACTAATACGTTCATGATACAAAACATATAAACTACATTGAGTCGATTTCAAACTAACAGACAACCTTGACTTTTTTTTGTTTTTAGGGCCAAGGTTTTTTTTTAATATCTTATATAAATATTAAAATACAACTTAGAGAAAAGGTCAAAAAAGAGTAAATAATATTTTATTGTTAAATCAATGAGAAACATGATTTATCATATATATAAAGAAAGTAATAAAGCAAAAAAAAACAAGTGTTTTCATCTTGCCAACAAAATTTCATTTGATATTTAAGTTTTTTTTTATCATATTGTTTATATACTCAAAGTATCTAAATGTTCTGTGGGTTTTTTTTGAAAGGTAACTATTTATAAAATTTAAGTAACTGTTACCGAATTAATACAGAAATCTTCTGAAGAATAAATAGATAACACATCTATATTATTGATTCAAAGTAGTACAGTTTATATGGGAAGCAATGAGAATCCTGAAAAGCCTAAATCCTGCTCCCACAATAATCTTACCAAAATCCATTAGAAAATAAATTAAGATTAAAAAGAAAAACAAAATTGAAACAAAAAACTGCCAACATCTACAAAAAAACTGAAAAACAGAAGAAGAAAAAAATAAAAAAAAAACACCTATAAATGAGAAAAGATAACCGCTATCAAAAAACAATAGTAAAATAAATAGCATAAAACAAAACAAAAAACCACCAACCTTACAAAATACTTAGTAACTAACTAACAACTGTTATGAAATATTGTGGTGGATGTCTATTAGGAAATAATATCTTGTATATATACTAGTTGTCATGTACTACTATTGTAATTAGGTAAGTTGTTCCCCAAGCAAGTTACCTACATATTGTACTATATATATCCCTTATATGGAATAAGAGAAGATACGACTATTCTCCCCTACAACTCTCTACCTCGCTAACCCTAATCTCACAGCACGTTATCAGCACTACGCTCTACTTAGCCGACTTCACACCACTGTAGCAATTATACGAGATTCATTAAGCAATCTGACAATTGCAAGAGTCAAGTATCAAATTATGTTCACACCACTATTCTAAGATCTGTATCAAATATGAATAAATTCAATACGAAATAATTCACACCACTATTCTAAGATCTGTAACAATTATGTTCTAGGATTTTGCCTCTATTCTTTGCGCATTTTCTTCTTCAATTGACTTGGCCTATGCAGCATGATGAGTGAGATTTATCGCACTCATAGGGTAGCTCTTTAGTGCATTTTATTGCTTTTTCTTGGTGTTTTCTTGCTCCTTACACCTATTTCTATCATTTCTATTCCATTTGGAGCTTTTCATTATTTTCTGTGATTTTCTCTCATTTTTCATGGTTTTCCTTTTTATTTTCTATTCCATATGCTTTGGATTGTATTTTTCTTGTATATGACTAACATGTAGGAAAAAAGATGAGTGCAAAGTAAAGAGGAATGGAATGTAAGGAGTTGAGGGTCAATCCAAATGAAGAAGGAAATAAAGAAAAGAAAGAAGAGAGCCCAAGTCCAAGTCCAAGAAAGAGGGATGGAAGAAAAGAAGGAAAGAAAGAAAAGAAAGAAGGAAGCCCAAGCCCAAAAAGAAAGGAAAAGAGGAGAAGGCAAAGCCATCCGTTGTCAGTGGATCGCCCGATCCACTTTGTGATCGCCCCATCACGCCTGATTTTTTCTCCCAAAGTTCCTGCTTCGTGGTGATCAGGCGATCATCACTATGAATCGCATATTTCATATGGTGTCTTTTCTACTGCCTTTGATGGAATTCTATTAAGTGTGAAAGCAGCAATTTCAAGAACATATTCCCAGAAGGATACCAGAAGGTCAGCAAAACTCATCATAGACCGAACCATATCAAGTAGAGTTCGGTTCCTCCTTTCAGATACACCCTTCAACTGAGGTATTCCAGGCGGAGTTAGTTGTGAAAGAATTATGCAACTCCTCAAGTGATCACTAAACTCTTGGCTCAAATATTCACCACCACAATCGGATCGTATTGCTTTAATTGTCTTACCAAGTTGGTTTTGGACTTCATCTTGGAATTCTTTGAACTTTTCAAATGATTCCGACTTATGCTTCATTAAATTGACATATCCATGTCTACTTAAATCGTCAGTAAAAGTGATGAAGTACCCAAACCCTCCTCCAGCTTTTGTGCTCATTGGAACACACACATTAGTATATATTAGGCCCAAAAGATCACTGGCCCTTTCACCTTTTCCTGTAAAAGGTGACTTTGTCATTTTGCCCATTAACATGATTTACACACATCAAATGGATCAAAGTCAAAGGATGTTAGAAGTCCATCTTTATGTAACTTATGAATGCGTTTCGTGTTTATATGTCCTAAACGACAATGTCATAAGTAAGTAGGATTATTATCGCTTAATCTATGTTTTTTGTTGTCTAAGTTAAGAACATCTTTGTCTAAAACTAGGAAATATAGACCGTTAGACTTTTTAGCAGTGGCATAAAACATTAAACTCAAATAACAGAGAAACAACCTTTCTCAATTGTAAATGAAAACCCTTCATTATCCAAAACAGGAATAGAAATAATGTTTTTAGTAATAGCAGGAACATAATAACAATTATTAAGCTCTAATATTAACCTGAAAGGCAAAGGTAGAATATAAGTCCCAACTGCAACGACTGCAACTCTTGCACCATTTCCAACGCGCAGTTCTACCTCTCCTTTAGCCAAGGTTCTACTCCTTCTTAGTCCCCGCACATTCGAAACAATGTGAGAAACACAACTGGTATCAAATACCCAAGAAGTAGATGTTGCTAAATTAATGTCAATGACATATATACCTAAAGAAGAAGTCACAGACTTCTTATCCTTCAGATTCTCTTGACCTTCGGATCTAAGAACATTTCTTAGATTTCTTTCCCAATCAAGGAAGTTGTTTCCGTTCAGTTTATCCTTCTCAAGGATTGAACGTAAGTTAATAGTAGGTGAATTATAGTTGTTACCAAACATATATACGATATCTACGTAGAAGATTCAAAGTAATAAGTATGTTTATCATTATAGCTTTTAACAAACTTTAAACATTTTAAAATAAAAGCCATGCACTTGATCAATTACCAAGTGTCCCTCTTAAATCAAGTGATTCTAAGATCCTATCAAACATGATTTTTAAGTGGATTTTGGCCTCAACTTAAAATCAAGGTTAAAAGCTAAATAAACTCTTTTACTAATTACAACAATTGTAATTCTTAGTTGATGGGTGATTGCCAAGGTGATTGTAGCTCCCAGGTAAGGAAGTTACCCACAATGTTGGGGAGAGCCTTCCTAATCCTAGACAAATTTTATCACCCAAACACAAAACCCATCACTATTTTCAAAATCCAAAACCGTTTTGATGATTTTGTTGAGCCAAACCAAACTAAACATGCAAATTTCAGTTAATTACTCTACTTAGCTCAAGATTGGAACTAACGATCAAGTTTTAGTAGGCGTCCGTTCGGAAAAGCAACAACCCAACATTTTATCTTTAGGGACCTAAGTGAATTATTATGTTTATTTAATTACTAGTGAACATATAACATAATTAAGTCACAAGCCTAATAAACTTAGAAAGCATTATAAACAATATTTAAATGCAAAATTCAAAGATCCTATCAAATTAATTGACATGAAAATAAATAAATAAAAATAGTTACTAACTACTCCCTCCGTTCCATAATGTTGTTCCCATTTCCCGATTTGGTGTTCCTTTAAGTTGTTCCAACACTTTCCATATATGGTTGTCCCATATTAGTTGCAACACTTCTATTTTAGGCATGGACCCACAAATATTTTATTATATATCACCCAACTAATATACCCCAATCATTCATTGATTTATGTGAAAAACATTAAAATATTACTCACGTACTATATTAACTTCCTAAATGTACCACATCACTTCCTACCACATCATATTTTACAATAAATTAATATAACCTACACCCTACTCTATTAACTTCCTAAAACTAAGTGCACAAGCTATTGTTGCAACTAATATGGGACGGAGGTAGTATTTATTAAGTTCATTTCAATTCAATTCAGTTCATTCTAGTTCAGTTCAGTTCAGTTCAGTTCAACACCAATCAGTTCAGTTCAGTTCAGTTCAGCTCCAATCAGTTCAGTTCAGTTGTTTTCAGTAAATCTAAACAGGCCCTTATTTCAAAAACTAGGCATATATATAATTCAATTTAAATAAGAAAAACAACAAACTTATTTTTCCTACAAAATTCGAATCATATATTAAAGAAAATCAGATTTTCCAGTCACTTTGGTCGAATTTTGAGTATAATATATACAATTTTTATGTATCCAATTAATTAATATTATAATATTAATCATGCAAATAAACTCATACATAAATCGCTCCCTTAATCGAATTAAAATAATAATAAAAACACATCAAATAAATGATCATATTAATCTATGCAAGAGGCTAACTAATACCACTGTAGGAACTTAGATGTACGGAGCGGAATTCCAACTATCATATACTTAACATCTAACCCCAAGATCAACATACATATAAATCAATATGAATCAAATGTAGTATAGAACCATACCTTTTGACGCGTGAATTCCTCTTAACAAGCTACTTCTAGTGGAGATCCTTTATAGAACGTTAAGTGTCGTTTGTCTAGTGCTGGTCCACGAACAACGGTTAGATCACCACGTATGCTAGTACGGAAAGAGGGAACTTTTCACTCCTTACTTTGTATGGTGTTAGGCCAAAAAGAGAGGAAAAAGAGGAGTAGAAGTCTTTACCAAAAAATCAAAATTTTAGCAAAAAGATGATGTTGTAATTCATTTGTAACCTCTACATCAATATATAAAGTTGTTACAATGGTGGTTTCATGAGGCTTAATTGGCCACATAATGTCATACATTATGAGGCTTAATTAGGCACAGAAGCCACCATTATGAGTCAATTAACAAGAGTTACAACTCTTCTCCTACCATCCATATGACCATCCAAAAGGAATTTGGATAAATATCTAACCTTTGTTACAATGTGTGACCTCATAGGACCCAATCAATATTAGTAGTTAGCCTAATCTCATTAGTCCAACAAATCGTAATTTAGCTTCTAGCAAAACGTTACAGTCTCCTAATATTATTGAATATATTATCTCTATAAACTTGTCCAAGTATACTTAGATTTTTACACTTGATCGAAGGACAAAATCCTTCAGATTCCACCTAAATTGCAGCTCGATCAGCAGTTGTGTTTGCGTATTAGATGTTTCTTTTTTCTTTTTTTACTCTGAATCTTGATTTCTGGCATGCTGAGCTTGATGTTTGTTCTTGAAAAATTAGTTGACCTAAACAATGATATCCTTTAGTTCAATATGGAAAAATCATCTTGACGAGTAATTTTCTGAAACTAACTAGCATCACTTGTTTAGACCTGTTGACAAGTTATCTAAATGAATGAGGGATTCAAACTTCTGTCAAATTTAAGAATCATAGCGAAGAGACTATTTCGCAAAAAGATAAAAATTGCTCTAGTTATATACATGAGTATCTAGATAGAATTAGTTCCTGTGAGCATGATTATGTGACCATCTACATTGAGGTTGATTCTTCTTACAATGGTAGCCTCTTAGTTAATCATCAATATATCCTTTTGTGTGTATCTTGTACATATCTGAGGTATGGAGCAGATATGATACAATATACATTATCTACATGCTAAATTGTTGTTAACCTTATCTCTCACTTTCAGTTATTGGTGTTTCTATTGTTTCCTGTAAGAGCCTTAATATATAAGATGGTTACGCCTTATAGAGTTATATCTACCGGCAAAGCTACTTTTATGGTACGCCTTTCATCCATACTTGGAACGTCTTTGATTGAAAAGTCTGTGTGACACCAATTCTCTTGGATTAAGGTTGTTTTTGTTAAAATTAAAAGATAAAATAGAGGAGAGAGGAGAATGATGAAAAAACAACTCTGATGCATTTATATTCCATTTAGCCGTAGTAACATACTAAGTTTTATATAGGCTTACACATCTAACTACTAGCTAGAATTAAGGAATCATAAACTGAAATAGTGGATAAACATGGATCCACTAAGCCTCATTAACTCAACTAATATAGAATAAATCTTTTGAGTCTAACAAACTACCAAACACTATGCACATATTTCCTAAGAACTTGGCACTACTTTGACTAGTATTTTTGGAGCATATCCAACACACTCCCTTGCTCCACAAAAATTCCTAAAAACAATATACTATATCGGACATTGCGTTATGCCGAATTCATCTTGTGCTACGTCCTTTGCCGGGACCAATATACGAGACCTCTTTGTCCTTGCAATATTTTCTTCAACTTTATCCATTCTTGAACAATAACGCAAGTCTTGCCCATCTCACGATTCTTTGACAATAATAGCATCTCGGCTTTGCCATTATGGAGCATTTCTCTCCATCATCTTGTGAAGCCCTTCTCTTCATCATCTTGTATTAGAGCTCTTCTCTCTAACCCACAATTTATGGTGCACTTTTCACCAAACTTCCTTTAATGGAGCACATCTCTCCATCAATACTCTTTGGCATAGTCATGCAAATTGGCCACATCGATTTGTTCACAATTGCTATAAACTTGACAATCGTCTATGCGTTGGTTACGACTTTCATACATGTGAAGACTACTCCTTCACCTCCAAATTTTTTTTTTGCCCTCTTTTTCATAAAATATGAGATCGTATTCTCACGGGCTAAAAGGGAACCCATCAACACAACAAACCAACACAAACCATTGTTTGCCATGGTTAGAAATTTCACTCGACATATTCAAAAAAATTCTCACAAACAATTTTAAAACTAAATTGTGTTGCTTGTTTCTTTCACTCATGATTATCTCTCCCTCTCTTTTATCTTTTTTTTTTACTTTTCCCCGGATTTAACCCTAAACTCTGATACCATGTTAAATTAAAATATAAAATAGAGAAGAGAGGGGAATGATGAAAAAACAACTCTGATGCATTTTCATTCCATTTAGCCGTAGTAACATACTAAGTTTTATATAGGCTTACACATCTAACTACTAGCTAGAATTAAGGAATCATAAACTGACATAGTGGATAAACATGAATCCACTAAGCCTCATTAACTCAACTATAACAAACTACCAAACACTATGCACATATTCCCTAAAAACTTGGCACTACTTGACTAAGTATTTTTGGAGCATATCCAACAGTTTTTGTGTTATAGTGTTATATGTTAATGGTTTTTATTGGTAGCATGTGATCATCTTCGGATATCTGACATGATATCATTATCATGTGGAGAAATCATGTCCGTCAATGATGATATCCAAAATCTTTGATGAAGATCTTTCAAGTCTAGATAAGATGTTGCAAATTTATTTTTAATTCGAATAACTGCAATTAGTAATATTTAACTTAGGCATTTTGGATATGAGGCTTTTCTAGTATCTTGATGTATTTTGTTTTCAAGTTTATGTAAGCCATCTACTCATTTAGTTGATAATATATTACTTGGTATTTATTTGCATTGTATATGAAGTATAAGCTATTTGCATGTTATCGTTATCTACGTGACTATGTGAGAATATGTGTTTCAAGTTCTGAGTTGCCTAAAATTGTGATTTTTGTGCTTTTGCATGATTGACTCAGACAATATTTTTAGGTCGCAACTTGCACTTAAAGTCATAAGGATCAACCGCTCAAGCACACGTGGATAAGACAAGTGAATGAGATTTGCCTTCGTCGGACTGATTGAATTGGTGGAAATATCGTTTTCTTTTTCTGGTATTTTAGATGATGTGTATTTTCCTCTTTCTAGCAGCGTTTCTTTAAAGACAGTTTCTCAGTTAAAAGCAGGAGGAGTAAACGTGTGTCCCAAGTTTTCTGTTAGTATGAATATGAAAAAGTTCCTCGAGAAATACAGTTGTCTGGACAGTGAGCAGCGATTGCAGCAAGTGCAAGGATCATTAGCAAACAGAAGTTCAAAAACTCTACTATCTACTCTTTGCATGGTGGAGGGGAGACAGTCGAAATCATGGCAGAGGCAGGGTATGGATTTAACAAATTTTTAGGTTTCTTTGATTTATGCGCAGAGCTTTTGATTGATTGGCATTTACCTGCCGCTTTACCTGCCTTTTTCTTTATATATATAAGTCCAAGCTTTGTCCATTTCAGGAGTTTTGGCTCTGTGAAGTATGGGGATATTGTTGGTGTGACTGGCTTCCTAGGTGCGTAGCTCAATTACTTTTTCTTAGTACCACCTATATAATGATTTCTGTTGTTCGTTACTGTTGAAACAAAGTGGGCAGTATATGGAGAAAATTAGAGATGTGAATGTAAGATGTCCTATTTTCTTGATCTGCCTCTCTGAATATTTAAGCTTGTCTTTTATCTATCCTGGGTTTCACTATCTTCTTATCTCCTTGCTGTTTCCATTGTTATTAGGTAGAAACGCCTATCTTGAACTTCATTCCTGGTGTTGGCGCTGGGTGTCCTTTTGTGACGAAGTACAGAAATAGCAAGCTGCGTGTTGCTCCAGAGGTTCATCTAAAGAAACTTCTCGTGGGTGGACTGGATCGTGTGTACGAGGTGGGCAAGCAGTTTAGGAATGAAGGTATTGATGCAACCCACCATCCAGAGTTCACTTCATGTGAACTGTATATGTCATATGCCGACTATGAAGATATGATGGAGCTCACTGAACTACTATTGAGCGGTAAATTTTATGCTTTACGACTGTTATGTTTTGTTTAGTTATTGTTCTGATGTCTTAATTAGTGTGTATGCTTTACAGGGCTTGTGAAGGAGTTAACTGGCGGCTTTGTAATCAAATGTCAGTCAAATGGCTTGCGTAAGGAGCCAATTGACATTGACTTCACTCCTCCATTCAAGTTAGTGTACTAATTTTTTTTTTTGTATTTTATTGTATTATTCATGTTTTGAGGGGACTTGTTATGCTGGCAAATTAGTCAGGTTTGAACTTATTTGCTAACATCCTTTCTCATGCCTTGCGAATACTATTCTGCCGCTCACTCTTGCAACAATTATTTCTATTAGAAGAGATATACTCTTAGCTGGGACACATATTGTTGACAGGAAAGATCTTTTGGCTCATGGCTTCCGCCCTTAATGCCTTCACAGCAGCTTTTCTATCGTCATGAGCCTTTCCCTGTAAACGTGACCGCCTGGCCTCACCCGACCATGCTGCATTGTTCAGACCAGATTTGCATGCTCCTATAATGAATTTAGAGGGAAGGGTACTTTAGTAAATGCTTTTAAGTAATGGCTTGAGGAATAAGTTAGTTTACCTATAAATAGAGGAGATTAGGGAGTAAAATGTTATGTTAAAAATTATTAAGTGTCTTTTGTAGAACTTATTTAGGGTTCCTTGGGAGAGACAAGCCTCTCGAACGCTTGATTGGGAGTGCCCAAGCCACTCGAAAGCTTGATATCTATTTAATCTTCTACAATTTCAGTTTATTAAAGTTGATATAATGTCAGTCTATGACAGCTCCCCATTAATCTTTCTATGTGAAACAAATTCGTGCTTGATATTCACATACATAGTGCCCGATAGCATATTCATTTTGAACAATGGCTCTTCTAATCTTGCCTTCGAATCCTGGAGGACCTCCCAGCCCGTGTTGATTATCCCACTTCTTTTCCTCCTGTATTGCAGATGCATAAACCTGGTCATGCTTACGCAAGCTATTGGAACTGCTTTTATTTTTCTATTTTTTTGAAGATTACCCTATATCTGTCGAACCAAATGCCTCGTTAAACAGCCATGAAGTATATAGCATCCATAGTCCCTCCACTACTCTTCCTTCCCAAATACCTATACCAGTTGAGGATCCAATCTTTTAATCGGAATGTGTTCCACACCCACACGTTGAACCGAAAAGTTGCAACGAGCCAAACGCTATTAGAGAAATTACAGTGTCTGAACAAATTCTTTACTGTCTCAACTCTCAATGCAAGCAGAATTTTTCATATTTCCCATATTTTTACAGAAAGGACAATTAAGATCAACATTCATATATCTCCTCACCAATTCAGCTCTAGTGGCAGCACATTTGTACCGACTCTCTAGTTGAAAACCTTCTGATCCTAACTAAGCTGAGAGCTCCATTGAACTTTGAAGGATCTTTGATTGCGAGTAGAATCCTCACACATTATTTGGTGCTCTTGATCCACCTCTGCTTGACTATGGTATGATAAATTAATTAGGGTTTTAAATGTTTTCTCTTGCTTCATTTACTGACGTAATGTTATATACAAGCTAAGCTAACCCCTATAAGGCCTTAAGCCCATACATCTAAATACATCATTAGTAATATTAATTACATTTAGTACATATACAATAGAGCCCAATACCCCCCTCAAGTTGGAGCATGAAGATTCGAAATGCCCAACTTGCTCAACAAATGTAGAAATTGGCTTTTGCCAAGGGCCTTAGTGAAAATATCTGCGAGTTGAGCATGAGTGAGAACGTGATGAGTAGAAAGAAGACCATCTCGTATCGCATCGCGCACATAGTGGCAATCAACCTCAATATGCTTCGTACGCTCATGAAAAACAGGGTTCTGGGCAATGTGAAGAGCTGACATACTATCACAATAAAGGGGCATGGCTCGAGGCTGCTCGACACCTAAACTCTCAAGAAGAGCCTTAAGCCACTTCAACTCAGAGGTAATATCAGCCATGGAACGGTACTCGGCCTCGGCCGAGGAACGGGAAACGGTATGCTGCTTCTTGGTTTTCCAAGATATGGGGGAAAGACCAAGGAACACAACCCAGCCAGTCAAAGAGCGACGAGTCAGAGGACAACTCGCCCAATCAGAATCACACCAACCAGATAAAGACAAGTCACATTCAGAACTGAGAAGAATACCCTGGCCTGGAGAACCTTTGAGATAGCGAACAACCTAGAGAGAAGCATCCCAATGTTCCTGACGTGGCAACTGCATAAACTGAGCAAGAATATGAACACAATACGCCAAATCTGGTCGAGTGAAAGATAAATAGATGAGACGGCCAACGAGCCGACGATAAGACTCAGGATCAGTCAAGAGAGCCCCAGTTGCCAGAGCAAGAGTATGATTTTGTTCCATCGGAAAGCTAGCAGGCTTAGCGCCGGAGAGACCAGTCTCAGAGATGATGTCTAATGTATACTTGCGCTGACATAAGTACAACCCATCAGGAGCACGTGCAACCTCGATCCCAAGAAAATACTTCAAAGCGCCCAAGTCCTTCATATGGAAACAGTCACCCAAGTAACGTTTGAAGGAAATGATAGCCTCGGAGTTATTCCCTGAGATAATGAGATCATCAACATAGATAAGCACAGATAACTGAACACCAGCATTAGTGAGAGTGAACATAGAGTAGTCAGAGTACGACTGAATAAAACCATAGCGAAGCAATGAGGCAGCCAACTTCGCGAACCAGCACCTAGGGGCTTGGCGAAGCCTATAAAGATACTTGCGCAGACGACATACCATCCCAGGCCGTGAAGGTGTGAAGCCGGGGGGAGGTTTCATGTACACAACCTTCTCCAAGTCACCATGAAGAAAAGCATTATGCACATCCATTTGGTGCAGTTCCCAGTTCTTTGCAGCAGCAACAGCAAGAAACGCACGAACAGTCACCATTTTGGCAACTGGAGCAAACGTCTCATTGTAATCAATGCCTTCCACCTGATGATTACCAAACACAACCAAACGAGCCTTAAGACGTTCAACAGACCCATCAGAATTATATTTTACCTTGTACACCCATTTACAGCCAAGTGCTTTATGATCAGACGGAAGCATCTCCATATCCCATGTGGCATTATCCTCTAAGGCACCAATCTCCTTCGCCATAGCCTCACGCCAACCCAGATCGCGCATAGCCTCAGCAAAAGAACGGGGCTCAATGCCGGAAGTAATAGCTGCAAGGAAAAGACGATGTCGCGCAGAAAATTTATCACAATTCACAAAGTGTGCTAAGGGATAAGGAGTACCTGAGGAACCAGACGAAGTAGGCGAAGACGAAGATGAACTCTCTTTCCGTACCGTGGTGGTGACAAAATCACGAAGCAAGACAGACGACCGTTTTTCCCGTAAACCGCGCCTAAGAGGGGCCTCATCCACAACCTGCTGACTCAGATCCAAAGAAGGAACATGCAACCAACCAGGCCCGCACGCTCATCATGCTCAGCAGGCCCAGTAACGTTGCCTGGGGTATGCATCGAACTGGATCCAGAAGAGGAGCCTATAATGGGCTCGGAAGAAAGAGCTGGTGGCTCAGCGGGCCCACCACGCTCTTCTTCACACGCCATCACACCATCGCACACAAGAGGACTCCCCAGCCCAGCTTCACTCTCATCATCAATGAATGGGTCAACCACTGGGCCCAAATTAGCAAACCCATCCCTTTGAGAACCAACATCAACACTGGCAGCAGCATGTAGTGCAAAAGGGAACTCGTTTTCATGAAATCGGACATCGCGAGAAACAAAAAATTCCCCAGATTCTATATCATACAACTTCCACCCCTTCTTCCCATTAGGATACCCAACAAAGATACAACGACGACTCCGCGAAGCAAACTTATCTCCCTTAGCCCGTAAATTATGAGCAAAGGCAAGACAACCAAAAACACGAATCACATCAAAAGAGGGAGGTTGACCCGTGAGGGCCTCATAGGGAGTCAAACCATTAAGTACACCTGACGGAGTTCTATTAATCAAGTATACGGCAGCTAAAACACATTCACCCCAAAAAGTGACAGGAAGGTGCGCCTGAAATAATAAGGCCCTGCTAACATTTAAAATATGTTGGTGCTTCCGTTCAACCCGACCATTTTGTTATAGCGTGCCCACACATGAGGTTTGGAAAAGAATGCCATGAGTGTCCAAGTATGCAGACAGAAAATTAAACTCAGTCCCATTATCAGTGCGAATAATTTTTATAACAGAGTCAAATTGACGTTTAACCATGGCAAAAAATGACATAAAAGCACCTTCAACCTCCTTTTTATTACGTAATAAATACACCCAAACCGCACGAGAATAATCATCCACCAAGGTCAGGAAATAAATAGCATCACAAGAGGAGGGTGTCCTATACGGCCCCCATAAATCACAATGAACAAGTTCAAAAATCTTAGATGCTTTAGCTTGAGGACAAACAATCACGAGTTTGTTTAGCTTGAGGACAAACAGTACAAGCTTTATTTAATTTCTTCCTAGTGGAACTAGAACTAATAGCAGGAACTAACTTGACAACACGATCTGATGGGTGACCCAACCGACGATGCCATAACTCGAACTCCGATAAACCAGAAACCGTCACCGCTCGCACAGTAGGAATGGTACGGAAAAAATAGAGCCCATCACGCCGTTCATCTGCTCCAATCAGGGTCCCCGAACGTAGGTCCTGTATAGCACACAAAGAAGAAGTGAATTTAATGTGACAATTTGACTCATCAATCATTTGCGACACCGAAATTAAATTGCAATTAAGTTGTGGAACATAAAGGACATGGTGCAAAGTAAGTCCATGAGTAAGGGTTACACGACCCTCCATAGTTGCAATAGCACTAGTACCATCCGGCAAACCAACCGGGCAATCAATAATAGAAGTAACATGAGTAAGACACGAGAGGTTACAAGTGACGTGGTGCGAGGCACCCGTATCAATAATCCAGTGAGTAGACAAATACATACCCGTCATACGATCACCCTTGGTAGTTTCATGATTAATTAAAGACATTAAGGCTTGAACCTGTCCTGGGCTCAAGTCAACTAGAGAAGCAGGAGCAGTGCTGCCTGATGTAGCACTCGCATCACCCTCGTGCAGCACAGCATGAGCAGAAATAGCACCCCCCTGCTGCGTAAGGGGGCAGCACTGGCAGAACTGGTCGCGGTAGTCGCGGCTGGGCGACCAGGTTGTTTCGAGTCCCCACCAAATTTCTCGTCCCACCAAGCTGGACGGCCATGAAGTTGAAAACAAGTACTAACCTCATGGCCCTTGCGCTGACAGTGAGTGCAGGTGAGACGGGCACGTTCAGCGCGATCAAGACGCGGACGCCCACGATCAGCCTGCACCGCAAAGGCGTGTACATCCGAAGCCGCAACGACTGATTTGCTGCGTGCAACATCCCGCGACCTTTCCTCTTGAACCAGAGTCTGATATATGCGGTTCAGATTCGCAGGAGGCGACTGAGACATTAAATTGGAGCGGACAGTCCCATAGAGGTCATCATCTAATCCGATAAGAAATTGGTCTATCTTTTCCTCCTCTCGATCTCCGGCAAGCAAGCCGGCAACGTTACGGGTGCATTGATGGCATACACAGCCACGAGGTGGTTTGAGGCGATTTAATTCGTCATAAAACCCCATGAGTTTGTTAAAGTAATCCTCGACAGACATGGCACGTTCTTGTTTACAGTTAACAATGGCCGCACGGAGTTGGTGTAGCCGTGGTCCATTCGCAATACAAAATCTATGTTCTAAGTAATCCCAAAGACATTTTGCATCATCATGAAAAGGAATAGATGCAGCCACCTTCGATTGCATACTACGCAACAACCATGAAACCAACATGGAATTCACAGTTTCCCAATCCAAGAGCTTCTTCTTCTCTGTAGGTTTTGTCACTGTCCCATCCAAAAATACAAACTTCCGTCGAGATTTGAGAGAAATAGTAAGGGCTCTAGCCCAAGCAACGTAATTCTCACCGTTGAGAAGAACATGTGTGATCAAATTTCCGGGTTGATCACCCGTACCAAGGTAAAAGGGAGATGAAGGGTGGAGTTTATCGTCGTCCGACATGGTGAAGCTATCCACGCTGGTGGAGCTACGGTGGCCGGCGGCTGGATGAAAAAAAAACGGCAGATAGGCTAGGAGAAACTAGGCTCCGATACCATGATAAATTAATTAGGGTTTTAAATGTTTTCTCTTGCTTCATTTACTGTAAACGTAATGTTATATACAAGCTAAGCTAAACCCTATAAGGCCTTAAGCCCATACATCTAAATACATCATTAGTAATATTAATTACATTTAGTACATATACAATAGAGCCCAATATGGTATAACCACTTTTAACAATATACTGGCCATCTCTTGAATTCTTCCAGATTATATAGTCCTCACAACTTTGATCCCAAGGCGAGATGCCTAGGATAGAAAGTGGAGGTTCCGTGCTTTTTCCCCATTCTATTCCATTGCCCATAAGCGGTGAGTAGGCAATTTACGTGTTGACCCACAAACATGAAGGTTTGTAAACTTGACAAGGTGTCATTTACCTATTTCTCCCTTAGCCAAAGATGCTTAATCCTCACTTTAGCTATGTCTTTTATATTTCAGGAGCTACCTTATTTTATGACCTCTAATGTTCATCATATTCTCTGCCACCCCCCACATACCCACTTGTAATTGTCCCAGTCAATTCTAAAGAAGCTGTCTTCACGTAGTTTATATTTGTTAATATAAATTTTTGATATAATTGAGGATTTGTTTTTAAGATTCACCAATCTTGTTTAGCAAAAATGGCTTGAATGAATGAACGAGTCCCAAATCCCTAGACCTCCTATTTGTATACTTCTTTCAATAGTCTTCCAACTCTACCAATGAATACCTTTACCTTGCTCATTTCCTCTCCACCAGAACTCCATCACTATATCATTCTATTTTTTTTATTTTTTTTTGGTAAGAAGAATTGGTGCGGACCCCGCTCGGATCCTAATGGGCCAGACACTTGAGAGTAGGGGCAGGGTAAGGGGAATCTCTACCCTCAAAGTGCCACTAGTGGGGATTGATCCCCCAACCTCAAGGCTGGAAGGATGCTCTCCTTACTACTAGACCAAATACTACTTGGTATCACTATATCATTCTATTGGTAAGGTATGTGCATGGACTATACAATTCGTCATATCAGTAAAGTACGTACGCGGGAAATTGAATATCAATTGTATGAACCAACCAGGCAGGAAAGGTCTAAGGGTGTCTTCCATCAACTGCTGGATCACAAGATCCCACTGAATTTGAGACTTGATGTTGTCCCAGTATAACACACATCTAGTCACCATAGTCCCCAAATTAGTTTGGCCCACGAACTCTCTGGAGAGGGCTTGTGCCAACTGCTGGAGAGGGCTTGTGCCAACTTATAAGTAGAGCCCGGTTTGTAATGTATCTCGAATTCCATTGATCTACTCGCCCATTTTGGACAATCACAACATACTTCTGTCTGCATTAAATATATTTTAGGCTTTGCTGGTCAGTTGTCTGCACTTCCGGACGGTGAAGTATCTTCTCAATTTCACATAAGTGGACTTGAGTCGAGTTGTGTTTGAGGGGTTGTATTACTTCCAAGGGATGATTTTCCATTGGGGCATCGCTCTAGTATTAACACGACAAAAAAACTTTACTTCAAATTTCGATTTTTTATTACACGTCGAAATTCGGCCGTTTGGAATAAAATGAATTACCATTCAAATCTTTCGATTTTTTATTTTTATATTATATAGGTTAATTCGTTTTATGTCGTATTAAAATCGATTTTTAATAGGAATATTAAGTAATGTAGAATTATTATTCAAATCGAGTTTATGTTGATTAAATTGGGATTGATTTCGGTTTGGCTTAATTTAGATTTCGGGTAAAATCGGTTTGAGTTGATTTCATTCAAGTTATTTGGATATTAAGTCAATTTTGGATCAGATTACTTTTGTATTGGATTTGGTTTATTTAAGTTTCAAATAACATCCTCGAGATTGGGTTAAGTTTTGGATCAATTCATTCGATTAATCAGATTAAATCAATTTTGTGAGGTCTAAAAATTGCAGCCCCCTAAATAAAAAATTTCAAGATCCGTCACTGAGTCCCCTTTGCAAGCATTTTATTCTCTCTTTTTTCAATGCAATTTAAACTATAACTGGTGAATTAAATAACTTGTTTCGAAAGCTTAATTATACTCATTAATTGTAGGAAAATGGATCTTTTGGAGCAACTCGAGAAAGAGGTTGAGCTCTTAATACCTAGAGATCTAGAGAGTGTGGAAGCCAACCTTTATCTGAAAAATGCATGCGAGAGATTGAGAGTGGAGTGCAAGCCTCCTTACCGGACCGCACGCTTGTTGGACAAGCTAGTTGACCACTTTCTGGTACTCAGCCGTGTCAACCCCACCTTCATTGTCAACCAACCGAGAGTGATGAGTACAATGGCGAAATCTCATGAGTTTAATCCTGAGATTACGGAACGGTTTGAGATATATGTGAACAATCAAGAGGTATTTTGACAAATTTTTTTGTATAATAATGAATAATTCAATTATTTAGATCCAAATATGAATACTTTATTGAATTTATTTTTCTTAATATCTTATTTCAGTTTTGTAACTCTTATACAGAACTCAATGATCCTGTGGAACAAAGGCAATTTGCTGAAGCACTAAAGGTTTTGTTTAATAAAATCATGTTGACAATACAAATTGGGTTGGTTTCCACAAAATGGATTCAATTTATTGTTTTTCTATAGGAATTAGAGTTTGGACTGCATGAGGCAACGGTGTTAGATGAGCAATTCTGCGAGGCTTTGGAGTATGGTCTGCCTCCCAGCGCTGGTTGGGGTATTGGTATTGATCGACTCGTCATGCTCTTTACCTATTCGCAGAACATCAAGGTTAGGTTTTGTAATAATTCTCTGATTATTTTATTTTCCTTTTATTTTTTTACCTTCTCATCCCACTATTTTTTATTCCATAATGTTACATTGTTTCCACTCATGAGACCTAAGGTTATTTTGGTTAATTTGGCTTTAATGTTCATTGCTTAATAAGCAATTAATAGTTTGTCTATCTTTTAGTTAGAATAATATGTTTTGTATTATTTATAGATTTTCTTATTATTTGATGTATATATTTTCCTAGGAGTTTTAGGTTATGGTTGAGTAGTATTTATTATACTCTGTAAATTGTATCAATGAAATTAAGTCATTTACTCCTAATTATGCTAAACTTAACATGGTATCATAGAGCCTAAGGAAACCCTTTTTTTTTTTCCTTCGATCCTCCTGTGCAATCGTCCAAATTTGGAGTTCTCCCACTACAAGCAAATCCATCTTGCTTCATCTTTGCTATGATTTGTGCTCTTGCGTGAATTAAATTCACCACATTACTCCTTGTGGGTTGACTTTTGTGGTCTGCTTCATTGCTATTTCACTCGCTTACTTTGCCCAGTACTCATTGCAATCAACATATTTTGTCTGATTGTTTTTTTTATTTTTCCGCTGCCTTTGTTCATCAATTTGTGGGCGAGTATTTTATTGTCATGGCCGATGATCCCAAACCTCCTCGGTACGAACCATTTTCAGAGTACTTACTGGTGCTGTAATCAGTCCCATCATGCTGAATGGGGACAATTATGAATCATGGTCCAAGTCTATTCGCAACAACTTACGTGCGAAGAAAAAATTAGGGTTCATTGACAGTACTATTCCGATTCCTGACTCTAAATCTTCTGATCTTCCGCAGTGGGATATTGTAAACTCAATGCTTGTTGCTTGGATATTTAATACTTTAGATGTTTTTGTGCGTTCCACTATGCGATTTCCTGACAAGGTTAAGTCTTTATGGGATGATTTACGTGATCGTTATTCTCTTGGTAATGGTCCACGTATTCTTGAATTAAAAAATAAAATTCGTGATTGTCGTCAAGGTGGACGTTTTGTTGTTGTGTTCTTTGGTGAATTACGTCAATTACAAGATGAATTACTAAGTTATTGTAAGTTTCCTGTTTGTTCTTATTCTGCTGCTTCCGAGTATATCCGTATGCAGGAAACATATCATTTACATCAAAACTGTCTTGGTTTAGATGCCAAAAAATTTGGCACACTTGTTTCGGGTTTGTTAATGCAAGACCCATTACCCTCTTTGAATGTGGCCTATGCAAAAATTATATCTGATGAACGAAAACAACTGGTTTCCGGAGGGCAGGATATCCAACGCTCGGATGCCATGGGTTTTGTTGCGGTTACTAAGCCATCGAGCTCGTTTGCCGCTAGTGATGAGCGTGTCTGCAGTCACTGTGGTCGCAACGGTCATGTTAAAGACCGGTGCTATCAACTTCATGGTTATCCAGATCGTCGCGGTGGTCGCGGAAAAGGCCAGCGTGGTGGTCGAAGCACACGTGGTGGGGCCTTTGCTGCCAATACTAGCAGTTCAGTTCGCTCAGCTTCGGGTTCGTCTGATTTTGGTGCTGGTGATGTTGATCATCGAAGCGCCCCGATTCTGTCTGATGATCAGTGGCAGCAACTTTTGTCTGCTTTAAAAGGGTCGTCTTCATCTACTGAAAAATTAAGTGGTATGTGTAGCTCCGATGATTGGCTTATTGATTCTGGTGCTTCTAATCATATGTCCGGTAATCTTTCTCTGTTCACTAATCTTCGGATTATTTCTGCTACTGTTGGTCTGCCTAATGGGAAGAATACTCTTGCTACTAAAGAGGGTACTGTTGTATTAAGTGATGGCTTGATATTAGATCATGTTATATATGTCCCTGCTCTTTCCTATAGTCTGTTCTCTGTCTCTCAACTTTTAGAGAGCCAAAAATTTATTATTTTCTTCACTAATAAGCTATGTATTATACATGACCTCACTTTGAAGAACCTGATTGGAGCGCGAGTGCAGTCTAATGGAGTCTATGTTTTCAAGCCTATTCGTGCTCGCCAAATTCAAGCAAATAAAGTGACCAAAGTGGATGATGCAAGTTTGTTGTGGCATCGTCGTTTAGGTTATCCGTCTCTTAAAGTTCTTTCTTTTTTACCCGGACTAGCCGGGCGTAGTAATTCTCATTGTGATTTGGATTGTCCTATTTGTTTTATGGGCAAGCAACCTCGAAATTCTTTTCCATTAAGTGTTAATAAAGCTCGCAATACTTTTGAGTTAATTCATTGTGATATATGGGGTCCTAATAAGCTTCCTTCTTCGTGTGATGCTCGTTATTTCCTTACCATAGTCGATGACTATTCTAGAGCTACATGGATTTTTTAATGGTTCACAAATCTGAGGTTGCATCCCTTATTCGCACTTTTTATGCCATGGTGAAGACTCAATTCACTAAGAAAATAAAGATGGTTCGTAGTGACAATGGCCAAGAGTTTTTGAGTCTCACGGATTTCTTTTCTAAGAAAGGCATTTTGCATCAAACAAGTTGTATTGACACGATTCAACAAAACAGACGTGTTGAACGAAAGCATCGTCACCTCCTTAATGTAGCGCATGGTTTACGTTTCCAAGCTTGTTTGCCGAAATCTTTTTGGGGGGAATGTGTAATGGTCATTGCTCATCTTATTAACCTTACCCCGTCTCCTTTGTTGAATTGTAAAACACTGTATGAGTGTCTTTTTGGTGTTTCCCCTTCTTATGATAGCATTCGTGTGTTTGGATGTCTTTTTTATGCCACTAGTAGACCTCGTGTTAAAAATCTAAGTCGAGGCGATGCATTTTTGTGGGATATCCTTTTGGAAAAAAAGGGTGGCGTTTGTTTGACTTGGAGACCCATACTTTTTTGTGAGTCGTGATGTTCAATTTTTTGAGACTTCTTTTCCATATTGTGATGCTCTTAATGATCATTCTCGCACGCAATGGGATGCGTACTTAGCTCAACCTCATGTTTGGGATGAAGATGGTGTTCATGGTTTTTGTGAGGAAGTGTGTGAGCCTCCCCATAATTCTGCTCAGCCGCGGGTTCTAGAGGCTGCGCCTTCGGGAAATACACCAGCAGCTCAGCCGCGGGTTTCTCACCCTGCGCCCGCGGGAAATGTCCCAGCCTACCACAATTCTGCCCAACCGCGGGTTCCAGAGCCTGCACCCGCGGGTTCCAGAGCCTGCACCCGCGGGATATACAACAGCAGCTCAGCCGCGGGTTTCTCACCCTGCGCCCGCGGGTTTGAGTGAGCCAACTTGTGAATTTCCTTACGTTCAAGCTCCATCTTCGCATTCCATTGTTCGTATTGGTGAAGTTCTTTATGACACCACTACTCCCCTACGGTTAAGGGGGAGTCCTTCTAGGCCTACGACAAATATTGGTAATTATTCGAATGAATTTGGACGTGGTAAACGGGAAAAGTTTACTTCCACGAGGTTCAATGGTTTTGTGACAAATACAATCGTTCTGAAAAACATAGATCCCTCTCCTTCAACTGCACTTCCTCCCTCGTCTGGTTCTTCAGGTAAGCCTTTTGATATAGCTTGTTGTGTTGGTTATGATAAATTTTCAGTTAAACATCGATGTTTTCTAGCAGCCGTTACAAAAGGTAAAGAACCACAATCTTATAGAGAAGTTGCTTCTCATCCTGGTTGGCGTAAGGCGATGAAAGATGAAATTGATGCCTTAAAGCGCAATGGCACGTGTCCATTGGAAGATTTATCCTCGGTAAGCGTGCTATTAGTAGTAGTTGGGTGTATAAAAATTAAATATACATCTATTGGAGAAATAGAACGTCTTAAGGGAGGTCTTGTAGTGCATGGAAATCGGCAGGTTTCCAGTATTGATTATGATGAAACTTTTGCACCTGTAGCGAAAATGGGTACTATTTGTACTCTTCTTGTTGTTGCTGCTATTAAAAATTGGGAACTCCATCAAATGGATGTTCACAACGTTTTTCTTCATGGTGACTTGTCTGAAGAAGTTTATATGCAACTTCCCCCTGGTTATTCTTGTTCTTCACCAGGAAAGGTTTATCGATTACGAAAATCTTTATATGGTTTGAAGTAGGCTCCCCGACAATGGTTTGTCAAGTTATCTGCTGCTTTGAGAGCTTATGGTTTTTCTCCGTCTTATGCTGATTATTCTTTGTTCAGCTATATTCAGGGAGATGTTTCCCTTCATGTTTTGGTGTATGTGGATGATTTGATTATTGATGGATCATCTTTTGCTGTTATTTCTAAGTTCAAAAGATATTTGAACTCATGTTTTCATATGAAAGACTTGGGTCTTCTAAAATATTTTTTGCATTGAAGTTGCGCGAAGCCCAGAGGGTATTTTTCTATTTCAGCGCAAATATGCTTTGGATGTGTTGACTGAAACAGTAATGTTGGGTTGTAAACCTATTGATACTCCAATGGAACAAAATCATACGATGGCTCTTGTTGAAGGTTCACCCATGAATGATCTCGAAGCCTATCGAGGTCTTGTGGGACGCCTTGTTACCTCTCTGTTACGCGCCCGGAACTTAGCTATGCTGTTCACACTTTAGCTCAGTTTCTCAGTGATCCCCAGGTTGCTCATTGGGATGCTGTTGTTCGTGTGCTTCGTTATCTCAAAGGTAGTCCAGGGCAAGGTATCTTGCTGCGTTCTAAAAATGTTTTGTCTCTAATAGCTTATTTTGATAGTGATTGGGCTGCTTGTCCTAAAACAAGGAGATCTTTGTCTGGTTATTTGGTTTTTCTGGGTTGCTATCTTGTCTCTTGGAAAACAAAGAAGCGACCTACCGTATCTCGTTCATCTGCAGAGGCTGAATATCGTTCTATGGCCGTGACTACGTGTGAATTGAAATGGTTGAAGTCTTTATTAGCTTCTCTTGGTGTTATTCATACCTCTTCTATGAGACTATACTGTGATAGTCAGTCTGCGCTTCATATTGCTAAGAATCCAGTTTTCCATGATCGTACTAAGCACATTGAAACAGACTGTCATTTTGTTCGTGATGAGTTGTTAGTTGAGAATCTTTCTACAGCTTATGTTCCTACTGGTCATCAGCTTGTTGATATTCTTACTAAGGCGCTTGGCCGGGAGCAGTTCAGTTTTCTACTCCACAAGTTGGGCATTCGTGATTTACATGCTCCCACTTGAGGGGGAGTATTATGAAATATATCTTTTAGTTAGAATAATATCTTTTGTATTATTTATAGATTTTCTTATTATTTGATGTATATCTTTTCCTAGGAGTTTTAGGTTATGGTTGAGTAGTATTTATACTCTGTAAATTGTATCAATGAAATTAAGTCATTTACTCCTAATTATGGTCAACTTAACAATAGAAAAGATTTAAATCAACTCTTGCAACAAGCCTTCAGTGCATTCTCATAAAATGCCTCAGGAAATCCAGTAGACCAAATATACCAAAACCAGAAACACCATTGGAATTCGAGGTAGGAAATATTTACCAAGTACACACTACCGACCTAAACCTTATGGTAAGTCCTCTAGTTGAGGTACCGTAAAGAGGATGAAAGTGAGCAAGAAGGTCTTGTTGATGAGTATGTAATTGCTAGTTTTATGAATTAGATTCATGCAACGATGGGTATGTAAATCTCTTGTTACTTTGGTACTTTGTAGTGCTAACACCTCAACATGCAACATTAACCAATTAAAATAAAAACAGACTACTTCAAGCACAATGACCAAACTCCAAACTGAAAACAGAATATCTACTAAACAGAAAACAAAATATTATCTGAATGGTATAATATGAACAAAGATATAACAACAGTTGAACAAACACTAAAAGAACAACTCCAAAGGTAACTCGTTCGAGTGAAATGACAAAATTACTCTACCAATCAAGCTCTAGTTGAAGAAAGCAGAAGAGAATGCGACCATATTATAGTATCTTCATGGCTCCAATGAGATGGTGCAGGTTAAGTATGACATACAACATTAACACTCATGAGCTAATCAGTGTTATGTTGTGGACTGCAGGGAGCTAATGGCAATGAACTCAAAATTTCAAGTTCAGTTTAAGAAGCGGGAAGCCTACCAGCTCGCTGACACAAGGAGGCTGAGAATGAGCAGGATCTAGGTGGTTTGATAATCTACCAATTTATTCTGAACTTCGTATGATAAGGGAATGATTAGGGAGAGTAGACAGCGAAAAACTCTTGCAATTTTACTTTTCCTATCACTTTAAAAGAGGATATTAGTGTGAAGGTTCTCTGTGGAGGCTAGGAAGCTTAACGATTTTGTGCATACTAATGTGGTTTTATGGACGAAGCAACAAAAATTAGTTGAAATGGTTTCACTCTGCTAAAAGCATAACTATGTGAGTTCTCATGAAAGCACAGAATGGAACATAAGTTCATGTCTGCTGCAATATGTAAACCCCATATGTCAAAAGATTCATTATGCATACTCCTTGGCATGCAGCCTTTCTAATTGACCTAATACAGTGACTATTGCTAAGCTCAACAGAACTTCCAACTACAACAACCATCAAATCACAGTTACATTACAGAACCATCTAAATCTCAACATTACAACTCATAACACTCATATATCTAACTACTAAGCTTACCTTTCTTCCCTGAAATACACCTGTCCATTTGCTTGTACATCTCTGACCCCACTGCAATATCTTCTATGTGGGATCTACAATTCGAAGCTGCATCAACATTCATTTTCAACCTTGGGTGCTAGGGGAAAGACCGATTCACTGCTAGGGTGAATGGATCGATGAACAGAAGGTTAGGAGAGTTGTTAGAAATGTATTCCCAGGCAGCAAAAAACTGCTTTGTGAGTGCATTTATCTTTTTAATTTGGAAAATTTGACAATAACCACCTTTACTTTCCTACTTTTTTAAGATTACCACCTTTGATTTTTTTTTAAATATCCACCAAAACGTTACATTTTCTTTTAATGTTACCACCTGTTAACGGAATTTTCATAATTCCTCCGTTAGTGAGGCCCACTCTTAACTAACCTTTTCATTTCCCCCTTTCTCACTTCGAATTCCCAAATTCATTCATAAACAAACCCTAACTCTTCAATTGAATCTAAAATCTGTCAAATCTTGAGTGAATTGAGATCCAATTTTCACATCATGAACAAAAACGGCAAGAATCCGGTAAATTGAGTTATTAATTCGTAAAAATTAGGGTTCCTGTGGGGGATTTTGAAAACTAGGGTTCACGCATAGAAAATTTGGGGATTTTATTGTGTTATTGTTGTAAGTGAAAATTGATGCAATTATTGACAATTACACTATCATAACAACAAAATGCTTATGTTTCCATTGTGATCTATGCAGGTAATGGGCAAAAAAGATGAAAAGAGCACTTACAAAGTGTCATTGTGGCAAGCAAGTAGCAAGAAGGCAATCTTGGACTGAAAAGAATCCTGGTAGGATGTTTGCAGCATGCACTCTATATGACGAGGAAACCGAAAGCCGGGGATGCAGCTATTTTCAGTGGATTGACAAGTACATAGAAGAGTGGCAGAGGGTGATCATCAACAATTTGATTTGACAAAAGAAAGTTATTGAGAACCAAGTTATTGATTTAGAAGGGCCGAGGAGATGCTTGATTAGTGAGAATGAGACCTTGAAGGGAAAGTATAAGTCATTGAAGAGTGAATTGAGGAAGATTGAGAAGGATTCAAAGAAGAAAGAGAAATTGCTTTTGAAGGGTGTTTTGATTGCCATATGCTTGTTGATGTTGATAATTTTCAGGGTTTATTAGAAAATAGGAATGGTGATGAAATAGACTAGCATTGTCCAACTTTTGTATCTTCACTAATTAAGCTAGTCTATGAACAATATGTATGGCCAAAATTTGAACCAGTTATGAAGCTTATAAAATTTGATTTCCATGGTTTAAAGCTTGTAAATGTATGTTATGTTGTGCAAAAAATAAGATGTTAAGAACATCACAACTGAAGAAAATGCAAATAACATTTCATAAACTGTTTCAAGCTAACATTGAGACCTCTTCACATAAACTGTTTCAAGCCAAATACATATGAGATGTGCAACAAGGTCACATTGTTTGAACTACAAACTAACACTATTTTTCTAATTTGATTAAGCCAAAATATCAATTGTTTCATACACAAACTACATAATCATTAGGGAGACACACACAAGACACGCAAACTACCAGGATTCTTTTCAGTCCAAGATTGCCTTCTTGCTACTTGCTTGCCACAATGACACTTTGTAAGTGCTCTTTCATCTTTTTTGCCCATTACCTGCATAGATCACAATGGAAACATAAGCATTTTGTTGTTATGATAGTGTAATTGTCAATAATTGCATCAATTTTCACTTATAACAATAACACAATAAAATCCCCAATTTTTCTATGCGTGAACCCTAGTTTTCAAAATCCCCACAGGAACCCTAATTTTTACGAATTAATAACTTAATTTACCGGATTCTTGTCGTTTTTGTTCATGATGTGAAAATTGGATCTCAATTCACTCAAGATTTGACAGATTTTGGATTCAATTGAAGAGTTAGGGTTTGTTTATGAATGAATTTGGGAATTCGAAGTGAGAAAGGGGGGAAATGAAAAGGTTAGTTAAAAGTGGGCCTCACTAACGGAGGAATTATGAAAATTCCGTTAACAGGTGGTAACATTAAAAGAAAATGTAACGTTTTGGTGGTTATTTAAAAAAAAAATTCAAAGGTGGTAATTTTAAAAAAGTTGGAAAGTTAATGTGGTTATTGTCAATTTTTCCTTTTAATTTGTTTACCCTTTTAAGAATTCTGGAATTTCTTCTCTTCCAAATGTACAACATATAAAAGGAAAGCAACTTTCCATTTCAAGGTTAGTTACAAGTTGAAGACACATTTAAATTTTAAATCATTCTACTCATAGCAGTTTGTGCTCAAGGAGGTATCTCGCAATCGGTCGATGCTACACAAGGACTCATGAAGAGGAAGCTGCGCACGGATCTCCAATGAACATCAGCCAATGAATAATGAACAATTTTCAATGAACATCAGTTGGACATCACTCAATGAACATCACCCAATGAACAATGAACGTCACCCAATGAACATCAATTGGACATCACCCAATGAACATCACTAGGACATCACCCAATGAATGTCACCCAATGAACAAGTAGTTCTCTAATGAACATACTCCCAAATTGATTTGACATGAAAAGTTTCAAATTTTTGAAAATTTGAAAACGTCACTCAATGAACATCGGTTTGTGCTAAAAGAACACTAAGTTCACACACAAAGAACACTAAGTTCACACACAAAGAACAATAAGTTAAATCAAGAGAACATCAGTTTGATTCTTAAACTTGACATGAAAATTTTCAAATTTCCAAAAAATGTAAAAATATTCTTTTAATTGAAATAGATGTTCTTTTAACTAAAATGAATGTTCTTTTAACTGAACTTAATGTACATCGTTTATGGTTATATATTTCGAAATTTCAAAAGTTTGATTCATATTTAAAAATTGTAAATGTTCTTTTGATTTAATCTATTGCTCATTTGAGTGAACTTAGTGTTCTTTTTACATAAATTGATGTTCATTGGTTGACGTTATCAAATTTTCAAAAATTTAAAAATTTTCATGCCAAATCAATTTTAGAGTCTTGTTCATTCGAGAACTGATTATTGTTTCTATCTGTGTGAACTTAGTGTTCTTTTAACACAAACTGATGTTCATTGGGTGATGTTTTCAAATTTTTAAAAATCTGAAACTTTTCATGTCAAATCAATTTTGGAATCTGTTCATTGGAGAACTGATTGTTCATTGGGTGACGTTCATTGGGTGGTGTCCAACTAATGTTTATTAGGTGACGACGTTCATTGTTCATTGGGTGATGTCCAACTAATATTCATTGGGTAATGTCCAACTGATGTTCATTGGGTGATGTTCATTGAGTGATGTCCAACTAATGTTCATTGGAAATTGTTCATTGTTCATTGGTTGATGTTCATTGGAGATCCGTGCGCAGCTACCTCTTCATGAGTCCGTGTGCACTATAGAATTTGCGGGTGTATGGAGCATAAGAATGATAGCAGATTTCCTGAGCTCTAGCACAGTCTTTTAGAACATAGGTAGCATTTTTAATTTGGGAAGGACGGAATGAACAGAACTAGAAGTGTACATCTCTCCTTTGGGCTAGGTTTGAGTTTGGGGGGAGTCTATCTTCCCCTGCAGACCACAGGAAAAAAAATGATTTCGGGAATGGTTGTCTTCCAGAGAGTTTGAAAAAGTTGGTTGACTGAAACTCTAAATGACTCGTCATAAACCTTCTTGAACAGAAACTTGTCCTTTGAGGGCATCCATGTAAATCCAGGGGATGACAAAAGAAAAGAAGAGAATATCATCCCTTGTTGTCTTTACCGTCACTAACCTTAAGGTTCAGTTCCACCAGCCAACTTTGCACTTGCAGAAAATCTCTTATTTGATATGAGTTGGGGATAAGGTGAGATTAAATGATAAGTTACGTAGATATCCTTACTAATTTCTTTTCATGAAGGGTAAAAGAGTCATTCCTTTACAAAATTTAATCCCCTCCCTAATATCTGCCCCCCTTAGGTATTATTTTGGTGGGATAAAGGGTGGTTTAATCTCATTCTCAATCCTATAGGAATTTAGTTATCCTCCCAAACAAACATGGGAATACTACTCATAGGGATATGATTCCCAATCCCACCCCTTAATCCCCTAAACAAACAGCATGAGTACAACAATGTTTTGCTTATCTAACAAATCTGCCTCCATATATTTATGGATATCTTATAATTTAAAACATACGCATATAGATAATGAGCCAAGCTAGTAAAATATACTTTGCAACTAAAAAAGCGTCTTTATTCATCTTTGCTTGCATGTATTTGCTCTAATGTTCATCAGTCAATTTTAGCTTGCTCTAATCAAAGTAATGTCGTCGAGCAGAAAGTTTTTTTGTTTGACTCTCAGAAGCAAGGAGTGTCCTTGTGCTGTTTGAAAAAGGCTTATGTTTGCCGTGTTGATTTAGATTGATCATTGATGTACATGTCAAATTGTGTAACTTTCTTAACCAGCTTAGTGTCTGAATGAATTATGCAGTTGACAGAAGCTGTGTGCTTGTTCTTTCACGAGGCAACTTGGCGATTGTTTGCTAGATGGTAGTTTATTTCCTTAGAGTTTATGACTAGTGAGCATAATTGGAGCTTCATAACCTGAAAAATCCCGTATACTTAGAACAAAGATCATTGATCTTTCTAGCTGCTTTGCATCATGAATCTTTTGTCAGAATCTTCTCAGACATTTCACCTGCTATTTTATCTAAATTAATTGTTTTTATCTCCGTTAAGCAGAATTAAAGAGCAAAAAGCCTCTGAAATTAAAAATGGTTTGGAAGAAGTAATAAAAATGATAAATTTACTACATGTTTTGAAGGAAAATAGTATGTGATTCTGATTTCTGCATCACAGGCCAATAAGTTTAGTATAGAACCGCCAAGCACTTTCTAGCAATAGCTTTTTTTTTCAACATGATTCATGGAGACACGTAGAAGTTTTGCAAATATGGTTTGTTGAATTTAGCAATAGTGACTATATACGGTCCATCAAAGAGGATGCATTTATAGGATTTTGCATATCAGCTAATGAAATCTTCGGACAGTAACTCAAGGAATCTGTGTATGAATGATATTGCTAGCAAATATTTGCAATAACTCACGAACTAGCAAGGGAGCGGAGACAGAGTTTTTTCAGAGGTACATTATCCTTTCACATTAGCTGATTGCAAAAGTGTATATATATATGTTAGTCTAGTATAAATACTAGATCAACTACAACAAAGGGGTGAATTGTAGTTGCAGGGAATTTCGAAGCTTTTTGCAGAATATTAAAGCTTAAAAGATAATAAAGAGAATAACCAATTAAGTAGGAACACAAAGAGATACTTTTAACAAGGTCTTCTTCCAAAATTCTCTAGGAAACCTTGCCCTTTTATTGATAATAGAATTATAATTTATTATAAATAACTCCTCACTATGTTCCTCTAGTAACTTGTTCCCCGTGAACACGTGACTTTCCTCACTTGACTTCACTCGAAGTCTTCTCTTTCTCTCTTTCACTATTACAGAAATTTTACTCTCAATTTCACCCACCCAACACTCAAAGATAATACAATAATAATGCTTTGAGAGAAAACCGAAATAAAACTTTCTAAGATATTGAACACAGAAATCTGGAAAGTTGTAAGTCTTATTCGATTTTCCTTAAGCTATATATATAGGAGATTTGTAGTTCCTATTTTTGCTCCACTAGGTACTTATGGGTGCTTGAAAGTAGCCCATAAACTAGGGGTGAGCAGAAAAGTTGGGTACCCGGTTCCAGACCCAGAACCGGTTGGAACCGGTGGTTTCGAAACTGGAACTGAAACTGTCGGGACTGGGTCTGGGTATCAAATATTAGGAACCGGTTGGAATTGGGTCCAATTCCGGGTAGTGAAATTATAGACCCAATACCCACTGGGTACCCGATTCAACCGTTTACAAGACCAGATTTTTTTTTAGAAGAATACACATGTAATTTATGCTTAAGGCTTGAAGATTTTAAAGACTAACTTGTCGATGGAAGTATCAAATTATGTTACATATGATGCTTATATTTAGCTAAACAAGAAAAATATAACTTTAGAATGCAACTGGGTAGCGGGTACCCGGTGTTGGAACCGGCCAAATAGACCAAATAACAATCATTTGCCGGATTGGGTACCCGGTCAAGGAACCGGTCCCGGTTGGTTTCGGTTCCAATTCCAAAAATTAAGGAACCGGTCCAACCGGTTCCGGTTCTGGTTCCAGGTTCTAGGTACCTGGTCCAACGGTTCCGGTTCCGAGCAATATGACCGGGTACCCGGTTGTGCTTACCCCTAACATAAAATACCTACTTTGTAGCCGTTATATCCACGAAGTCAGCCCACTAAATACACGCCTAGTCAGCCTCATTCTCCACTAAAACAGCATGTAGTTAGTTGTTGAGTGCTGAAGACTTGGCAGTTTTAGGCCTCCTAGATTCCAGGAACTAGGGATGACAATTCAGTCCGACTTCGACCCGAGTCCGACTCAATTCGAAGGAAAAAGTCTGATCCGAATCCGAAAACATAAAAGTCCGAATGAGATCCGATAGGAGTTGGACCTTAGGTAAGATCCGATCCAAATCTGATTAGAGTCCGATTATTACTTTTTACCTCGTTAACTAATAGATTGAAAGTACAATTTAATAGAAATAATAGATTTACGTTACAAGAAATTAAGTAAAACATTAAAAATTTTATATTAAAGATGTGTTTTGGTTATTTAATATGGTAATTTAATCTGAATCTGATCCGAGTCCGAAACAATCCGAAGGAAAAAGTCCGAGTCCGAATCCGAGAATATATAGTCCAAATCTAATAGGAGTGTAAAAATCATAGTCCGATTGAAATGGAGCGGACTTGGAGTTTGGTAAGTCCGATCCGAGTCCGATCCATTGTCATTCCTACCAGGAACAAACTGACCAAAATCAGTTTTTGGTCTTCATAGAAACCAAGAACTGCTAAGCTGAATTAGCTTCGTATATTGTAGCTTGGTTGTTGCTTGTTTATTGCACGCTTTCATTGACTCGTTCATACCTGTGCAATCTTATCAAGCCAACACTACTAATATCATGGAATTTAATTTCTTTCAAACTAATATTCCATGACATTAGGATTATTCAAAACAAAACTAATATATAAAATTCAAGTGCATAAAAAAAACTAGGTTAAATAACTTAATTATGTTAACCTCATAACCATTTCTCCATAAGATATTGTAGGCACTGAAATTTTATTGAAGTGCCACGTTGGATAATAGCGGGTCAAAGGTCAAATTGTTGACTCATTATTTGACGATCTATTAATATTTAATTAATTTGGGTTACAAAAAGCCCATATTAGTTATCTTAATCAAAATCATTTTATTTAATAGTTAAAAGCCAATAAAATGGTTGGAAACTATTATTTGGTGGGTCGTGACACAAAGTCCATTTAAATGGCCCATCATGGATTAAAACCCTAGGGTTTTGAAAGGAGGCTTCTCTATAAATAGTGGACTCCTTCACTTCAATTGGAGGTGGAGAAAAAACCAGAGGTTGAGAAAAAACCAGAGGAGAGAAACCAGAGAGAAAAACCAGAAGGTCAGAAAGAACCAGAAGATGGAGAAAAAACCAGAGGAGAGAAACCAGAGAGAAAAACCAGAAGGTCAGAAAGAACCAGAAGGTGGAGAAAATCCAGAGTTATTCCAGAGTACACAAAAATTCTCTGGAACTCGTCAACCAACATCAAATTCTTTTAACCTAGAAGAAGAACAATAAGCACCGTAAATCAACGTGCCGTTCTCTTCTAAAGAAGAAGACTTGAAGAGATCAAGCCCGGTGGCCCTCATGCAAGAAATCAAAAGAAGACTGAAAGAGATCAAGCCCGGAGGCCCTCATTCAAGGAAATCAAATCCGTATTACGAAGGTATCAAGCCAAGTTCGTGATACAGCAAGTCAAATCATTGTGGAGATCGAATCAGAGGATTAAATTAGAGATTGTACCCAAAAATTCAAATCAATAAAATTTCTTATTTTGTTACATTTATCTTGACTCTGTTTTGCAGACTTAGTTAAAATTTGTGTTTACAGATATAATTAAAAAATAATTTCTAAATACATAAAAAGAATATAAAACTAATTATTTACGAATACGAAATTAAATCCTAAGTAACCTCTAAGTTTAAGAATAAACCTAAGTCCAAAAACATACTTCTAAGTCTAGAAATAAATCTCACTTAAATGAATTCTAAGTTAAATAATATAATTCTGGATTCAAAATACATTATTTGTCACCGTCGAAATAGTGAATACAACAATATTCCCCCTTTTTTATGATGGCAGATAAAGGGCAAAAATAAAGTAAAGAAACAAAGAAAAGAATTTAAGACTACTCTAAGCCTAAGTTTCTAAGACTCTAAACTATTTCTAAGTCTCTAAACTATGACTAGGGACAGAGACATGGTTTATTCAAATAAGCAGTAGGAACTAAGTTTGGCCAGAAATTTTTAAGCATGCCAATAACTCTTCCCCCTTTTGTCATCATCAAAATAAGTTATGAACCTGTAGCACTAGTAGAGTCAATATTCTAAGCATCAAGAAAGTAGCACAAACAGATATCTCAAAATATTAGCAATCCTAACACAGCAGAGCATGCATAGCTGGGGAGTATTATTGAGTTGGTTATCTTTTGGGTGATGATTTCCGGAGTTGATAGGTCGCATTGACCTCATATTATGTCTATGTTTATGCTCCCCTAGGTAGGCTATACCACCACATCTCCCAAAAGTTTTCCACACCTTTCACCTAAACCACATTACAACCTTGCAAAGACCTCATGATCCTTGTTGCATTACATTAGTTAGATTGATATGGAGTTTTGTCCCAATCCCGTGGAGTATTTGCTATATTTGAGTCGACTGAATTAGGTTAAGTGTTACATAATACCTTTAAATACACGAGTGTTGTGAGTTGGGAAGGGTCATTATGGTTTGGGTCAGGTGAGCGATAGGGCACATCTTTCGCCTGACATAAAAATTGAGAGTTGAGTGTCTCCCATGTGAATGCCCTCTTAATATTTGCGGGATGCGCAAATAGCCTTGTGGATTGCTATGCATATTGATTGATTGTTGGTTTGATATGATAGATCGATGATGATACTTGCCTGCCGGACTAATCTTGAATCTAATTGATTATTTTTGAGTAAATTTCTTTCTATCTGATTGGGGTGAGACAGTCATATGTTAGTTCGCATGATTTTTGTTGCATGAAAACAAGCAAGGGTTTAGCTTGGGGGAGTTTGATATGTTCATTTTATATAGGCTTTTAGCCTTGTTTCTCCTCTTGTTTTATACTCTTGTGAGATTTGATATGTTTGGGTATGTTTCGTGTTGTTTATCTTAATTTGTGCAGATTAGGTGTCTAAGGCCTTTATCTGGCATTTAGGAGCATTATCCAGATTATATGGGCATTTGGAATACCCCGAGAGCACTTCTGGAGCTCTTGGGGAGAAAAGACGTAAGAAATGAGCAAAGAAGAGCTCGCCCGGCCACCCGGGCATGGCCGCCTGACCGGGCCGTGAGCTATTTTGGAGTCCATTGAAGAATTTGGCTAAGTTTTCTTTGCCCAGCTGGTCAAGGTCGGAGAATTTTCTATGTCTCACAAATAATACCCCATTTGTTGCAATTAAAAAGAAACGGAGGAAGTATTTATGTAAATTTGCTTATTGAAAAGAATGTTACAAGTGGATCTCAGCTAACTTTTGTCTGTCACCCATAAATAAGTGAAGAGCTAAATGTCGCCTGCAAATATACAAAAATCGCCCACAACAAATAAAGATAAATCCCCCCTCTTCCCCCCCCCCGTTCTGAGTTCGCAGTCTCTCACAGCCCCTATATATCCATTTCCAGCTTCAACAAATTAAACGACAACACTCAACACTCATGTATTTAATCATACTCAAACACTTTTTGAAATGAAATAATAACAAAAGGAAAGAGTTGCAATGTCATCTAAAAGTCACCAAAAATAATAGTTCATCCACATACCCCCAATTAAACAAAATGGAGATTAGAAGTTGGAAAACAGAGTATGGTATATAGAGACAATATCATGATATCTACTAGCGAAATAATTTCTCATGCCAAGATGTTGAGTAGCAAGTAATTTTCATGACAGTTTCATTCAAATACCCCAACGACTAGCCGCCGCCACACCTCATGAAACCTTCACCGCCACCGTACTCAACAAGATATTCGCAATTTAAGAAAAAGAAAGAAATAGTGAACCAAACCCTAAAACCAGTTCCTACATGGAAGGACCGGTCCTAGAAACCGGTTCAACCATGGAAGTAGTGGCGGACCCACGTGCGAACAAGAGGGGACACACTTTCAACAAAAACAGAAGGAACAGGGGAGAGAAAAGGCTAGGAGTGGGGCCTACTCCAATAAATAAACAAGCATAAATAAAAGAAATAAAAGAAAAGAAACGAAAGAAGGAAGGAAGAGAAAGGTCAGAAGTGGGGCCTACGTGGGATGAGAAAAGGACAGAAGGTCAGCATCAGAAGTGGGGCCCACATAGAAAAAAAAGGAAAAAAAAAGAAGGAGAAATGACAGTAATAGAATCCTAAAAGAAAAGAAAGCAAAGGTGAAGCAACAAGCAGACAAACGCCTGAGTCCAACCCCCAAACCATTTCGGTCGGCGATCAGCCGTTCACTGGCGGCGTTTTCGGCGGCGGCCGACGAGATAAGTTTTCTTTTTTTATGTTTTCATATTTTTCAACCTCTAGTTTACAAAATTTGAGTAATTAATTTGTGAATTCATCAATAGTCATTTTTTAATGTTTGTGAATTAGAGTGTGATTTGATTAATTAATTTGTGAATTGAATTGGGTTATGAATTGGTTCGTGACTTGAATTTTTAGAGTGAATTAGTTTGTGAATTGAATTGTTAGGGTGAATTAGTTTGTAATTTGAGTTGTTAGTGAATTATGGATTGTTTTTTGTTATTGAATTATGAATTGAGTTGTTAGTAAATTATGGATTTTTTTGTTACTAAATAGATTTGTGTTGAATTATTTAATTTTTCCCCCACCATCAAATTCCTAGGTCCGCCACTGCATAGAAGAACCGACCACCAGAACTGGTACTCCCATGGTTGAACTGGTTCTCAGGACCGGTTCTCCCATGGAGGAACCAGTTTATGGTAGTTCATTGTTTCATTTTTTAAAAAAAAATATTGTGAAGGCGTGGATAACATTAGAGTGTGAAACCGGAGTCTGATGTGGAGATGGATTGGTTGAGATTCCATTTTCTTCTATGGTTGCTGAAGGAAGCAGCCAAATTGCGATGATCTGCAGATGATCTGCCACCTTAGCTTGCCTTCAACTTTCAAGACTTTGAAACACCAATCACGCTTGTTGCTTTCTTTTCTTTTTCTCTCATCCAATCTCAAATGAGCATTTAAATTAAATTAAGATATTTTAATTTTTTTAATTAAGAGTGTAGACATTTTCTGTATCTTTGTGGGTGCGGTTTAACAACACCAAAAACAATCCTTCAATTACTAGTAAATTTCTAAGAAGTTAAGTGTTTTTGCGACAGCTCTATTATACGCATGGTTATCTATGATTGGCTTACTAAAGAAAGACATTCAAAAATATGGTTGAAGTTGTCCACAATAACTCCAGAAAAGTTAATCATCGCCAAATAATAGAAACCCATGACAAATTTTTGAATAATACCATGTGAAAGGTAACGTTATATTCGTTGTTTTATTATTTTGAGTGGGCAAGATAATTGACCAAAGCTCGACTCTTGTAGCGTACACTTGCAGCAGATTAAAGGTTAGGCGAAAATTTTGCAGCATAGAGACAATATGCTTACAGACCCTTTGTCACAAGAGAAACCCCTCAACAAATGTTGAGTTGAGAATTCAAATCAGGGGCCCATAGCAAAGCCCAAGAATTCAATAAAATTTCACTGAATTACAACCTCTTGCTCGTCATATTTGTGGTCTAGATTGGACGATCTTCTTTTTCCAAAAAAAGATGCTAAAGGCTATTAGTGGCCAGCTCAGAGAAGGTAAAAGGTACATCTTGGTGTACGTACCTCTACATACACCAAATAAGTAGAAGTTTGTCAAAATTATTACGAACCAAAATGAGTATGAATTGGTCAAAATGAGTACGAAGCAAAATGAGTATGGATATTCAAAATTAGTATGAAGTCAAATGAGTATAAATAATTACCTAAATGAGTATGAAACCAAATGAATATGAGTTTTTCAAAGTATTATAAGTTTTCCAAATGAGTTGAGTTTCATAAATGAGTATAAAGTTAGGAAAATTTGTCAGAAAATACCAAGGTTTTAGCACTTTTTCAAAATAAATATCATGGAGTTGCGAAATGTGAAATAAATACCAAAAGTTATGTTTTCCTTAGAAATCCATACCAACAAACAAATATCCGTCTATTTTTCCGTCACTTTCTCACCCAAATTTAACTCACCTTAGATTTTCTGTTGTTCGGAGATAAAATTGAATGGATTTCGGTTGGTTGGTATGATTTCTAAGACGGAAAAATTACACGGATATTTGTTATTTGATATGGATTTCTAAGAAAAACGTAACTTGTTGGTATCTATTCTACATTTCGCAACTCCTTGGTATTTATTTTGAAACAGCGCTAAAACATCGGTATTTTCTGACAATTTTCCCATAAAGTTAAATGAATAGTCAAATGAGTATGAGTTTGTCAAATGAGTATAAGTTGGGTTAGGTTCTATTTAACTCTTTAATTATGATAATTCTTAATTTATAAAATAAGAAATACTCATTTGATTAGATATACTCAAATGCTTATAAATGAATATTGAAATGTTCAAATGAGTAAAGTTATTCAAATAAGTATAAGTTTGTCGACTGAGTATTAGTTGAATTGGGTTTTATTTAATTTTTTTAATCATGATATTTCTTGATACATAAAACAAGATACTCATTTGAGTTGTATGAACTCAGTGATTAAACATACTCAAATGCTTATAAATGGGTATGAGTATGTCCAAATGAGTACAAATTGTACAAATTAGTATTAATTAAATGAAGGTTAAATCAAAAAGGGCACTATTGGGTGTTGTAAGGAGTCGAACTCCCGACATCAATGTAATTAGAAAAACGCTGCAACCAACTAGACTATAAATACGCTTGTGGTAATCTAGGGCATGTTAAATATATGTCTTTAATACCCTGGTACCTACCACAAGGTACACCTTGGTGTACATTATAATTTGTGGGCAGCTCGTCGGTAAAGCATAACTCCTATTATCCAAATACACCAAATAAGAAGAAATGGCTCGAACCCCACTCAGTTCCTAATGGATCAGGCACTTGAGGGTAGAGGAAAGCGTAAGGAGAATCCCTATCCTCAGAGTGCCCCTAGTGGGGATTGAACATTAGACTAAATACTACTTGGTAAATACCCCTTAATAATTGGAAATTGGCATTTTCATAATGAAACAAATCTGTATTCCCGCGCATACTATGCCCGTCAGCCTGTCCCTTTCAGAAATCAATATCTTTCTTAGAGAATGTCTAGCTCCTTTTTGTTATTCTTTCTTGGTCGTATGAGAGTTAATAATTCTTGAATTTTGACCTCACAAATTTGGATTTTGTTAGTTACAACTCTTGAATTTACGCACATCTTGGGAATCAGATTGGGTTGCCACAACATATGTTTTTACCAGTTTTGCAGATCAAACAGAACACAAAGTAAACGACTGCATTAAAAAGTGGACGACTAAATCACCCTAGATATATGAGTTTTCTAAAAGACCCCTAAACTTATACATACTCTTCTCACTCTACTTCTGCTACCACCACACCCACTTTGACAATCACCACAACTACACCCCCAACAACCACCACCACCACCACCACCCCACCGCAGCTTATACATACTCTTCTCACTCTACTTCTCCTACCACCACACCCACTCTTGACAACCACCACCACCACACCCACCGCCACTACCCCACCGCCACTTGTAACAACAACATCACAGCCCCACCACCACCAACACCACCGCTAAAGAAAATACGCAATTGACGACCACCGTACATGGAGCAACCCGTCCCAAAAGTTCTAATTGCGGTAAATACTTCCAAAAATATGACTGAGAAAACAAATGTCATAAATGTGAGTCTTGCGTGGCAAAAGGCTCACTACATGATCAACCTTGTGTAGCACAAGGCTGACTCAACGTGAGCCTTGTGCCACAGAAGGCTCACCTCATGGGAAGCCTTTTGCCACACAAGGTCAGCTGACCTTAAGATGAGCCTTACGTAGCACAAGGCTCTCCTTTTAATGTATAATATTTTTTTTTACGTAATTCTTACATTCAATAAATTATATATGTACTTCCTCTGTTTTTCAATAAGTGCTACAGTTCACTTTAGCACGCTTGTCGAGGCACGTTTTATATCACTTTTATCTTTAATTATGCATTTGTAAAAATTATGACAACTAGATATTAAAAATATATATATCGAGACAAATCAAACGAGATCCAACATCACTATATTTTTCCTTATGCCTATATCATAAAAGCCGGTCAAATTATAATGAATGAATAGTGTTATAAGTAAAAATGTAGCACTTAAAAAGAAACGGAGGTAGTATATTATAATATTTAATTGAATTAAAATTTGTATATTTGTGAACAATTAATTTAATTAAACATTAAAAATCAATTACTTTAAAAAACATTAAATTCAATACAATATTTCAAATAAACATATACTTTAATGATTTAAAAATTACTCAAAAAAATATATATTAAAGGCGAGTCTTGTGTTTGTAATCGGGCTTGTGCCACACAAGGCTTACCTTTATGGACTTTTTTTCCCGATCATTGTAAGTATAACTTACCACTATGTGATATTTCGTGGCTCTTTAACGGTGGTGGTGGTGTTCTTCATCACGAATGGTGGCGGTGGGCAACGGTGTGGTAGTGGTGGCAGTGTGGTAGTGGTGGCAGCGGTGTGGTGGCAGCGGTGTGGTAGTGGTGGTAGTGTGGTGGTGGCGGTGACTGGAGTGTGGTGGCGGTGACTGGAGGCGGTAGCTGGGGTGTGGTGGCGGCGGTGGTGGTAGGAGTAGTAGTGGACAAGAGTGGTGTGAGGTACGTTGGTAGTTAGCGTATAAATACAGGGCATTAATAAGAAAATACAAAGCAGCATTTATCACAATCCAAAAAAAAATTCAGAAAGTTACATTGGACATAAGATTTACTACACACCTATGCAATATGAGTTCGGAACACATGGAAAAGACTACAATATCGGTCATTACCAATATAATGCTCCAATGTAGATTTATTTTATTCTTGTAACAAGATTAGGTTGTGCTATTATCCGACTAATATCGATGAGATCAAAGATAATGTTACATCAGAATTTATTCTTTCGCATTTGAATAATTACATGCAGCCCAAATTAGCTTAGACAATACTTCCTCCATTGCTAAATAACGAACACATTCCATGTTTTCACATTTGCCAATGCATTTTTTAAACATTAATATCTACAATTATCAATAAATAAAAATTATAAAAAAATTGATATTAAAAAATTCCCATTGAAATGAATCTAACAAGATCTCACATGACTATGTTTTTTTTATAGTGTAAATTACCAAAGCTAATGAAAGTTTAATAGTAAACACTACACAATAACACAAATGTGTCACTTATCTAGAATACAGGAAGTATAACTACATCAGAGTTTAGCAAATTCGACCATTTTGAACAAGATGGGAAAAAAAGAAAAGAAAACTACCATTAGAAACTTATATATTTTATTTCCTACTTTTATATTTTTAAAAAAAATCATAGATGCTATTTTTACATAATGGAAGATACCAATAAAAATATTTGACGATAAATCAAATTGTACAAGAACAATTGACATCAAGGGTATGTTCTTTTCCGCTTATTTTTAGTTCAGTTCAACTCAATTCGGCTTTTAACAATACTTTTACTTTCACATGTTCAGCTATTTTACGCTAAAGAAAACACACCCTAAAACAGGGTCTAAGTTTGAAAAGTCTTTGTAACGGTCTCTAGGCTCTTCTCAGTCAAATTGGACATGGCTTCGTTGTGAGTTCATGAATTGTGGACTCAAGCGCTTTCTAAATCAAATTTAACAGTAAAGTTATCACCACACACAAGGGCAAAAAAAACAGCACTAATGGATAATTTCCCTTGCAGACTTGAGTGCCACCAACGAACAAATTGTTGTCAAGGCAACCGATTGGATCATACTTAATTGAAAGGGAAATTTCAGCAAGAGAGGGGAGGATTAGTTCCTCGTGAGCAGAGAGGGGTATTCATGTATAACGTTTGTTTTGGGACATCAAATAACAAAGCAACAATTTTTTGACAAGCATAGTTCTGTTCCAAGGACAGTATGTGAAACAATTTGTTGATAAACTTCCTGAAAGGAACAAAAAAATCACCATCATCAAATCAATACCCCCCCACACACAAACTTGCAAGTTTTTACCTTCTTAAGTTCATTTTCCCTTGGCCAGTAGACCCCTCCAAACCAGTACTAGCCTCATTTAATCACTCAATACTCTTGTAAGGTGTTAGTGCTAATCAAAGGACTTTAAGTACAATTTTATATAAGGGGGGGGGGGGGGAAGCGTCTTTGGCACATGAGGTGTAGACCAATATAGCCTGCAATATGAAACATTGATGCAGCGCTGCAGATTTTACAATCATATCCAGTGTACTACCAACGAACCCCAGAAAGGGTATGAGTGAATCAGTCAGCAAATAAACACAAGATGTACACACACAAATAGAGAAGAGCCAGTGTAGGAACGTTACCTTCCCTTCACAGAGTCACAGTATGAGTGCAAACTGCCTTCGTGGTCACTTCAACTGCTTATGGTTCCATTCAACCTCCAAGATATATTTTCCTCCAGCCTTGCTCAGTCACTTATAACTCCAAGAAACTACAGGGGACCGATCACTAGTATAATCACACAATTAAATCATTTTTATTATTATCATTACAATAATGTGGTGTGAAGATGAGTATATATTAATGGACCCTTTCATCATCAAAATGCAGACTCTCAATGCCCTTGAGTGTGGATTCATAGTTTTTAATGCTGGTAATCCTACCAGAGGATTGCTGCTTTGCATCTGAGGATCCCACAGGTGAGCTTCTCTGCCCACTTGAAAACCTCTGCATTGTGCTTGGGCTTGCCTCGGCTGTACGAGAACGAGAAGGATCAGAGTCATTCCCTCCTGTAAGTGCTTCACGGCTACTGGAAATAGCAGCTCGCTTTAACAAACCACTGGGCCGCCCCATAAGATTTGAGCTTGACAACTGGAAATACAAGTCAAACATTATTGATGACTGCACTTCATTTTTATCAGGAACACCCAAATAATCTCATTTATATCAAAAATACCATTGGATCTTTGCTTAAGGTTGGATCGTTTGCCAGCGGACTCTTCTGCTTCAATAGACTTCCAGAATTCATAAGTGATCCTGACATTCTCCTTCGAGAGCTATCTCCAGTAGATAGACCACCTGCTCGGCCTTCTTCCTCATCTGACAAAGCCACATAAGTTAATTCCAGATAGCATGAAGCATGACAAATCTTTTAAAAATGCGATAGTGGCCATTGTCGGTGACTAACACACTCCAACTCTAACCAAAACTGAGGATATATATTTATTGAGAGCAAAAAAAAACAAAATAATACTGACCCAAGTTTCTGTCGGGATTTGCAACTGGCGGAGTAGGTACTCCTGCACTTGGTCCAGCACCAGTACCCTAGTAGTCATGAAGAAAGCAAGGAAAGACATATAGATGAAAAAATAGCATTGCAGACTAGTGGACATGCATCAAAAACAGCACACTGATAATTACCGTAGTACGAGCAGGAGGAGTGGCTAACTGAGATTGCTGATATTTCAGAATAGTCCAGTCAAACACGTAATCAAATTGAAAACCTACATTGAAATCGCATTTATTATAGAACACGTGATAAATTGACGATGACTTGGTAATAGACTTATTCTGGTAGAAATAATGAACAAAAGGAACAAGAGAACTTAATATGAGGAACTTAGACATGAAACAAAAACCTATCCTAGCGAGTTGGGCGTTCTTTCTGAAAAAATATGAAATATAGAAAGTCAAACCAGCACCTTCACGAATGAAGAGGTCTCGAAATAATCTCTTCAGGTAAGCATAGTCTGGTTTATCATCAAACCGTAATGAGCGGCAGTAATGGAAGTAAGATGCAAACTCAGTCGGATAACCACGACATAGGGCCTGAAAGTAAGTTTATTACAGAAAAAAAATATAAAAAGCGGCCCACAACAGAAAAAGCTTCTGGGACATAAACTCAGAGTCCATACCTCAATTGATGTGGAGACCTTTTTCTCACTAATTTTCTCATACTTTTGTTTCTTAGTCCCAGCCTTTAGTCCCTGCCAAGGAAGGCTGCAACATAGCCCTCAATTACATGAGCTCACTAAACAATCTGACTTAGCATGCAGTAAGCGGTAGCAACTATTACCTGCCTCTTAGGAAGTACATCAGCACATATCCAAGAGATTCTAAATCATCCCTCCTGCTTTGTTCTAAACAAAAAATCAAGTCAACAGAGAGAAATATAGAAGAAACAAAATCAATATGCACCCAAAAAGAATTCAAGCTTCCCATGACTCAAGAAAATGAGATATACCTATTCCAAGGTGAGTGTTCATACTCGCATATCTTGCAGTTCCCGTCAAATTTTTATTTTCTCTGTAATTTTCACGAAGAGATATGAGCAACATCAAAGAAGTTCACTTCATCAATCACCCATTATAAATTTCTAGTACTCACTAGAAGAGTAGCACTCTTGCCAAAGTAATTTGTTAATCTGTACTAAAGTCACTCAGATCTGGCAATTTTTTTGTATTAACACCTGTTAGGTTCAGTAGACAGAGATTTTGTTAAGATCTAGTATTACTTATTTGCTGATGGAGCTGAACTGAACTGATAAAAATTAATGGAGCTAACTCCCTGACTGACCTAGCCTGAAATTGATGGAGTTTCTTTTAGTTTCATTTAGCTTTTGGGAGTGTGATCAAGTCACTCAAGTACTTGGCAATCGACCTTTAAATTCTGCATTTTCCATTATATCAATCACAAAGTCCATTTCACTTCATCATCATCATCTCCAATTTTATCAATTCATTACATAAAACTGTGATGTTGACCCCTCGATTGAAAAGATATGTATACAAAGAAGAGGTGACATCATAAGGCAGCGGGTAAAAGAAACTAATCCTAGCAAGTGGGTTCCTAATGTTTAGGTACACAGATCAGCAAATGCGCAATAAGAATGAAATTTCCATATAGATAAGAATAGAAGCTTTCTCGTACTTTATAAATGGATTCCAAATAGCTTAAAGGAGAATTAACATTGAGACATGAGGCTAACAATGTTTCTAAGTGGAAGCGAATCTCAGGACTTGTCCAAAACAAAGTTCTTTGGAAATGGACCAATGATAGAACCTTAAGCACATAGTTAGAAGTTGAATGTTGGCTATAATCAAATAAATGAAGCATGAAACATGTCAGTACTCTAAAAAAATTGAACTATATTTACAATAACGAAAACTCCAATCTCAACAGCAAGCTCCACATAGCAGTTAAATCAGAAAAAAGCTCAATGCTGCCATCGTGAGAAGGATCCATGCAGGTTCTGGAGATTCTGTGTTAATGTGTGTAAAACTGTGAACACGAGCATTATTCAACCATCAACTACTTGAATAACATCTTACCTATAAGGGATATGCTGATGAGTAGTTGTATCTCTGTATTTCTTTGCTAAGCCAAAATCAATAACGTAAACCTGGAATCAAAAATTTAAAGCTATTTCATTAATTGTATAGTTGCCCAACAAAATCTAGAATCTCATCTACACAATATTTTCAACGAAGTACATACTCCACCACAAAGCTTTACCCATTTTTTCGCCTTGAATCTCAAGACATACCTTCGACCATTGAAAAATTAGTTACATCTTAACAAAATTTACTCCCTTGTGCTTCCTAGTTCTAGTTGTTTCCCTTTGATTTTCACATTTGCTAAAAGCATATGGAGCGGAGGGAGCATTGGAAGTGCATACAATGATTTTGCACCTTTTCGAACAAGTTCATCCCTCCGTTCCCTAAAAAAAAACTTCACTCGTTCATTTATGGCTTTCTGCCTTTCTCAAAAAAATCGTTAGATGGTTAACTTCATTATCTGAATACCCCTACTTCATTATCCCCTACCCCACCCTAATCAAAGGAACTAGGAGAGCAAAATATTTTGCTTCATAAATGCATCCCGAACCCAAGAGCTAACAGCTAAAAGTTTCTTTTAGGGCCGGAGAGCATAAAAGCTAGCTGAAGCTAATTTGCCATGTAAAAGATTTAAAAGAAAACCATCATAATTCAGAACAGATACCTGATTGGCTCGCCTACCCAGGCCCATTAGGAAGTTGTCGGGCTTAATGTCACGATGCAAGAAAGATTTTGAGTGAACAAACTCGATCCGATTAATCTGAAGAATGGGACTTGCATTGGTACAGAAACAATAGAATACAAAAAGTGCACGACTAATCAACCTTATAACATATAAAGTTACCATCTGATCTGCAAGCATGAGAACTGTCTTCAACGAAAATTTTCTGCTGCAGAAGTTAAATAGATCTTCAAGGCTAGGCCCAAGTAAATCCATTACAAGAACATTGTAATCACCCTCTACACCATACCACCTCACATTTGGAATTCCAGCTGAAGAAGGTAAAGCACAGGAAATAGAGTATCATAAAATTTTGTATGCTCAAGGAAAAAGGGCGCCAAATAATTTTCATTTTAAAACACATTAAATGCTGTAAATTCATTACTTCCTCCCTGCAGGATCCTATATAGCTTTGACTCATAGAGCAACTGTGGATGTTTTGTCTTAACATTTTCCTGAAATAACATAAAGTTTGTTAGACGCATCAATAAGATAGATCCTGCCTCATAGAACATCTACGATATTGATAGATCATATCACACAAGTTCAAAATCAAGCCACACAACAGAAAGGGAAGGGAATACAGGCTAAATGATTGGACCTAGAAACAAACAAAAAAATCTTTTGATTTGTTTAGAGGGGGAAATGAAATCTTGTTTGAGCTCATCGACTTCAGTTTTTGTTGCTTAGAAGAAAGGAAGTCTGCAAAGCTTCATCTCAATCCCTCGACCAACTATAGTCATCCATGCCCCAATTCATTCCCACAACTATTGCTGGTGTGCACCACCATCTCTGGCCCACTCTCCTTCTAGTATCACCATTTCTTCTCCCTCAACCACTACAGGCTACAGCCATCTCTAGCAGTTCCCTTTATCCTTCAACCATTGCAGTCCCTCCCTCCTTTACTGTCCACTCCTAAGCACTACAGCTCATTAGCACGGGAAGAACTAACCCTTCAATAAGCACGAAAAAATCTGACCACCACATTCCAGATATGGAGCCTCAGAAGACCACCATTCAAGTAATGATGTATGATACCCGTTATAACATACATAGACTGTCCCTTATATGAGCATTGAAGCACGCACAGTGAACTACACCATATACTACAGAAGCCTAGCAGATGCATACCCATTTCTAACTCCTTGCATGAGATTGATGAATATATTCTGAGAAACTTCTTGATGTTACACACAAAAGACTACATGTAGATTATAGCATATAGAAAGCACCCAATAGTGAATATTAATAACAAGGCTAACCAATTACAGTAACATAAGTTAACTCATACCGACTAAAAATCATCTAGCAAGAAAAAATGCTACTAAATCTGCTGGTGAGCAGAATAATTGATAGGTTCATAAACATGTATATTCTATTATCTTATTGGGTTTTATATTTTAAATGAGTGTTTTAAATGATTTTCCTTCCGAGACTAAGTTACTGCTAGATAATTTATTTTATTACAGGAAGGCATTTTTCGACCATATTTGGTGGATATATTGATGGAGCTAAGTTTCACTGGACTAAGTAGAAGGGACGGCCTAGTTAAAGGGGGGAGGGGGCATAGCAGAGAGCAGACCTAAATTAGAAGGAGTTGGACGGCAGCGTTTTATTTTGAAAGGAAAAGGCCTGACAGGTTTTGTCAACAAAAACAGAACCAAAGTCGCTGAAAGGGAGGGCAGCATTCGTTGGTTCGTCCTGCAGCAGCGTTGGAGTCTTAAGTTATTGGGCTCTGTTTTATTTTCATTCAGTAGCTTATTAAAGAAAAAAGGATCAGACCTAGAGACAGCATTGTTAACAGGGAAGGCGGAAAGGCCATTAGCAATACCAATTGATCATGAAGTTTTGGGTGGAAAGGAGACAGTGGCGAATAGTAATTGACAAATTTATTGCATTTGGATTGGTATTAAGTGTTAATTTCAACTTTAGTTTTCTTTCTATTAGATTGATTATTTTGATTCATTTGTTCAACTGATTCATTCGTATAATTTGATTATGCATTGTTTAACTCTTTAAGGAATTATTTCAATTTTCAATATGTCAAGCTAATTCTCTTTAGGGTAGGAAGATATATTGACTTATTGAGCATTGGATAATTGATGTGACAATGTTAAAGTTTTCATTGTTCTAATTAACTGCTTAGTCTAAAAAGGCGCGAGGCGCAAAGGGTCCCTGGAGCCTAGGCGCAAAGCGAAGGCGCACACTTTTCATAGGCGAGGCGCAGTTTTATAAAATCTTCAATTTTAATTATTTGCCTATTAGGTAGTCCAACTATAAGTTAACTACTGGAAGAAAAAAAAAGGCTTTTATTTTCATGGCCGAGAGCACGTGACTACTGGGGGTAAGTGGGTAAGTTACACGTCAATTTACTAATTAAAAGAATAGAAGAAAAACCTATGAACACTCGCATCACACAAGAGGAAAGGGGAGAATCAGAGAAGTCGCCTGAAATCTCTTCAACACTGCCGGCCACCGGCAGATCTTGAGCCATAAACAACCGTCGTCTGTCTGCCATCACCGGCCAAGTAGCGGCTGTAAAATGGCTCTCACACATATTAGGGTTTTTCGGAATTAGGGTTTTTCAATTTAGCATTCAATTTGAAGCAATTTAATGAAATTAATCGAGGGGTTTGGCTCGAATTTGAGTTCTAAAGCGTAGGTAAGATATAATTCGAAGACAATACTTAATTTTTTTCGAATTTTCAACTCAAATCTACTTTATCTTGCTCTTCACCCCCAAAAGGCGCTAGAAGCGACGCAACTCGCGCCTCGTCTAACGCGGCCTAAAGCGCGCACCTTCACGCGCCTCTAGTGGCCGGAGGCGTTTTTCCACGCACCTCGCCTCGCCTGCCGCCTAGGCGCGCTTTTCGAAACTAAGATTAATTGACTATGTACATGCTCTTATTGGATTAATAATCTATTTTATTGGTTTGAATTAGTCGAGTCATGTTTTAGACGGCCATTTTTAGTGTGATTTGCTAGTTTAATTACTACGATTTCGACTTGATACGTAATCATCTTGTTAATTCTGTGGGTAGCAAATAGGTTTTTGATTGGTGACTAAAACTAGTTATAATGGTTGTTAACCTTTTCAGTTGCATTATCCAAGCTTGTGAGATTGTGGCCTAACTTCTTCCTAATTATTAATGTCGCTAATGCTAATTAATTCTAGAGAGCTTGTTCTACAATGTTAATTAGTTACAATTAACCCAAGAGTTGTTTGGTTTATTTGACACCAATGGAAGTTTGTTGGTTGACGTTTACGTGTTTGGTAATCTATTTAATTTATGTTTCACAATGATCAATTAATTTTCCACTATATGTCTCCCGATCCCAATTTATTATCCTTGATTTATATTACTTTGAATTATCTACTTAATTGTTTATTTTCTACTTAGTTAAACAGTTAGTTCATATTCTCTCCAAAACAGGGCTTTCTAACTTACATAAGAAATTAAAAAAAAAATCCAGTTCTTACCCAGCTATATTATTATGAGGATTAGTTAGGTTATTTTTGGTAGGCACGCGACACTCGCACCAATAATAGAGTAGAAGCATCCAAGCACAAAATATTCAATTAACAAGATTGTGTTAACAAGATTAAGCTCTTTGCCAAGTTGTTCCCACTACACGCATAAATGATTTATCATTCAAGCTTCACCTCAATAAGTTATTCACTTCCCATATGTCAGTTCTACATTTATGTGCCTATAAAACACAGAGGAGCACAGGAGTAGCATTTTGAAATGTTTGACTGCTCAAGAGGAAAAGAACATGCATGAAGCACCATGAATACAGCTGATGCTTTTTTTCCACATTCCATGCTCTTCAAACCTCTGAAACAGTGTCTGCCTGTCTGGTAAAGTGATTACTTGATTTCAGGAGAGCCACCAGTATGTTTCATGCCCAAAACAGGCCAAATAAGGGAAAAGATTAGCGATTTGGCTAGCTGAATCGCCCAGCGAACAAATCGCCTCCTTGCTAAATCTCAAAGATCCAAAAGCTTTCGATCACTGGTCAGGAAAGGAGCAAATCCTACTAGCTGTGCTAATAGAAGAGCGGATACCAAAACAAGATAACTTAGCTGAAGGATTGGCCATTGTGAGCAGTGAAATATGCATGCATGGACATGGGAAGACTGGTTAGGGAAGCTTTGTAATTTGAAAATTCTTCTGCAATTATTCTTTTGGTTTCTTTTGATAAAGAGTAGAGAGAATAATAGAACACTTCACCAAATAATGATTCCAGTATTTCCTATTTTGTAGGAGATTGACATAATCGTTTCCCTGTTTCTGTTCATTTCCATGGTACATAGTTAGCACTAAGCCTAATAGATTAAACTTAGCACAAATGATTGGGCATGAATCATACTCCGAACATTTCATATTGTTGTGTTAATCGGCTTTCTGTTACATTATCCCACCATACAGACCTCAAGTCCTCACTATCAACAGCTTGCCCAAGATACAACCATATGAAAATGTACTACAAGGTACGCACTCGCCACAATATTCTTCATTTGATATGAATACACAACACTAAAGGCATAAATACAAGTAACAAACTAAACTGCATGGAAATACTCTTAATTGTTAATCTTTGTATAAACTCTTCATTCACATAATCCTTTAACCTATTCTCCCCTCCAAATGGTCGCTAAGATTTCAAATATAGATGGTCATTGATTATTTTTATCGCTCTTTTCTTAATATATGTATAGAAAAGTCAACATCCGACACTTGTACACAATGGATTTCACTCTAGAGTCTGTATGTGGTTCTCAAGGAGAACGGTATATTGTCTTCATAACCTAATGGTAAAGGAAATCAATTAGAACTTAAAAAGCAAGTAGAGAAGCCCAACATCCAAAGTGGGTAAGGATATATCCACACTTACCCTTGGAAAGGTAAAGAGAAGTTTACAACTTTAAGATTATCATGTTTATAAGCAAAAGAAATGCAAATTAACATCGCGCATCAGCACTTAAAGGAGGAATTACTCAAGAAAAGCATTAATTAAAATCCAAATAGAAAATTACATATCTAGCCAAACAGAATAAGAAAAATTACAAAAATCTTTCAGAAAGCCAATTTCAGCTTTGGAATTAGCATCATTACCGTTACAATAGTCAACACTAAAACCACACGTATATAAAACTCGGAATAATATTAGAACAAAAAAATCATATACCAATACAGCATCACAATCATTCAAAGAACAATATTCCATTCCCAAACCATAGCTAAATATAATTTTCCTCTTAGGGTCTGTTTGGTAGGGTGTAAAACGTTTTCCTTGAAAAATGTTTTCCCATTTTACGTTGTTTGGTTTGATGTAAAACATTAAAATGTAAAACTTGTGGAAAACCATTTTCCACCTTATTGAAAACATTTTCCCCAAAAATTGGAAGGAAAACATTTTCCATCACAACTGAAAGGAAAACATTTTCCCTCACAATTGAAGTAATTGATTTTCAGTTCAACCAAACAATGAAAAAGGCTTAAAATGGAAAGTCAGTTTACATACAACCAAACAACGGAAAACCTTCATAAAAATGAATTTTCCAATGTAAAAGGCTTTCCATGAAAACCATTTTCATCCGAAAATGTTTTACACCCTACCAAACGGAGCCTTAATTTTCCACAGTCTAACTCCTTCCCAATTCATAGCTAAATATAATTTTTCTCTTAATTTTCCACAGTCTAACTCCTTCCCAATTCATAGCTAAATATAAATTTTCTCTTAACTTTCCACAGTCTAACTCCTTCCTGAATTCATAGCCAACCATAAATTTCCGCTTAATTTTCCACCATCTAACTCCTTACCAACTCATAGCTAAATTCCGGAGAATTAGATGGTCTTCCTGAACAGGCCTTTTATTTGGTAGGTAACATCGATGAAGCTACCGAGAAAGCTATGATATAATTTTTCTACTACATTAACAAAATTACTACAACCTAACTTCGACGTGATTATGTAATATATTCGATTATTCGAATTAAAAAAAAAAACTAACAAAGTAGTACTTCAGTACGCAATCAAAAAAAAAAGTAGAGTAGATGATGAGCCACATACAAGCTTAATTGCCACCTCTTCATTAGTTTGAATGTTAGTTCCTACAAACAAACAAAAAGCAAACAAACAAAAAAAGTTGAAAAATGAACAAGCTTGAAGCAGAAGGAAAACAAAAAAACGAAGTTTCTTCAGAGAATATACCAAGATAGATCTCCCCAAAGGAACCGCTACCGATCTTACGACCTAATCGATACTTGTTCCCAACACGAGGCTCCATTAAAATCGAAAAGAACAAAGCGTAACTGAATTTCTAAGCAGTAGAAGAAGAAATAAAGTGGAAATTCAACGAGAATTGAAATGAAGGAGATGATAAACCCTAAGATTGATGGAATTGAAGATGCACATAGTTGAATGATGTTGGGAGTAGTATAGTATAGTAGTAGAAGTTAAGCTGGTAAAACTTTGGGGGTTAGGGTTTGATTAATGGAGGTTTTGGTAAAGGGAGGAGAGAGAGAGAGGGGGAGTTGGAGGGGGTGGGTGGTGAGGTGGCTTATTCAAGGATCTTTCTCTCTTTCACTTCTCTTTTCTCTCTCCTATCAGCTTTTGGATAGGTTGTGATGAAATTAACTCTAAATGAACCGGGTGACTGGGTGAGTGAACAGTTAAAGCCCGTTTCCTCTATGTTATTTTCATTTTAGATTCTTCCGCCTCAATTCAGATTGTTCTGTTCTACTCAGATCACTTATAACAATTTTATTAAATATTATTATTACATTGGTCTAATTTATAAATTAATTACTCTTTTGATTATTATTATAATAAAAATGGATAAAAATCATACAACCTATCAGAAATTAGTGGACAATCGAGATACAATCTGGGCACTCACTCCTCTAGTTATCGCAAACCCCATCATTATAATTAAGTAATTCCTCCGTTTTTTTAAATGTGACACTTTTCATATTAGGAAGTTTAGAATTAGTTGTGACACTTTTATTTTGGGCAAATCTTTCTCTCTATCTCTCTCCTAGCACATGGGTTCACTTCTTTTTTCTCTCTATCTCTTTCCTCTCCAAATATTGTCTAGGAGTCCGTGAAAACAAAAGTGTCACAACTAATAAAAAACGGAGGAAGTATTATTATTATTATTATTATTATCTATTATTTTGTTTATTATAGATTTACTCATTATAATTACTATTATTATTAGGGATGAACATGATTTAAATCAAAAGCACAAATAAATCCACGTTTTTTAGCCCATAATCCAATTAAATCGAGTCAAAACGGTTTATGATGCAATTTTGCGCGATCCGACCAGTCATTATTTTTATTACTCCCTCCGTAACATAATAGTTGCAACAATTTCCTAAAATGGGTGTAACATATTACTTGCAACAATTTTCCATCTTTCTTATTTTTATAAATTTTATCATATGAAATGATGATGTGTTTTTGGCCCCCACCCACTTTTGTACTCTTTTTTTGTTGTTTTCTTTCTTTCCCTCCTTTTCTCTTTTTAACCCATGTGATTTCTCTCTCATACTTTTACTAATCAACCTCCTTTATCTATACTTAACATATTTTGCCTAGGAATTTCATTCCCCTAGTTCAATTGTTGCAACTATTATGTTACGGAGGGAGTACTAAATATTACTCCCTCCGTTGTCTTTTATTCTTCATATTTGGAATCTTTAGACAAAAAAATCAAAGCAGAAAGAACAAAAGAGAACGGAGGGAGTATGATATTATTAAATCTAATTATTAAAATAGTAATATTAATTTACTTCTTAGATATTATTGTTATTATCTAATCATATCAAGTATTAATATACAAAAATAATATAAATTAATTATTATTAATTATCATTAATATCATTAATTATTATTACTATTATTAATATTTGATTATTAATATTATTTATTTATAACTATCATTTAAAAATATCAAAAATACTATTATTAATTATTCATTATTAATTATTCATTATTATTACTTATCATTATAATTATTATTTAATATTCATATTATTATTATTTAAATAGTATATATATATTTATTACATTCAATTTCATTCAATTCATTGCATTTTAATTCAATTCAATTTAATTCAACTCAGTTCAGTTCAGCTCCAATCAGTTCAGTTCAGCTCCAATCAGTTCAGTTCAGTTCAGTTCAGTTAAGTTGAGCTCCAATCAGTTCAGTTCAATTCAGCTCCAATCAGCTCAGTTCAGTTAAGTTTAGCGCCAAGCAATTTAGTTCAATTCAGTTCAGTTGTTTTATGCCGAAGAGAACAGGCCCTTAGTGCGCTTTTGGTGTTCTCGGGAGCACACGTGCAATGCTTCTAAACAAATAGCCTTGCTGCAATACTCCAAGAGGCATAATTGATTATTTGCAATGAGGGTTGAAGCTTTGGATATCCTTCTTCGAGATTTATGCTTGGATGATGTACCATTTGATGGCAATCTTATTGTGTTCAATGACGACTTTCGATATATTTTGCTAATTGTGCCTACAAATCACAACGCGAAATAGTCGAAGCAAACTTAGTGTGTTTAGAACTTTGGCTTTATATCAAGATGTTTAGGCTTTGTGAAAATGTGAAGGCTAGGAAAGTTCCATGTTCTTTGTTTCTCCTCACGTTATGAAACAGAGAATTACAAGCAGAAGAGAATGACCTCATACAATTATCTCGTGAATTAGTGATTCCCTTTAAGGACCATGTAAAGTCGTTCTGAGAGCTTTTGAATGTTATGTTTCCCGAGATTAAAGCTCCATTTTTAAGGTCTGTTCTCTTCGCTTAAATCCAGCTGAGATATACTCCTTGCGTTTCTTTTTGTTTGTCCTATTTTTCGTTTTTGTCCGTTTTTTTTTGTTTGTCCTACTTTTTCATCTTTCCTTATATGGAAAAATTATATTACCCATTTACCCCAACTTTATCACTTTTTGGTCTCACATGTACCTTATAATCTTCTCTCACCTACTTTTATCACCAATTTACTACTCCCTCCGTTCCCTTTTGTTGTTCCCATTTGCTTTTTCACGTTTGCCAATGTACATTTTATATCGTGTATATCTCTAACAACATGTTAATAAAAATTATAAAAGTTTGATATTCTTGATGTACTCGTCGAGACGAATAAAACAAGATCCCACATGACTATGTTTTTTCTTATATATTGGAAACCATTTAGAAGATTCTCTCTACTTTCAAATAGTGTAAAATTCCAAATGGGAACAACAAAAGGGAACGGAGGGAGTAAAAAATAAGTGAACTTTTTAATTGTTGTCCCCACCCACATGCCTATGACATCACTCTCCTTGGCATTTGGAGCTATAGTAAATGGGACAAACAAAAAGAAACGGAGGGAGTATTAAACTTATTGGAGCTGAAATGAATTTATTGAAGCTGAACTGAACTGAATTGAATTGAAATATATACATATAAATAATAATTAAATAATAAATTATTAGATAATACTTATGAATATTAAACAAAATTTTAATGATAAGTAATGATAATTAATAATTTAAACTAATAAAATGAATAATTATAATATTATCTTAGATATTATTAAATGATAGTTATAAATAAATAAATAAAAGTAATAATGATTAATCAATAGTAATTACTATTACTAATATTAATATATTATAATATTACAATGGTTTTGTACCTTAAATGGTAATATTTTAGCAACTTTTTAGTTTTTTCAATATCTTCTAGATTATTGTAGCTTATTTGTATAATGTAATAGTGAATATCTGATCGGTAAAATAAAACAACAATTACAAATTAGAATACTCGTATTGAGATAAAATATGGTTAAATCCAAATCATGCTTGGACCTAATAATAAGAGTAATAATAACGAGTAAAGATATAATAAACAAAATAATATATTATTATTAATAATAATAGTAATAGTAATAATAATAATAGGAGTAATTAGTAAAATAAATTAGACCAACCATCATAATAACATATAACAAAATGGTAATATAGAATTAAACGAACTGATTGGAGTTGAACTGAATTGAAAACAAGCTGAAGAGAACAGGCCATTAGTCCAAAGATATGTTCAGATCGAGCTATATTGACTCCAGTGAATGAAGATGTTGATTTTATTAACATGATGTTGATTGCAAAGTTCTAGGGAGAAGAGATGATAATTCCAACATTTATCCCACATAATTTAAAAAATTACTCATTGCCTGAGTGGGATGAGCCCCATGAGTTAATTTTAGAAGAAAATTGTACATTCACTCTATTAGGCAAACTATGCTCATCATCCAGATTATCTCATGGAACAAGATCAATTTATAAAAGAAATGTGATTGTGTAATACCCCGTATTTTAATCTCGTTTAATTAAATATTAAAACATAATTGTTAGCTTAAATACGTCCTAAATATTTTCTTTTGAAAATACGTTTAACATTATATGGGAATTAATATTCCTAAATAAGCTACGCATAATTTATATTATAATGAGGAATTTGAAGTTCTTATCTAATTTAATATGGATTTAATATCCCTAAAATTTAAGGCGTATTAATTCATAATAATTAGTGACTGATGAAAGTTTCTTAAATTTAATAAGTGCATATAATTATATTTATATGAAGTAGTAAGAAATATATATATATATCTATATATATATATATACTAATTAATCTCTAAACTATAACTAATGTACTTAAAATATAATTACAAGTTTACTTAAAATATGAAGTACATAAAAGAGATGAAGTACTAGCTTTTGGAAATAAAAGAAAAGGATGAGCAAGTTGCCCACTTGCCCACTTGCACAAAATAAAAATGAAGGAAAAAGAAAATGCAAGGTTAGTCAAACACTCTTCCTTCTTCCTCCTCTCTTCTCCCTCCATTGATGAGCTTCAATACTTCTCAACCCAAATCAGATTTTCTGATTACACCCACCCAATTCTTCTGATTTCTTCTACCAAAATTAAATTTGAGAAGACCCAATCTTGCCTATAAATAGCAAAGAAGACCCAAATGCAAACCCCACACCATTCTCCTTCTTCCTCCTTATTTCTTTTCCTCTTACCTTCCTTTTGAGCTGCTGCCCAGCACCGGCAGCCACCTCCGGCGACCATAACCCACCGCCGGCGACGCGCCGCCAGCACGCAGCCCCCTCGCTTCTTCCTTCGCAGCCCCTGCTGCCGCCTTCCGCCCAGCTGCGTCTGTAGCCGCAACCAGACGCAGCAGTGCTGCCGCCGCCCGAGGCCCCACCTGAGCTCCGCCGCCCTTACCGCCGGCCACCAGCACACGCACCACAGAAGCCCACTCCTCCCCTTGCTCTGTTTTTCTTGAGTTTTGATAATAGGTATGTTTAATAGCTCATTATTCTAAACTAACTTCTTCTTACTAGTTTATTGCTTAAGTATATAAAATGTTTAAATCTGAAATTCTTAAAAATAATATGGCTAACTTAACATGACTAATGAATCATTTTAAATAATAAGTTTTCAAGTTTAATTGTCACTTAAAGTTCTAATTATATTATGAAATTAAAGTAAACTAAAATCATATGACAAACTCCTTATGGACCTTGACTTGGACACCTACTAATTTTAGACTTTTATTTGACCATTATGGACTTTTGACTACTAACATGACTCTACTAGCATAATATGAAATTAATGTTATAAGTTTAATAAAAAAAAGGGAAATAATAAAGTTTATTAGGCTTTGTTTAAATTAAATATATAATTGTTGGCTATAAACTAATAATCATAGACTAAACATTTATGTTTACATTTCTAATATTAATGAAGTTATATTACTTAGAAGCTCACCTTTATATATGTTTATGTTTTAGTTTCATTTGTTGTTATAATGCTAAACTTTTATTTAACAAATCCTAATGTTTTGGTAACTCATAATGATTTCATAATACATATTTATTTATAATATTGTGGACCTACTTTAATGAAAAATCCCTATTATTATTACTTCTCATTTCTAGTTAACATTGATTCTAAATCGAAATGATAAGCATACATATTTTCATTTGAGTTTTACCAATTAATGAATCATGTTATAGTAATTTCAAATATAACTTTAGAATCTCTTATATTTTATAAAACAAGTTATTATGTTTTGTTTAAATGAAATATATAATTATTATCACAAGCTAAATGTTTCTTATAAAATGGTTATTCTACATTTTCAATTTCGATGATAAATTATTTAGAAACTCAATTTACAGTTTCATATGGCTTCCATAAATAGTTCGCTTACTTTATAATAAAGTAGATAATTTTAATTTCGCATAAATGTTTAAGTAAAGCTTGTTTCAAAGAGAGAGTTACTTTTAGGTTACTAATAAATATTTATTTATAATATTATGTGATTTTTCAAACGAGTGATATTATTATTATAAAATTTATATTAAACAAGTTACTTTACTATTAACGATAACTTCCAATTGATGGAAAACTATGTATTAAAGTTTTAAGTCATGTTATGGCCATATAAAATTTTAGATGCAAATTATATTATTATGTTTTTTAAAAAGCTTTAAGATATATCATCATGGTATGATAAATCGCATAATTCCTAAAGGTCATTATGGCTTATTAAGTACAAAATCGTTCTCCAACTAAACTAAGAAGTTATTAAGTAAGGTGTATGAAGTCCCATTAAGAACTCGTTTCACGATCCAAGAATCTTAACAACTTAAGAAGAATAGCTAAAGGTTTAATACTAAGAACTTTAATGCTTTAATTATCGCCTAAGCAAAAAGGGAAAAGATATACAACCTTCCCCGTCTACCAAGTTAAACTATGTCAAAGAAAGCAAGATAGTTGTGAGTAAATATTTTGGGAAAATATGAACTATAGGTTAATGACAAGGCTTTTGAGGAAGCGCGAAAAATAATTAACTCAAGGTTGTTATATAGTGTGATAAATCATTCGTTAATATATGATACCAACATTGGAGGTTATAGAGATTGAAGTTCGGCAAGGGATATGGAGTCAAAGGTCATGATGGTAGCTTCGGACATCAAAGGAACTAGTACTTGAGTGCTTATCTGGTAACTAAGAGTAAAAGGGAAGTGTTTGAGGTAACGTCTACTGCTAACACCCACAAGCCCCTTATAATATGTTTCATGTTGATTTAAATATGATGTTTATGCAAATGTTATCTTATGGCTTGTGGGATATGAAATGCTTTATGAAATGATGTTTACGAATGACTGAATGTTATGAAAAGTATGATTTATGAAGTATGTTTCGATGTCATGAAAGAGATACGATTTATACGATGATTATGTCATGATTTATGAAAAGAAAGTAAATAATATCAAACATGATAAATGAAAGTGAAAGACGATTTTGGCAGTATTAAGCTTGGCTTTATGCCACCTTCTGTGTAGGGACAATGTCCCTGGTGGCTAATGCCCTATGATGACGATGATGATATATGGCGGAAACGCCACCTTCTGGTTAGGAACATCGTTCCTGGTGGCACCCGCATTATGGCATTGCATGCTACCTTCTGGTTAGAGGTCATTGCCTCTGGTGGTAGAGCACTTATGTATGGCATTGCATGCCACCTTCTGGTTAGAGGTCATTGCCTCTGGTAGTAGAGCACTTATGTATGGCTTATGCCACCTTCTGGTTAGGGACAACGTCCCTGGTGGCTACGGCGCTAATGATGACGTCCTTTCTATTATGCTTGCCAAGATACTAAAAGAAATGTTTATGATGATAACTGTGATAAAAGAAGTTATGATTTTGAATGGTTGTTTTCGGATATATGTTTGTGAAATGATTTTAGTACTATTCTCTCCTCTCTGTTTTCAACTAAAATGAGTTGAAATGTATTTACGACTTTAGAGTAGTATGTTACTGAGCCTCGGCTCATGACCTTTTGCTTTTCTGTTTTAGGTATTATTGGAAATGTCACAAGACACAAGCTTAAGGAGAGTTCTGATAGTAAGCAATGAAGATGTTATATGAACAAGTTTCTTACACGACTTATTTAAGGAGTTTAGTGTTACGATATGTTTTAAGGGTGACATCAATTTGATTTAATGAAAGGTAAATATTATTATTATCTAATGAGGAAACGTAGTTATCAAGTTGTATTTTAAGGGAACTTTATTGGTGGGCCGTAACCCGCAGATTTAAGGATTTGCTTCCGCTGATTGTTATTCATTTATGAGTTAATTCAGGCTAATGGTGTTTCATTAAGGACCCCCATTTCCGGGGCGTTACAAATTGAATGTGAGAGATTACAACTTAACACCATATACGAGCACATGTTTTCCTTCCTCAGATTATAACCTGGCCATCTTCTTCTCCTAATTATTGATATATTGATTTCTTATAGAGTTTTTCCCTTTCTTTACAAGCTAAATTGCGTGATATTGACGCTCTTAGGAGCTATTCATGCTAACTATTTCGATATAGTTGTGGTTTGTGTGTTCCATATCATTTTGCAGGTTTTTAGGGAAAACTCCCTATTTACTTGACCTTTTGATCACCACATTATAGCGGAAGGTGACGAGGCATGTAGGCGGTCTCGAGACGGTGTTCGAGCCCCCTTATGAAACAAGAAAAATGCAAAATACTTGGAGTCTGAAGCCAAGTATGAAGCAAGGTAAAATGAAGCTTCGCCCGATCGGGTCGGGCAACCATTGCCCGATAGGGTCGGGCAACCATTGCCCGATCGGGTTCGATCTCTATGGCCAAGAGTTGATAACTTCCACCCGATCGGGCGGTCTTGCCCGATCCCATCGGGCGGAGTTATACTTAGCCATTTGCTGCAATTTCAGGAATGAAGAAGGAGACACACACCCGATCTCATGGGGCGGTCCTGCCCGATCGGGTGCTCGTGTTGCGGCCCCGATCGGGTGACCGTTGCCCGATCTCATCGGGTGAACGCATATTTTGTGCTGCTGAAAATCTGTTCCCAGGCCCGATCGGGAGGCCCTTTGCCCGATCGGGTGGACGACACGGGGGACGCGATTTTGCGTTTTTTCCCACTCTATCTTATTGCTTTCTTAGAAACTATAAATACTTTTTAGGTTATTTTATTTTGTATCTTTTATTATATTGAACATTTTAGAGGGCTCTTATTCTAGTTTTCATAGTTTTCCATTGTAGAAAAGATTCGAATGTTATTTCAATTGAATTAAAGTTCCCGCTTTCCGTCAATTTGGTAATCATCTTTCTTATTGCTTTATTTTTATCTCTTGATTGATCTAGTTTAATTGTCTCTTTTTCAATTAGTTCATGATGCAATTCTTAGGGTTTCCAATTAGTTTTGTTATTGTTAATTCGATCATGTCTGTAGTTCTCTTTCTAGGATGTTAGATAGGGAAGCCATGTTTATACCATGATTGTTATTTAGACTACTATTGATTCCTAGGGCTTAATTAGGGTGATTGTGGTGTGGTTTGTTCTTAATTAGTGATTAATGTTAGTGGCCAATTTCATTGATTGCATGTGGTTAATAGTTGTTTGCACAGATCCGTCTTACGACTGGAGGCCTAGGACACATCAGTAGTTCTGATTACGTTAGTGAACATGCGGCGTATGTTGAACTATGAGCGTTGAGTCTTAACCATAGCTCAACACGTGATCTAATACCTCGACTCTTGACTTAGGTTTTGATAGTAGTTGACCTTGTTTGATTGGTATAAGCATGGTGGACCGACCTAATACCCTAGGCTTTTATTCCATAGTTAAATCCTCGATTTAATTCGTCTTCCTAAGCTTAATTATTAGTTCAGTTAATCTTCCTTGATTTCATCTGAAGTAGTTAGTGATGTATCACATTTATATATAGTTTTTAGATGCATTTAAATTGCATTTAGAACTCCTTTTTGAGCATTTAGGTGCATAATGACATGAATTACACAAGTTGTGCTCTACTACTCCCCGTTTGTGTGTTCCAATGATTTTCAGGTTATTTTGATACAAAGTGATCATGAGTACCAAGGATGTAGCCTATTAATCATTGAAGATGAAGGTAGCTTGCACAAGGATCACAATGCATCCGTTTGGGACAATTTTGAGTTGGAATGAAGCAAAGAGTTAGTGAAAGAAGTGCCAAAACTGACACACCTTCACTATTTTCCTTATAACTTTTGATAGAAAATTGATAATCAATAAATTCCAACTGGGTTGGATTTTAGACTTTAAGAGATTTCCAATAATAGGTCACACGCCCCAATTGGACTTCTGGTTTGAGAGATACGGCCTTCGCAAGTTGATGCCGAATTGCAGTTTACCCACCGATCGGGCGGGAATTGACCCGATCGGGCCTGAAGCACGGACAACTCTTTTCCGAAATTCTATCTTTTTTTAATTAGACTTTGGGCTATTATAAACAGCTATCCTTGATTATTTTGAGAGACATCTTTTTCTCTGTTTTATTTCCATAGTTCTTAGCTTAGTTTTATTTAGATTAAACACTTTAGATTAGATTAAAGGTGATTGAACCTCGGATTTGATTTCAATAAAAGTTATTGCTTTCCGCCAATTGGTATTTTTCTCTACTCTTAATCTCTTTAATTACTTTGATTGCTTAGTTTAATTATTCAATTGTTTCATGATGTTGAAATTAGGGTTTCTTATTAGAACTGTTATTGTTGATTCAATTATGAGTGAGTAGTTTAATTTCTATGGATTTAGAGAGGGAAGCCATGTGTATACCTTGATTATTTGAATTGCTATTAGTTTCTAGAGTTTGATGAGATAGATTATGGCATGATTTGTTCTTATTGAGTAATTAACGTTATTGCGCAGTTTCTTTGATTACTTGAGGTTAATAATCGTTTGCACAGATCCGTCTTACTTTTAGAGGCCTAGTACACACCAATAATTCTGATTATGTTTGTGAACATGCTGCATATGTTGAATTATGGGCGTTGAGACTCAACCATAGCTTGACATGGCTCTAATCTATCGATTCTCGACCTAGGTTCTGATAGTTGTTTGATCCTTTGATTGGTATAAGCATGGTGGACCGAACTAATTCCCTAGACCTTTATTTTATAGATTAAAATCCCTTTTTATATTGCTTTCTAGTGTCTGATTATTAGTTCAGCTGATTTCTTATCTGATCTTGTCTGAATTAGCTTTTTGGCTGAATATTAACTTAGAACTCCGTCTCTCTGTAGATTCGACCCTACTTCCATTGACTACCATTGTTAGAGGACTGTAGGAATTATCTTTGAATAGGTGATACGACTTTAGCCTATCAGTTAGTTGATTGAATATTAATATAGAAACTCTGTCTCCCTGCGGATTCGACCCTGCTTCCATTGACTACCTTGGTTAGAGGACTATAGGTTTATCTTTGAATAGGTGATACGACTTAATCCTATCAAATTTTGGCGCCGTTGCCGGGGAGACGGCTAGTTTTCTAGTTTTTATTCGATTAATTAGCGTACTTCTTTTTGCCTCATTGGAACCTCCCGTTCCAATTGAGGCCGTTCTCACGGTTATCTTGTCGTTTTCTCTTATATGTCCAGGTATCAAAAGAAAACTCATATTATTCCTGGAGATCCCGACACAGAAGCAATACTTCGGGATCTTAGAGCAGAATTTGATCAAGAGAAGCCAGATTAAGAGATTTCTACATTACCAATGGCGAAGTCACTGAAATCTTATGGAGTGCCTAATCCTGAAGGCACACCCACAGGTCCACAGATGCCCACTATTGCTGCGAACAATTTTGAAATCAAACCTGCACTAATTAATATGGTGCAGCAGAATCATTTTAGTGGGCATCAATCTGAAGATCCGGCCAACCATCTGCAGAGATTCCAACAACTCTGTAGAACTGTTAAACACCAAGGAGTCACACCTGAGCAGCTGAAAGTTATGTTATTTGAGTTCTCACTCAGAGACTAGGCTCAGAGGTGGTTCAGCGATATCACTGAGACAGAATGGCCGGCGATTTCTGCTGCATTTCTTCACGAGTATTACCCTCCCATAAAAACAGCAGAAATCAGAAACAGGTTGGCCACGTTATCCCAAGAGCCAAATGAGACATTGAGGGAAGCGTGGACAAGATTGAGAGACCTACAGAGGGAATGTCCACATCATAATATGGACAAGTGGTTTCTGACGCAGACTTTTTGTAATGGTCTGCAACCTCAGACGAAGAGTACTGTTGATTCGTCTGCAGGAGGAGTCTTTTTAGACAAGGCAATTGATGAGGGTTATGACTTCCTAGCAAATCTCGCAGCCAATGACCACTCATCATCTAGGAGTTTGACTAAGAAGGTACTTGAAGTTGACGCTATTTCATTGCTCACCTCTTAGATGGCGCAACTAACTCAGCAACTACAAACAATGAAGTCCTCTAGTTCAACACCTCCACCTATGCGCATCAATGCCATGTCGGCAGTTGCACCCATCACCTCATCTTACTGCGAGGTGTGTGGTATTCAGGGTCACTTCGGCCATGATTGTCAGTTCAGTCAGAATCAGATGGAGCAGGCGAATGCTTTTCAGCAAAGACAGCCAAATAACCCCTACCCCAACACATTCAATCCTGGTTGGAAAGACAACCCACTTCTTTCCGATAGAAGCAACAACGTTCAGAACCCACATCCACAAAATTCCTACCATCCCCCTCAAAATTCCTATCAACCTCCACATAATAACCCAAAACCCAACTACTACAAAAACCAAGGGAATTCTCACAATCCCCCTGGTTTCTAAAGACCTGCCCATCAAAATTATCAGCCAGCACCACAAAATGCAACCTCACAAGAGCCTAGCACGTCTGAACTAATTAAACTAGTATTGTATATGCAAAAGACAAATGAGGAAGCACAGAAAACTCAGGAGAGACAGTTATTGTCTATGCAGAAAGCCAATGAGGATGCACAGAGGGCCCAAGAGAAGCACATAAACCTTCTCGAGACCCAGATTGCTCAGTTGGCAGAAACTAATGCACAGAGGCAGCAGGGACAATTGCCAGGGAAACCTACACATAGGGAGCAAGCAAATGCCGTTACTCTTCGTAGTGGCACTGCTTATGCTGCTCCTCCTATGCCCGTTGATGATGATACTGTCCCTAGAAGGGAGAAGGAGGTAGTTGAGAAGGAATTGGAGAAGAATTCGACGTCTGATGTCGAGCCATCTGAAACAGCTGAACATGTAGAAAATAATAAGGAGAAGGAGAAGGTCTCTGATACACCTTTTACACCAAGGTTACCTTTTCCTCATCGAATGCAAAAGTCCAAGGTGGATCAACAACTTGGTAAGTTCTTGGCTATGGTCAAGAACCTTGAGGTAACGGTTCCTTTCACTGAACTTATTTCTCAAGTGCCTGTTTATGCTAAGTTTTTGAAGGAGATGATCACTAAAAAGAGAGATTTCGGTGGGGTAGATAGAGTCGCACTCACTGAAGAGTGTAGTGCCGTTTTGCAAAATAAATCTCCACCTAAATTGAAAGATCCTGGTAGCTTTTCCATCCCTTGTCATGTAGGGCAACTTTTTATTGATAAAGCTTTATGTGATTTAGGTGCATCTGTGTCTGTCATGCCTTTGTCTGTCTGTACTAAACTGAATATGGGGGCACTTAAGTGCACTCAAATGACTTTGCAGATGGCTGACCGTTCTATAAAATACCTTCTAGGTGTTTTTGAAGACGTCCCTGTTAGGGTGGGAAAGTTTTGCATTCCTGTGGATTTTGTTGTGTTGGATATGGAAGAGGATGCCCAAGTTCCTATTATATTGGGCAGACCATTTTTGTGCACTGCAGGCTCTGTTATTGATGTCAAGTCAGGGTCTTTGACTTTGAGTGTTGGTGATGATACTGTCACTTTTAAACTAACCAATGATATGAAGTCTCCTATGCTTGAATAGTCTTGTTGCAGGATAGATGTGGTAGACATAGCTGTGATGTCTGCATTTCAGCAGATACGTGATGCTGACCCATTGGAAGTAGCATTGACTGAGAGTGACTCCTTAGGCATCGATACTGATGTTGATGCCTGCCTTGCTGATTTAGAGGGTCATGGAGCTGAACAGATTCAGGAAACTGTGGTACTTGAAAGTGTATGCTCTAGTTCTACTCCTCAGGTAACTAAGGTGGAACTCAAACCACTACCCTCTCATTTGAAGTATGTATTTTTAGATGATAAGGAAGAATGTCCTGTGATTGTCAGTACTAAACTCACAGATAGCCAATTGAAAAGCTTGCTTACTGTGCTTCGTATACACAAGAAGGCTATTGGGTATAGTATTGATGATCTGAAGGGCATTAGTCCTAATTTTTGTATGCATTGTATTAATCTGGAAGAGGATCACCGCCATTGCATTCAACCTCAGAGAAGTTTGAATCCTAATATGCAAAAGGTGGTGAAGAAAGAAATTATGAAACTGTTAGATGCAGGGATCATTTATCCCATTGCTGATTCGAAGTGGGTCAGTCATGTACAAGTGGTTCCCAAGAAGAGGGGGGGGGACCACTGTTGTTGAAAATGAAAAAGGTGATTTGATTCCCACTAGGACTGTCACAGGGTGGCGTATGTGCATTGATTATCGTAGACTTAATAATGCCACTCCGAAAGACCATTTCCCCCTCCCCTTTATTGATCAGATGTTTGAAAGGCTAGCCAAACATAGCTACATCTGTTATCTGGATGGATATTCTGGTTTTTTCTAAATTCTCATCCATCCAGATGATCAGGAAAAGACTACGTTTACATGTCCTTATGGCACCTTCGCATATCGTAGGATGCCATTTGGATTGTGTAACGCTCCCGCTACTTTCCAACGCTGCATGATGGCCATATTCTCTGATTTTATTGAAAATATCATGAAAGTGTTTATGGATGATTTCAGTGTTTATGGTTCTGATTTTGATATTTGCATGCATAATTTGTCCAAAGTGCTTAAAAGATGTGTTGAGGCAAACCTCGTGCTTAATTGGGAAAAATGTCACTTCATGGTGAATGAAGGTGTTGTTTTGGGACATTTGATTTCTGAGCGTGGCATCCAAGTGGATAGAGCAAAGATTGAGGTGATCGAGAAACTTCCCCCTCCAATGAATGTCAAAGGAGTGAGGAGTTTCCTTGGTCACGCGGGGTTTTATCGCAGGTTTATCAAAGATTTTTCAAAAATTGCGAAACCCCTCACTCAATTGTTGCTAAAGGATGCCACGTTCGATTGTACTAATGATTGTTTGGAGTCTTTTGACAGGATAAAGACAGCTTTGATCACTGCCCCTATTATACAACCCCTAGATTGGAATCTCCCTTTCGAGATCATGTGTGATGCTAGTGATTATGCGATAGGGGCAGTACTTGGTCAGCGGAAGGATAAGCTACTCCATGTTATTCACTATGCCAGCAAAACCTTGGATCCATCCCAAGTTAATTATGCTACGACAGAGAATGAGTTGCTAGCCATAGTCTATGCATTGGAAAAATTTCGAACCTATTAGATAGGTTCGAAAGTTATAGTACACACTGACCATGCTGCTTTGAAGTACTTGATGGCCAAGAAGGAGGCCAAACCTAGACTCATCAGATGGATTCTTTTGCTTCAAGAGTTCGACTTGGAAATCAAAGATAAGAAGGGTGCTGAGAATATGGTCGCCGACCACCTTTCTAGGTTGGGGTTTGGATCACCTTCTGACCCTCCTATAGATGACTCTTTTCCTGATGATCATTTGTTTTCTGTGTCCTCTAAATCTCCTTGGTATGCTGATTTTGCAAACTATTGTGTTAGTGGTTCTCATCCTCCCAAACATATCAGCAACGCAAAAAGTTTTATCATGAGACTATAATGTATTTTTGGGAGGATCCTTTCCTATATAAGAAGTGCTCCGACGGGATGTTTCGTCGTTGCATTCCTGATTGGGAAATAGAAGGTGTTTTGCTACATTGTCATAGTATGCCTTCTAGTGGTCATCTAGGTTCCCAAGCGACTGGTTTTAGAGTCTTACATAGTGGTTTCTATTGGCCTTCGATTTTCAAAGATGCCCGTGCCTTTTGTTTGTCTTGTGATGCTTGTCAAAGGACGGGTAATATTTCAAAAAGGCAAGAGATGCCACAGAGTGGGATTTCAGAGGTCGAACCTTTTGATGTGTGGGGGATTGATTTTATGGGACCCTTTCCTACCTCTTGTGGGAATAGGTATATTTTAGTGGCCGTCGACTATGTGACTAAATGGGTAGAAGGTATAGCATCACCAACCAATGATTCCAAGGTTGTGATGAATATGTTTAAGAAAATAATATTTTCCCGTTTTGGTGTCCCCCGTGTTGTAATTAGTGATGGAGGTTCTCACTTTCATAAGATCACCTTCAAGGCCCTATTGAAAAAACATGGAGTCACCCACAAGGTGGGTCTTGCCTATCACCCTCAGACTAGTGGCCAAGTAGAAGTGTCTAATAGGCAAATTAAGAGGATCCTTGAGAACGTCACTAAAGCTAGAAAAGATTGGTCTTTGAAACTTGATGATACTCTTTGGGGGCTCCGCACTGCTTTTAAGACTCCTTTGGGTACCACACCCTATCGACTGGTTTATGGCAAAGCTTGTCATCTACCAGTTGAGATGGAGTATATTTCTGCGTGGGTGGTCAAAGAGATTAACCTTGATTTGACAGCTGCAGGTGAAGCATGACTTCTTGAACTCAATGAGTTGGATGAGCTCCGTTTGGATGCTTATGAGAATCACAGGCTCTATAAAGAGCAAACTAAGAAGCTTCATGATAAGATGATAGGAAAAAGAGAGTTCAAGGTTGGCGACAAGGTCTTATTATTCAATTCCAGGTTGCGACTGTTTCCTGGAAAGCTCAAATCTCGGTGGTCTGGACCATTCGAGGTGACAGAAGTAAAGGCACATGGTGCCATCGAGGTTGTCAACCAAAAAGGAGAGAAGTTTAAGGCAAATGGACAGCGTCTGAAGCTGTACCATGAGGGTGCCTTTGTTGGTGGTGTGGAGGAAATCCGCTTTGAGTCCTCCCCACCAGATTCATCTGTCTAGAGAGGTAATATGGTCGTGCGGGACCTTCATAAACCAACGCTTTGCGGGAGGCAACCCGTATCCCTTAGTTAGTTTTTCTTTTCCTTTGTTTTGTAGTTTGTAGCTTGTGAGAGAGCGTGAGGGTACTAATGTATTCCTAGATCTTGTGTGTTTTGATGTACAGATATGCTATTTGAGGAGAACCTTGAGCCATGCTTGCCCCAGACTTGCAAAAAGGCGAGCTACTTACTGAATAGTAGCTCGCCAGATGACATAGGGCGACCCCTGCCCGATCGGGAGGGCTTAAAATGCTGCTGAGGAAAGAAAAAGAGGAGCACCCGATCCAATCGGGCGAGGTGTGCCCGACCGGGTGCGCAACCCTGGCACCCGATCAAAAATACCTTGCCCGATCGGGTGAACGTGCGAAAGTCAAAACTTTAAAAAGTTAAAAAGCGCCTCCGCCCGATGGCATCGGGTGGCTCCTGCCCGATCGGGTGCTCAACCCTTGCACCCAATCAAAAATTCATTGCCCGATCGGTTGCCCGATCGGGTGGACAACAAATATGAAAGAGCTCAGAAAATTACATCCGCCCGATCGGATCGGGCGTCGGGTGCCCGATCGGGCGGACCAACAGATTCAACGGATTAAAAATCCGCCCTTCCTTTTCTCACCATTCATTCCTTATCTTTTCCCACTCAACACTCTCTCTCTCTCTTCACTCATCTTCAACCTCTCAAACCCCAAACCCCAACCTCCATTAAAACTCCATCTTTCTCGCTCAAATCTTCATCTTTTCTCCTCCAAACTACATAAAATCTCTTCCTTTTCTCTTTTCACCTTCCATCTCACAATTTTCCACTCACAAAAATCATCCTCCCTTCTCCTTTCTCTTCACCACTCACCCAACATCCATCCTTTGTGTTAGAAAAGGGTTTCAAGGTACACATTACCATGGCAAGCAAGTTCAGAAGGCTTATTAGAGGTGAACGCTCGCGATCTAGGAGGGAAGCCACTCCTCCACCACCACAAGTCCCACGAGATCCCCAATACCCGGAAATTATTTTCCGGGATGATGAGCACCTCGAAAGTTCCTTCGATTTAAAAAACGTGAGGTACTCCCTACTCGTTTTCTCGATCTTGAACTTTTATCTAAATTGGGATTAACTTAGGATTTCAAGGAATTTATGAAAATTTTGGGCATGGAATCGTTATATAATGTGCATGTTAATACTAGTAGTTTTAGTCTGACTAAGCCCCGGGCAGGTCCAGTTAGCCACGTCCATTTCAGACTACTAAACCAAGACCACTCACTCACCCTTAGGGACTTTGCGGGGGTTCTTAGGTTACAGGTACGGGGCGACTATTACCCACCGGACCACTTCAAAATGGCCCATACTTATTTCATGCTTACAGGGGACACTTCGCCTTTTGACATCCAGCATTGTCATTGGGCGAATTTTCATCACCCAATCATTAGCATCTGGCTAAGATTCATGGCCCAGACACTTCTAGGGCGTTATGAGGGTCACTTGGTTCGGGGGGCCGAGTTAGTCGCCATAGGTAGCTACATTGCCAAAGGCTCCAGGGAATCATTTCAATACAACTTGGCCCACCACGTAGCTATCCGGTTCGAGCGTATCTCGAACTCGCTCCCTAAGCGTAGGGAAGACGGTACTTGGACCTCTAGGAGGCTAGTCAACGGGGGGTTGATCACTTTGTTTGCCCAGTAAATTACCGGCTTTGACGAGACCCAGTGTACCCCCGTCCTCGGCCCTACCCTCATCGACCTCACATACCTCAACACCCTCAAAGTCCTAAACCGCTTGCCTGACCAGAGATTTCAGTGGATGGTTAAATCAAAAAAATCCATCACCCTACCCGACCCTAGAGCCCGCATGCGGCCTCGTCAGGAGAACTACCTACTCCCTATAGAGGGAGTTGACCTCATTGTCCCTGACCCCGAGCCCCCTCGTCGTTCATACCATAGGCGTCATACGCAGACCTTAGACGAGGGCACCTCCACTTCTGCTCCTCCCCCTCCCCCGCACACCTTTGATTTCACTTCTATGATGTCGACCCTAGGTCGCATGGAGACGGGGATGGGACGGATGGAAGAGATGTTCAACGCGAACACCGCCACCCTAGCGGGATACGACACTTGCATTGACCAGCTCTACACCCGTGTTGATGAGATAGGGGGACGGTTAGATACCTTGGCCGAAGACCATCACTTCGCCCTTTATCCTCTCTATGATGACTACTGTAGGCGCGGCATTGTTGAGCAGACTGCTCAACACCCCTCGTGGTACCATTGGAACCCGAGTTATGGCCAGCCTGCCGGTCCGACTGATGACATGGCAGAGGATGAAGAGGAGGAGCCTGCTAGACAGTCCATCTCTTTAGGAGACTTTGGTCTAGGGCCTAGTGGTTTTGGTGGTGGTTTTGATGCAGGTACTAGCGGTTTTGGTGGCGGTTTGGATGGTTCTTCAGGTGGTGGTTACACCGATGGTGGTGGTACTTCTAGTGGTGGTTTATTTGGTGCCCCCACGGATGATGATATGGGCGGCTGATGCCCTTGTTCTCTCCTCTCCCTCGTTGCAATGAGGACATTGCCTCGTTCAGCTTGGGGGAGGATCTCTCACTGTGAGTACTCTCTTTACTGCTTTCTAGTATAGTTTACTGCTTTCTAGTATAGTTTACTGCTTTCTAGTGTAGTTTAAAGCTTTGATAGAATAGTTTACAGCTTTGAAAAAATTGAAAAAATGAAAAAAAAATATGATTGATCATGACTGGTTTGATTGCCTCCCTGTGTCCCTCGTTGTGCTTTTATTAAGAATGATTTGACTTTGTTTTCTGGATAGCTGGGCATTTGTGATTATGAGGTTTTGATTTGATGTTCGACTACTTTGATTTCGAGCGATTTCTGACTATACTATACTACTCTGTGCTGCATACCTGAATTGGTTAAACTGTGAGGCCTTTTCTAGCCTATTGGATTCATATTATTATCCAGTCTATTTTTTTGGTGTGTTACTTCCTCTTTAGCGGATTGATCTTGACTTTGACTGCGTACTTATCTGATGTCTGGTGACTTGTTACATTTTCTATGATAGAGGCGTTCTTTTGACTTACTCTCGAGCCCCAGAGTGTAATTTTATTATATTTTTATCCTCCTTAGCCCCGCTGAGCCTAATGACTTCTTTCGTGCTACTAACCCTTATTACATGCCCATGGCCTTCATATATCTATTATTCCCAAGCCTAACTTGGGGGAGCATTTGTGTGGGTTTAGTTTGAAATTTTGTTCTATGGTTTGTGTTGCTTGAGTAATAAGAGTGTATTATTTATGGCTTCGAGTGTCTGAAAAATGAAAGAAAATTCGAGTTTTGAGGTACGTGGATGTTGGTTCGAAAAGAAAAGAAAAGAAAGAAAAAAAATTTATGAGAAATCAAAGCTTCAAAGACAATAAAATTCCCTCATTCACGTTATCTACAAAGAAAAAAAATTATGCTTCATTGCTTGAAGATTGGGTTGTTGTGAGTTTTCATCATTGTATAAGAGTTGGGATTCATCTTGTGGTTACTTGATATTGGTGGGAGTTGTTTCGGCCATCTTCGGCCTTAATATGAATTACTTTTGCTCCCTCATGCTCGGTTTTCCACCACATTTCCTAGAATATTTCCCTACCCTTACCTAAGCCCCATTACAACCCTGAAAAGTCCTCTTGAGCTTGTGCCTACAATGTCTATTGGATTGATTTTGAGTCAGTTTGTTAAAGTTAAAGAGTATGTCTGCTAGTTGAGTCGACTTGATTAGGATGAGTGACATTTTACCTTCTTAAACACATGTGAGTGTGAGTGGGAAGGGACATTTATGGTCGGGTCGGTGAGTGTTCGGGCATATTCTTTGCCTGCCACAAAATTGAGAGGAGTGACACCCTTTGTGAGCACCTTTTCTGGATTTGTATGCCTTGTAGTCACTTAAACTTGATGAATTGCTTGGATGATTGGTGTTTGGATGGATTTGATTTGCTGAACTTGAATTATGCCTGCTTGAACGATTCTTAGTCTTGAAAATATTTTTGAGCTTGGATTGTTTTATCTATGGGGTGAGGCAATATATTCCATGATCATGTTCTATTTGCTTGAGGACAAGCAAAGGTTTAGCTTGGAGGAATTTGATATATTGATTCCTTATAGAGTTTTTCCCTTTCTTTACAAGCTAAATTGCGCGATATTGACGCTCTTAGGAGCTATTTATGCTAACTATTTCGATATAGTTGTGGTTTGTGTGTTCCATATCGTTTTGCAGGTTTTTAGGGAAAACTCCCTATTTACTTGACCTTTTGATCACCACATTATAGCGGAAAGTTACGAGGCATGTAGGCGGTCTCGAGACGGTGTTCGAGCCCCCTTATGAAACAAGAAAAATGCAAAAGACTTGGCGTCTGAAGCAAGGTGAAATGAAGCTTCGCCCGATCGGGTTCGATCTCTATGGCCAAGAGTTGATAACTTCCACCCGATCGGGCGGTCTTGCCTGATCCCACAGGCGGAGTTATACTTAGCCATTTGCCGCAATTTCAGGAATGAAGAAGGAGACACACACCCGATCGCATCGGACGGTCCTGCCCGATCGGGTGCTTGTGTTGCGGCCCCGATCGGGTGACCGTTGCCCGATCTCATCGGGTGAACGCATATTTTGTGCTGCTGAAAATCTGTTCCCAGGCCCGATCGGGCGGCCCTTTGCCCGATCGGGTGGACGATCGGGTATGAGCGTTGAGTCTTAACCATAGCTCAACACATGCTCTAATCCCTCGACTCTTGACTTAGATTTTGATAGTAGTTGACCTTGTTTGATTGGTATAAGCATGGTGGACCGACCTAATACCCTAGGCTTTTATTGCATAGTTAAATCCTCGGTTTAATTCATCTTCCTTAGCTTAATTCTTAGTTCAGTTAATCTTCCCTGATTTCATCTGAAGTAGTTAGTTGATTGAATATTAATATAGAAACTCTGTCTCCCTGCGAATTCGACCCATCTTCCATTGACTACCTTAGTTAGAGGACTGTAGGTTTATCTTTGAATAGGTGATACGACTTAATCCTATCAATTATCCATTTCGATTTCAAAGGAAAAACTTTCTTATCAAGCTAAGCTTGTCGAAATTTTGACTTGAGAATTTAACTTAATATGTCTTTACGATTTTAAAATTTAAGGTTACTTAGCATATCAATGTGCTTAATTGTAGATAACCTTTGTCGTTGTGTAGATATCCTTTTATAGCATGGACAATTTTTAAACTTTGCCGAGAGTCATGCACCATAATAAAATTTTTAATGCCCCTTGAAAAAATATTCAAATATTTGTATATAAACTTCAAAGATATGCTTATGTAATACCCCGAATTTTCAAAAAAAAATTTATTATTTATTAAAGTTTAATATTATTTCTCACTTAAATTTAATTACTGATAATTGAACTTTATTTGATAATAATATTTATTAAAAATAATATCATTTAGTTTTGAATCATTTAACAATTTTATTTAAATGATTTCATTTAGTTTTGAATTATTTAACGATTTTATGATTTAATTGAAATATATTTTTATTTAAATAAACTAAATATTCATTTTCATTATTTCTAATTAATTTCATTATTAGTGAAATTGAAATCTTCATTTAATCTATGGGCATGCTTACTTATTTTTCCATCCATATTAACAACTCAAATTGAGCCCGAGCCATTCAACATCACATACATAGCCCAAATAGTAAACATCACATACATAGCCCAAATAGTAATTTAGCCACACACAAAACACAATAAAAAAGGAAAAGAAAAACAGAGAATTAGAAGTCTGAAAATCCGATTTCCTAATTTCATCATCTTCCCCAAGTTTCTTGTTCTGCCGTGTGAATGCTTCAACAATGAGCCAAGAAAAATGAAGTTATTTAAATACTCTTGTTAGAAGCCTTGCATTCACCTTGAGATTTGCCTGTAAATATATCATCCAAAGTCAAGAAAAATCCAATCTTTTAGACCTAAATCTAACCTCCATCCAGGGCCGTTTCTGAGATTTCGGAGGCCTATGGGCGAAATAATATTAGAGGCCCCAAAAAAATTAATATACGATATAATTTTATATTGAGATCTAAATTAAAGTTCAAATTGGATCAAATTATATATGTTGTATCTAATTTTCATAGGTTTCTTAGTTACATTTACAGAAAAAAAAAGAAGAAACGGGTATTTAAGGATAAGTGATGGAAAACTTTTCTGAATAAGAAAAAAGAAAAAAGTTGGTAAGTATATAAAATTGGATATAAATGAAAAGTGAATAGAACTTAGACAACGGAGGTAATTTATATGAAATTTAAAAGCGAAATATCTCAAATAGCTAAAATTAGCTAAACAAAAAGAAAATAAAAAGTAATTAAAAAAGAAAGAAAAATGTTGAAAAGAGAAAGGAAAATAGAAAAAAAAAGGTAAAGAAAGTGTGCTACAGGGCATCGATCTCGCGATCAACATGTTACTGTCTTAGACTTTAGCGCATGATAGTTGATGCTAAACCAACTAGGCTATACGCAGGTATCGAAATTTAACTGCAACAAAAGTATATGGCTGTACTCACTGACTTGAAAACGGAGAAGAAGGCCTCTATCTCTGGGCCTAGGGCGGCTGCCCCGGTAGCCCTGCCCAAGATACGGGCCTGCCTCCATCTAACATCTGATTCTCATTCAATTCTTCAACCCCTTTCATAGCTATAAATAGCCATAGTTTGAACTCAAACTTGCACCACAGCCCCTTCTCTTCTTCCTATGCTTTAATAATAAAAGTTATGAAAGATATCTTGGGGACATGGTTTAATTTGAGTTGATTTAGTCTTTTCATTACTTACAATGATTTCTCAAGTATTTTAAAATGTTACAATTTCTAATTATTAATAATGCTTTGAAATAATTAAGAAAATTTTACAAGGTTACTAATTTAGATTTCGTTAAATCTCGTTGTAGACTTCGAGTGCGTAGACGAGGATTATCAGGAGCTTTAATCTGTACATGAATCTAACTTTTGGGTACGCGTCACGAGGTAATTTCCGATGTCCATCTAAACATAGGTCCCGTTAGAAATAAAAAGATTTAATTACGTGACTATGTGATTAGAAATGTGGATTTTAATTATGAAAATTATTATGAACTAAAACTATTAACTTAAATGTGGATTATGAATACTATTAGTAAGATGACTAATGACTATGGATTATGGACGGTATGATAATTATGCTAATGTTACGGACGATCTTGATAAATAATCTTATCTTTTATTCTCGGCATTTATTTAATTAAAGATTAATTGTTAACGTTATTATTATTATTATTATTATTATTGTTATTATTCATTATGAACATTATTATCATTATTATTATTATGCACATATAAACAAGTTCAAAAAATTTACAAAAAGTTAGTGGGAAACCGAGATACTATCTGGGCCCCCACTCCTTTAGTAATAGCAAAACTGATCCTAGTGAAGATGTGGGCAATAGCCTGTGCACCAATATCTTGAACCATGGAGAACCTCTGTATCCGTTTCAGCAAAGTTTGAAAATGAAAATTGAAAATGGATTGGTTATAAATTGGAAAATGATGGATTATTAAATTTACAAGTGATGGTTTTTGTATATGAATGAAAATGGGCTTTCTGGATAAGTCGTGAATGAATTGAGATATGGATATTGGAATGAATATATTCATACTTGGTTAAATGAGATGATATATATGTGTATATGATTAAGAGATGCCTACAAAATAAAGTAATCACGCTAAAAGTGGAATATCGGAGGGAAATAATGAACAGGTTACCCTGTATGGGAGGTTCAGCGGCCATCTACAGGTTTACTGGTCACTATGCTGATTTTTCTATTAGTTGTCTTCCTTCTATCTTGTTGTGATCCAAGTAGAAGGGGTGCGCACACTAGGGACTCTGTTTATGGCCATTATAATATTTGTAGGTAGTTACTTGGGAATGACCCCGGCCTACACCCTTGAAGTAAGTAGTTACTGGGGATTGACCCCGGCTTACTGGCGTTCTCTTTCCTCTCCTTAAATAATCGGATAATGCTGGATTATTGAATTAATTGAAATTATGGGATTATTAATCTTATATATATGTATGCACTTAAGTGGGTATTAATTGTATTTATATATGTATATGTGCTATGCTTTCGACTCTATTAACCTATTATTTTCACAAAGTATTTTCAATTTATGTATTTTATGGGATGAAGTTGGAATTATTCAGTTTTTCTGATTTTTGGGAGCTTGTCTCTCTTGTTTCTTTTCAATGTATTTGTGCAGGTGGTGATCGATCGGGGGAACAAAGAGAGAACATTTAGAGTTGTCATCCACTTAGCTTATGATATTAGAATCCGCTGAAACTCTAAACACTTTAATAATAGGGCTTGTTCATTTCAGCTTAATTTCAGTTCTGTTCAGTTCAACTCTGATTAGTTCAGTTCAGTTCAGCTCTAATCAGTTCAGTTCAGTTCAGCTCCAATCAGTTCAGTTCAGTTTAGTTCAGTTCAGTTCAGTTCAGCTCCATTCTTTTATAACCATTTTTTAAATATTATTATGTTGGTCTAATTTATTTTACTAATTTCTCTAATTATTATTATTACTATTATATTATTATTTTTATTATTTATTTTTATATCATTATTATTAAGAATTATTATTATTATCTTTATATTATTTTGTTTATTATAGCTTTATTCATTATTATTACTATTATCATTAGTGAGGAACATGGTTTAGGTTAAAAGCATAAATAAACCTGCGTTTTCAGCCCATAATCCAATAAAATCACGTCAAAACAGTTTATGATGTAATTTTGCACGGTCCGACCCAATCATTATTTTATTATTAAATATTAATATATAATTAAATCTAATTATATAAATAGTAATATTAATTTAATTTTTAGATATTATTGTTATTATATAATCATTATAAAGTATTAATATATTAATACAAAGACTATAAAGTAATTGTTATTAATTATCATTATAATCATTAATTTATTATTATTAATATTATTTATTTATAATTAGCATTTAAAAATATCCAAAATACAATTATTATTATTCATTAATAATTATTCATTATTATTACTTATCATTATAATTATTATTATTTAATATTCATATTATTATACTTTAAATATTATTTATATATTTATTAAATTCAATTCAATTCAATTTAATTCAATTAAATTAAATTCAGTTCAGTTCAATTCAGCTCCAATCAGTTCAGTTCAGCTCCAATCAGTTCAGTTCAGTTCAGTTCAGCTCCAATCCGTTCAGTTCAGTTCAGTTTAGTTATTTTCAGTAAATCTAAATAGGCCCTTAGTAAGGACTAATGAACAATTTATTCTGATTGAAAGGATTGATTTAATTTGAATTTAGTATGATGTTACCTATTAGCCTTGCATTTATTTCCAAGGAGTTAAGTGCGGCGGTAGCACGCCATCCAAGTCGAACCCTCATGGATTGGAAACGAGTTTTATCAAATGAAAAAGGGTTCGATTTCGGCGAGGTGTTACAAAATGGTATCAGAGAGGAGTTAAGATTAATTAGGGCAAGATTAAAATAATAATATTAGGTAAATGAATCAAATAGGGTTAAAATAAAAATGGTTTAAGTTTAAATAATAAAAATATTTTGGAAAAATTAATTAGGATTAAAATATGAATTAAGGGTTGAGTATGAGCACAGATGAGTTATGCGTACATGCATGAAAGTACTCGTTAGAGGTACTTATTAATTGTTTATTATGTGTTGGTAGGTGGCCAGAACACGTTTGACAATAAGAAAGAGTATTAGGACCCCACACCAAGGACCCTACCTTTTGAGAATGAGAGTCGGAGAGTCGATTTCTGCGTACATCTACAGGCTACGCTCAACAATGAAGTGTTACCATCTTCACGAAAGTCATGGATATTCGGACTATCTTACGCCACCTAAACAAACCGATGTCTTGAACCACACTCTTTCCAACGATGGCCCTTATGCCGGAATCAAGAGTGAATACTCTGATGTCTTGAAAAATGGAAGACCGAACTACGAGCGATACACATTGAACGAAACACCTATAAAGGTAACCTTAACTATCATCATTCTCCTCCTCTATTTGTTTCCATTCCATAACTTGAACCAAAAGATCCCTAATCTATTGAACGAAACAACAACACAGAATTAGCCATGCGGAACCGATATAGCTAGTGATGCAGTGAATAGTGCAACCACATTTCACAATGAAACGTGACTGCCCTTGGACTCTCTGAGTTAGACATAAGAAAATCGTTATAATTCTTACTGGATCAATGAAGTCCAACAAAACCAAAAGCTTAGTAGAGAACAACAAAAGCAATTATAACATTAACTATTTACATTCATGCATGGTACAAATTGATGCAATGTTACAATTAGCAAAACAACTTCTAAGAACGTAAGAATGCCACTTTTTCATCTTTTTTGTGTAATTGTTAAATAAAATTAATTGCATTCATAGATATGATAGTTTGTATCAGCCATAAAAATTCACAAAGAGAAGTAATGATAGAGAGCTAAATGAAGCAAGGAGAAGATGAATGCAAAGAGATGAAGATAATACAGTATCGCCAGTCGGAAGTTGTGTGGCCGTCGGAAGCGAGAGGATTCAGGAGAGTGGCAGCACTGGCCGACGAGCAGTGGCGCGGCGGGAGAGGCGAAAGAGGAGCAGTTGAAACACTAAACAAGTTTGAGTGTGCTTTTAGGAGGCCTGCCAAATTCCTATCAGGTAGATAGGAAATTTGGCATCTATCAATTTATTCGTAGTATATTAATACGTACATGTAGTATATTTTATAAATCATATAATATATTTATAAAAAGTTTAAGGTACTATATTTTCTTAATAAATTGAGAACTTACTGAACTTGTAGTATATCTATAGAAAATGTAGTATACTTATAGAAAATCATAGTATATTTGTATCTGATAGATGTTTAGTTCACATCTATCAGATATGAACTAAGCTTTTCCAGTGCTTTTAGATGTACTTTCTCCGTTTTTTATTAGTTGTGACACTTGATTTTACTGACTCGTAGGCGATTTTGAAGAGAACATAGATAGAGAGAAAAAAAAACTCATGTGATAGGAGAGAGATAGAGAGAAAAATTTGCCCGAAAAGAAAGTGTCATAATTAATTTCAAACTTCCTCAAATGGAAAGTGTCACAATTAAAAAAAACGGAGGAGTAACTGGTTCGTGGCCTGGTCCATTTTTTTTTAAGGTAAAATTAATTCATTAATAAAAGAGTCATACGACATCTACAACCGAAATTAGAACTAAAAAATACAAAACAATTTGGATCAAATAAAATTCTAATTTGACAAAACCACCGATCGTTGTAGATGAGATTTGACACTGATGAATACCCTTTTTTACATCACTGTTTCATACAGTCTCCTACGAGGGGGTCTTCCGATTCGTGACCCGAACTTCATTTTCCGGCAAAAAAATCAACATTCCGACATTGACCACGTTATAACTCTATCTCTCCTAAAAGATGTATGTGATCCTCACTCTATTCCCTTAACTCCTGATTTCTCAAAGCCCCTTTCCCATCCCTGTTTCTTCGGGGGGGGGGGGAGAACCACGCCGATAATTACAGCTCAACCTCTTCAATTTCCTGACATGCCATTACAACTACAGCTACAACCTATATGAAGCTATGAACCTCCTTCCTTAAATGGCTGGAATACCTTAGAGAAATAGAGGTCTACTAGAGTTAAGGAGGAGGAATTGTTTATTCTTTTTGATGATTGGTGCTCTTATAGTCCTATATGCAGGAGTGATGTATGGTTGATTAGGATTTCCTTTGTTTCTACCCCATCAAGGAGTTTGAAAAACTGGATGTTCACTTTCTAGGAATTTGACATTTTTGTGTCTGTTGAATGCATGCTCAGATTTGTTGCCTTGGGTTGATGATCTACTTATGAGCTTGGTAATTGAACCACAATTCAGATAAAGTCTATTGGAATCAGATTCTTTTTACTACAACATATTCTTTAGCCGAACTTTTTCCCCTTTCCATGGACTGAAGCAGGAGCAATAGTAATGGAGGGGGAAGTAATAGTTAATGGCGAAGGGGGTTTGATGGAGTGAAGAGACTGAAGCTCACACACTTCTTTCAGGAGAGTTTTAATGAGGTCAATGCCGGAACGTTGACCTTTTTGCCGCAAAATGAGTTTCAGGTCCTAAGAAACAAATATATCTAATTATTGGGTAGTTGTTCACAATTTTTTTTAATGAGTACCTACTCACAACCAAAATGTTTGTAAAAGGTACCTTTTAACAAAAATTTCCCATAATTTAAGAACTACTATACAATTTAAAAGGGATATGAAAGATTGAAATATTGTAACGAAGGGTATATCTTTACTTTTTATCAAATCTTGATTAAGGTAAAATTCGTTGGGTAGAAAATAATTTTTTTCATCAAAATTTTTCTTTATTTAAACCTCATAACTCATGAACTATTATATTTCGTATATATTTTTGTTTTACCCGATCAAATAGGTCCGGCGTTGTCCCACTCTAAACTATAACCGACCCGGTCTCCGGTTCTTAAATTTTGAATATTCCGGGTTCTGTTCCAGTTCTGGACCGCTGAACACCTCTACAACTAAGAGGTCGCGTGTTCAAAACATATTACTTGCATTTTGGAAACATCTAAAAAGAAAATTATCATGTACTCCCTCCGTTCCCATTTTCCTTTTTGGGATGTTTTTAAAAGTTCTTCCTACTTTGAATCTTTTCCATTTTAAGAACATTTGTTTTCCCATCTTACCCTTCAACAACCAAATATTTACTACACTTTTTTACTTTTTGTCTTACACATGGACCCATTTTAGAATCTTTTATTTCTCAATCACCCACTTTCTTTCTCTCTCTAACTTTTTCAAAAACAAAAAGTAGCAAAGTACACTTTATATAGTATAAAATTAAAAAGATTCTCATCCACCTCACTTTGCATTGGGTTTCCCCATATTCCAAATGAGAACATCAAATTGGAACAGAGGGAGTACAATGGAGATGCTGGCATGAGATGTCATGTGGCAAGCTAAAAACCTAGTTTTTAGGCCCAGTCGATGCTCCGTGTTCTTGTGTACATGTTATAATTTATTAATTTGATATAAATAATATTAACTGAATGGACGTACGTAAGTGCAAAAAATAGATAAATCATTTTATTAGTAATATGCATTGAAATATTGTAGTTTAAGTGCCTCTTCTGTTGCACTGAAAACAACTAAACTGAATTGAAATTAACTGAATGAAGAGGAATTGAATTGAATTCAACTTAAAGTAATACTCCCTCCATTCCCATTTGATATTCCCATTTTCTTTTTTGGGATGTTTCTAAAAGTTCTTCCCATTTTGAAACTATCCCATTTTGAAACTATTCCATTTTAAGAACATTTATTTCCCCATCTTACCCTTCAACAACCAAATATTTACAACACTTTTTACTTTTTGTCTTACACATGGGCCCACTTTAGAATAATTTGTTTCTCAATCACCCACTTTTCTTTCTCTCTCTCTTACTTTTTCAAAAGCAAAAAGTACCAAAATACACTTCATACAATATAAAATTCAAAAGATTATCATCCACGTCAATTTGCATTGGTTTTCCCCCATATTCCAAATAGGAACATCAAATGGGAACGGATGGAGTAATATGTAAGACATTTAAATTAAGAAATTAATTTAATAAAAATTAATAATAATATGAATGATGTTATATTAATAAAAATTAATAAATAATAATCTAATAAATAATTAATATCAACATAACATATAAGTTTAATAAATATTAACTAAAGAAACAATGATAATTAACAATAATAATAACCCTTATAAAATTCGTGATGGTAGTTAATGATCGACAATATCTTCATTTTTGGATATATTTAGAAAAAAATGATAACAAACAAAATTATAATAACAGCAAGACGAAATAACCATAATATTATTAATAATAAGAAATAATAATAATTATTATTATAGAAATAATAATTATAATAATAATAATGAGAAATAATAATTATAATGATAATATAATAATTAGCAAAATAAATTAGATCAACAACAATAATAAAGATATCAACGAAGATGATCAAAGGATAATAATTGATAATAATAATAATAATAATCTCAATAACTGGATTGGATTGATTGAATGAAGTTGAATAGAACTGAATTGAATAGAACTGAATTGAATAGAACTAAATTGAGTAGAGCTAAACTGAACTGAACTAGACTGAAAATAAGTTGTAGACAATAGACCCTAACTTATAGGTTAACAAAAAAAGTCTATTTCATGCATTTGATTGTTGTTTAATTCTTATTTGTCATTTAAATTCCATAATAATATTTTTATTTGTGATAAGAAAATCATTGAGAGTGTGGTAGAACAATGGTTAAAACTCTGTGTTATATATGCGGAGGTCATGGGTTCAAAATTCTATATTGACAACATTTATAATTTATCCTAATATTGCAATTGAAGAAGGGGGAGTGCCATGTGACGGCCTGCAATTCTTGCTTACGCCTTTTAATATATCGATAGATACCCTAGGCCTAAAGTCCTAAACCAAACATTCGTATTTTCGGGTGTATTAGTATAATACTAACTGCTAATATCATCAATTTTGTGTATGCCAAAATTAGGGGATGAACTTTCCAGATCTCGAGCTGTGTTGTGAGAGAAAACAGAAGAGAGAAATATACTATATAGAAAAGTGAATATTAAGGAAAGCTTTTTACTCGGTTGTGTGTATATTACGAATGGTTACTCTGCTATTTATACATGCAAAAGTATTCTTTACCATAGGCAAAGCTATTCTGCAAGCCAAACTTAGGTGAAAGAAAAACTCACATTAGCATTTATTACTCACTAGAAAAGCATACATTGTGGACATTCATCAGAATTGTACATAATAACACTCTCCATTGCATCCCCATTACTAAATATCTTATAGTAAAATGTTATAAAAAAACGATGGGATCATAACTAGAACAGAGTGAAACTTTGTTGTTTTATTGCCTATATTTACTGCCTCGTTAAGAACCTTGTAAATAAAAATCCAATGGGATAAAAATCTGATCAAAAAGAAAAAGAGTGTAGTGCATATAATACTCCCCCTGAGTAACAGAGGTCAAGAAGGTGATGCATTCTCTATCTTATGCACCAAGTCACCAACTACTCATATTTCTTTGAAGGAAGGGGTTTGGTGAACAGATCAGCAAGATTTTCACCGGATTGAATTTGTTGAATGTCTATCTTTTCTTAATAAATATGTAACCCTTCTTAGGTGATTTAGGCTAAGGAATTGTTCTTGAAATTCAGCCAGTCTATATTCCTTCAGGATATTGGAGTAGCACAACTGAATTTGGTTGGTTGATTTTAGATGTTTTTGGCCACTAAAGAGTACGACAAAACAAAGGCTTGGTGCACGAGAGTTGCACACCCTTATCTTCATGTAGACACAAATCGACAAAGTTCAACCATTCTCAACTAATACTTGTCTAATATAGTATCCTCCGCCCTACAAAATTTACACAGTTGCAAAAACAGTTTGATGATCTTCAAGATGAGCCATAAATAATTTATGATGGTAAGATTGTTTGTCAGGCACCCTTATAGAGTGAGCCTTTAGGCTTTCACTTAAATTCATATGGTATCACATTCATAGACACAGAACTTTTCTCCCTTTCCCTCTCAAATGTAAAGTGAGTTCATCTCTCATCATACATCCCCCTCTCTCTGCTATATCAAACACTATAAACCACTTATTTCAACAACTCTTGTCTAAACTCTTGCCTCGAGGCCCCCCGACAATATTCTTGTACCCTATATAGCTTATATGCTCTCTTTGATCACCGTATAGCACTCAAGGATAGTGACGCAGTCGGAATTATCAAAGGAAAAGCAAATGCAATCCCTCAAATGAACAAACAGTTTTACAAGCGATAAACCTGTAGAAAACTCCGGAATCCACCAGAAAAGAGAATTAACTCTGAAATATTATTATTCAATTGAAAAATGTCTTCTAATGACGGCTAAAAACGTTTAAATAGTCTAAACAAAACCCTAATACGAAATTAAGCAAAAAAATAAAAACATAAATAATTTAAAATGCTGTTTTCGGGCCCTAAACGAACTCGGGTGGCTTAAAAAGCCTGTGAATCACAGCTTAGTTGTGTATCTACTTAGTTGGGCCGTTACCTTTCCGAAAAGGTATCTTATTAAGCATTCTGACAACGTGAGCCCGACTAGTAGAAATCATTTCCCCTGTTTTTGACGATTGGCTTCTTCGTCGAACTTTGCCGCAAGCCTTCCTACGTCAGATAGCCTCTTTGTTGCAAGACCTAGTGCGTATTCCGTCATGAGCTCTCCCTCCATCGTGTCATGGATGCCAATTCCTTCACTTGGACACCCACTCTCCTGTCCATTACTACAACATCACAACGTCTCTTCCAAGACGTCTAATACGAGGTTAGGCAATTCATCGCTCGAAGTACATCTATCCGAGCGTTGAATTTTGTTGGACTAGAGAGTATGGTTAAACATGTGACATTGTCGTAGTTTGGCCATTACATTGTGTCAATACACATACTGGAAGTCTGGAAATACTATATTCCTATTGTTCACCTACCTTCTGTATATGATACCAACTTTTTGTTACAGGCTTACTTAAGGTCTTATAGGTTCTTACGTCGTTATTTAATTGAAAAATGTAAAAATCATAAAATAATAATATTCGAATAAGATACTTTTAATACTTCATCTTGTTCATAATACTATTTTAACCTTTCCTTTTTTCTCAATCTCATAACATTACGTGACCCTTTATTTCGACAAAAGTCCTTCTAAATAATATATCTTCTTCCTGCCACTGAAAAGTCAAGCTTTTGCACACTCGTTGATTCAAATATGTACTTTAGTATCTCTATATTATTTGCTTCACATATCTTTGAAACAGAGAGAATGTGTATTAGGAAAAATTGTGAATGACCACATGCACGATACACCTATTTCAAAATAACCACTCCATTTTCATTTGTGTTTAAATAACCACCTCTCATTTCCATAACTTTTTCAAATGCGCACCTGTTAACGGAATTTTCTAATGCCGTTAAGTGTGAGGCCTAAATTCTTACTAAATTACCCTAACTCCCTCTAAATTATCACTAATTATCTTACTTATAATGTATAGTTTTACCGGTCAAATCATGATTAACATTATAAAATTCTTTTTTTACAATTTAATTTTTTTTAAACTATATAATTTTTATAGATGACATTGTAATGGACACAAAGTTCGAGACAATATTTAATTGCGTTTTTGATATTAAAGACGACGTTTTTCTGAAAAACGGTCACCACCGTACGCCCTTTATGGGCAAAAATTTCTAGAATGCTTAAGAAACAAGTATCTACAAGTTGGGTTTTCAGGCACGTACTTTAAGACAACTTTTTCAGACAGAACACATCGTTTTTTCGAAAAATGGACATCGTCGTACTACCTTTATGGGCACGAAGTTCGAGAATCCCTAGGAAACGAGTACATCCAAGCCGTTTTCAAGCACATACTTCAGAACGACTTTTTCGGACGACGACACTTTTCCGAAAAATGGACATCATCGTTAGCCGTTTTTGGGGCACGAATTTCGAGAATCCCTACGAAACGAGTACCTACAAGCCACCTTTTCTGGCACGTATTTTGAGACGGCTTTTTCGGACGAAACACAACGTTTTTTCGAAAAACGAACTTCGAGACTTACATGCCCGAAAACCCGGCTTGTAGGTACTCGTTTTGTAGGAATTCTCCAAATTCGTGCCCATAAAGGGCGTCTGACAGTGTCCATTTTTCGAAATAGCATCGTCTTTAGTATTAAAAATGCGATTAAATATTGTCTCGAAATTTGTGTCCATTAATGTCATATATAAAAAATATATAGTTTAAAAAAATGGTAAAATTGAAAAATAATAATTTAATTGTTAATCATGATTTGATCGGTCAAACTATAGACTAGTAAGATACATAGTGATAATTTGGAGGAAGTTAGGGTAATTTATTAAGAATTTGGGCCTCATACTTAGCGACGTTAGAAAATTCCGTTAACAGGTGGTGTTTGAAAAAGATAAGGAAAGGAGGGGTGGTTATTTAAACACAAATGAAAATGAGGTAGTTATATTGAAATAGGTGTATCGTACAGGTGGTTATTCGCAATTTTTCCAGTATTTTATATTAAAATGAAACAAAAGATGTACATACTTCTTTCCAGTTAGTGCATGATCAACATATCATTTTTAACGAAATTTAGCATATTCAATTATGATCATCCCATGTAATAAGTTAACCGACACTACCATTATCAGTTTACCACGAAGAGACCATTGTATTTTTTTTAATAAGGTGTCTGGACCCCGCTCGAATTTTAATGGGCCAGGCACTTTGAGGGAAGAGGGGAATGATAAGGAAAATCTTACTTTCAAAGTGCCCATAATGGGGATTGAACCCCTAACCTCAAGGTTAAAAGGCTTACTCATTTCCACTAGACTAAGCGTTGCTTGGTCGAAGAGACTATTGTATAGAATGTGAAATTTGTGCATATAACATGTCGCCAAATCTGAATTATAAACGTGTAGTACTGTAGGTCTTAAGTCAAAAAAATGTTCGGTCTTGGCGGTCAAACATCCAATCTAGCTAATGACTAGTCTTGCACACATGACGAGTGACGACCCACAAGTCTTCTTCCAAACATAATTACCATTTACCATTGCATTGAGACAGAAACTGGTAAAGAAAACAAAAGGAAGTTTCCAAGTATCTTAAACATGGAAAATTTTCATTGCATTCATTCTATACTTTCACATATACACTATGAAGAGAAGGATCAGGATTACATTTTGACTCTCTTCCCATCTATAAGTCACCCTTATTAGTTTTAAGAACTAAAAAAAACAAAGAAACATGTTGGGGAATATAAAGAACCAAATCAAGAAATCAAGAAATAAGTTAGTTGGGCACAAGAAGTGCCATTTTTGGGAGATATCTTCAGCTGATCAAAAACTTATCTTACCCCATTTTGTAAGTTATAGCAAAAGGGGTTACAATGTCAACAACTCAAGCCATAGCCATCTGTGTTCTAGGACTCGGCAGGCCCATATAAGCAAGCCTTGGAGAGACGCGGACCTTTGGGCTGGGACGTGGAGAAGGAATTGGGCCAGTGAAGGATCCAGGTGTAACGCGTGGTGAGAGGTTAACTTGTTCAAGAGCCCGAGATTGCAAGTCCAATGGATAGTCCCTAACACAACCGATTCTAGGCCCATTACCAGTGATCCATTTGCAGGACAAGCGTCTGGCAAAGGAGAACGGTTCTGATTCAATCTCGTCTTTGCTACTGGTCTTGACTTCAGCTGGTTTAGCTTCTTCATTATCTGCTGTAACCTCTGCAGTCTTCTCTGGAGAACTTTCGTCTTCAGCGACTTTAAACGAACCTTCCTCGTTGTATGCACATTTCTGCAGAAGTAAAAGTTAATATAGAAAATCATCAATATAATCATTACAGAGAAATTTAAACAATGTGATTCTAGCGATTTCAAGTTTGCATTAAAAGGAAATGTACCAATATCCTAGATAACTGTGTCTTAATTGATATATTTACAAGGTTGATTCAATAATGTGTCATGTTTTGACACTAGTCTTTTGTGCCTCAAATTTGGGTTCTAAACTTCTAATTATGCCTTTTATCCTTCTATCTTCTCTAAATAGATGTAGAGAAGGCATTAATGATGCATTCTCCTCCACTACAGGTCTAAACTTATCTGAAGTGAATTAATAAGATGTATTGAACTTGATCCACCTTCTACTTATACCTGATTGGGCCCGATTAACCCTGAAACTTATTTTTTTAAGGTGAACAATGCGATCATAAGCTAGCCAGCATTTGCCAATTCAAGTTATGCTTTGTTTTTATGTTATATCAACTAAATAAAGCCTGTTTACATTCACCCTGGTCATTAAAATAAAGCTTATCATGTGATTTCTGTTTTAAAACAAGTACCTTGACGTTGGAGAGATCAACATGGTTATCCTCGAGGAAGCTTATGAACTCCTTGAAGTTCTCTTCAGTGGGAAGATAGTGGCCGCTGTATGGCCATATAGCCTGTGATGATAGATATACAAAATCTTAGTCATCAACGCATAGATGAGGATACATCCAAAGTCGAGTTTGATTATGGTAAAATAGATGTACCTCGAGAACTCCTTTATCGGCAATTAATCGTCCAGCAGCAGTTGTAGCTGCACCAGCCAGAAAACTGGAGTGTTGAAATTGACCTTTCTTTTTCTGCCCCACGTACAACAATCTTGATGTGCTTAGGACAAATATCCATTTGCAGTCCCCCACAGTATTAACTAAGTCTCCACTTTGTTTGTAGATAAGCTTCCCATCTTCCACTATTACTTCATATACTTCTCTTTCTTTCTGAATATTACACAACAACATAATCAAAAATCTATACATAGCCAAGCTAGATTAATTTTGAAAATCTATGACATGACACAACAACACGACTTAGAGACGAAGTTACCAAGAGAAACATCAAACTGAAGGAATTTAACAAATCACTTTTTTATTAGTATGAAGACTCAACACAAAACCAAACATGAGCACGACCTGTTTACTTGAATTGTCACAGGTAGATTAATACAAAGCAACAGATTATGAGGCGCAACAAGAAGAAAACATAGTTATATGGGACTAATTACCGGTCCAAGGTATTTGATACATTGTTGCTGAAGTTTGGTCCTTGGGCATTTCTCAAGATTTATCTCTTTCCCATCACCAATATCCAACCTTCATTAACATAAGTTAAACAGGAATTAGTCTCCTAGTCATCAAAAATTAATCAAAATTCACATTTCTGCAAAGAAGGGTAAATTACAGGAACTTTGAAGGAATACATACCAGTAAAAGAATGGTTGACTGCTTTCACTTTGGAACCAGATATCATAATAAAGGTGCAAGTTGTGCCCGTATCTATGGCGTGGGTCAATCTATAACAAAATCAAAGACAGAAATGTGAGCTCATACAACTTTTCAACACTCTAAAAACCAATAATTGCCAATTAATACAATAGAAGTTGGGCCGCCTCGATCAAGCATCTTTTCATTTTTATAGTACAGGGTGGTCCTAAATGAATTAAATGATAAATATAAACCATGATTGAGAAGTTTTGTTTGTCTCAAACTGTGGGTTTTTATTTCCACATATTTCAAAATTTTCACCTAAACATGAATAAACAACAGCTTGACGATGGAAAGACGTCTAGACTTATGCAAAGCATATCACAAGCAATGTCATCATTACAGGGGTGTTTACTTCTTGTAATGAGATTTTAGCTCTCTAAGGATGATTGTAATAGCCGAACGATTTTTCATTCAATGAAATCGCCACTCCCCTATTCCTCTCAAAACAAAATGTAAGGAAAATTTGAGGACTTACAGCTTCAAGCCAATGTCGTAGAGCTAACTTCTGAGCTTTCTCGTTTTGAGATAAGCCTTTTCCCACCTAAATAATCGGCATAAGAAAGAAGAAAACAAAGTTACAGAAATACTAATTGTATTAAACAAACAAAATTCTCACATTTGAATCACTTCCAATACCTTAGCAACTCTTGTTTTTGCTCTTGCCCATTTTGCAACCGCTGTTTCTTGTTTATCATTCTCGAAGAAAGACACAGAACTCCTCTTAAGTGAAGCAAAATCTAATGCTTTCCACCTACACAAAATATTCAACAAATGAATCAAATATGCACGTAGAAGTTATAGAAACTTTGACCAATATGTATAATCCTGTTTTTTAAACAGTTTTCCAAAGTAACTATATTTCACAATAAGATCATCTTTTAGGACTTATCGTGGATAATTTTCTACGGCGTTTCTACGTCAGGGTTTTATCAAATTCATACATTGATAGACATGAAAGTCAAACTAAAACTGTAACATCTATGTGAGAGGGGAGAGGGAGAATGTTATTGACACTAACCATAGCTCTTCAACAACAACAGCACAATCAGCAAGGTTTCTTCGAGTCCGGTAACTCTTGTAAACTTTCTGAAGCGTAACAGCAGCAGCATCAAGCTCAGAAACCGGGCGTGGAGAAAACAGAACCGCGGGCTCAGGAAGAGTGATTGCAGGCAATGGTTTATGAATCAAACCATTCGTGCTCGATTTACAAAACACATTAGTAGTATCATACTCTTGAACAAGAGTATTAAAAGAAGGGGATCTTTCAAGCACTATGTTTTCAGGCTTATAATCTTGTAAAGTTGTAGGATTTTTAGCACCCATTTCAGAACGTCTATCTGTTTTAGGAGTTCTTGGTAATTGAGTCCTTTTAAAGGATTCAGTTCTCTTAAAGCTCGGAAAGCGGCGTGCTCTTGAAGTTAGACTGCCATTGCAGACTTGGGTGAACAATTTTTGACTCAGTATTTCATGCCAAGCTGAAATCAATATGGATACTGATAATCCCATAGATTATATTCCTCCTGAGAACCAAATTTCTGACCAAAAAAGGAATAATTTATATTAGAAGATGCAAATTTAGAATTAGGATAAGATAGAAAATTGATCAAGAATTATTGGTCACTATTGGTTGCAATTAAATAAGTCAAGCCTCTAGCTTTTGACAAAAAGATCTTCACATAATTAGTACAAACTTTAGGTTAGTTCAAGCTCCAATAATTCCCTTAAACTATTTAATACTAGTATCAAAAGTACAAAGCTCACCCAACAATTTACTCAAACCAATTTTCTAACTTGAAAATGATCCAAACACCCTTGTTAGAAATTGTCAACCATTACTACTCCATCCATCCTCTACTAAACTTCATTTGTTGTCCCAATTTAATAATTTTGTTTTCTTTTAAAAACCAAAAGATGTTCTTAATTATTTCAACATTTCATCCTTTTTTCTCTCACTCTACCTTCTAATCTTGTTTGGGCATAAGGTTGGGGCATTATGAGCTTCAAAATCAGATTTTTCTACTAGAAAGGCCTGTCTAATTACTCTTGACTCGAAAATCGAATCCAAAATAATTAGGGGTCTGTTCTCCTCGGACTAAAAATAACTGAAATGAACCAAACTGAAACAAGTCCTAAAGGATAGAGGTTCGACCCCATAACTTCCAAATTAGTGACTCAAATTACATCATTAACAAATTACCACTATCAACGTGACAATAAATTCAGAACAACATGAGTTCACAGGGGAGAAAAAACACAAAGTTCTACTCCAAGTAATCTCTCAGACAAAAACAACACATGATCCAAACCAAAGAAAAGGACAATATAGTAACAAATATAACAAGGACAACCATATAAAAATCAGTTCTTGCTAAAAAGTAAAAAGTAAAAGTACCTATAAAGTTTTCTGGGCAATCCAAAAAATGCTTCAATTTTTGTTAATCTTCTTTATCAAACTCAGACTTGGCTTAGAACTGAGACCAACTTATTGCTCATATATAGTAAGTGGGAAGCAGCAAAGTTGGAATATAGAAATTCCAAAAGATTGGTTAGAAAAAGTGGGAAGTGGGTTTATGTTTCCAAAAAGTCTAGTGATAAATAAGACGTTCAAATACGGGGAAACACGGCGGCAAACTAAGCAACAAAAATGGAAACTTTAGGAATTTGCGAGGTAAGTTTGAAGGGAAGACGAAGACCCCTTTTTGTAGGTATGACTTGAAGATTAAATGGATTAAACAATTTGGAGTTTTTGACGGATTATATTAAAATGGAGACTGGACTTGGGAGTATCATAAAACTTTCAACCCCACGAGCTTGAAAGCCTTGGAGAATTATTGGTTTCATTTCATGGGTTGAAATGTAGTTGGAAGATAATTTATACTATGATAGTCGGGACTCGTATACGAGCTAGTTTAGTTGGTAGAGGCCGTAGAGTGTTAAATGAGTAATATGCGATATCTAGTCATTTAAGGTTGAATCTCATATTAGTGCGTTTTGTCATCCTCAACTAAAGATGTTTGGTGACAGGTTTCATTGCGACCAATTAGGCGGGCATAAGAGAGGTTTTGCAATTGTTGGCACGAGTTTGGGGATGAAAAATGTAGTCATTTATTACACATGGTTAATGGGATTGGTTTAGATATCAAGTTGAATCTATCTTATTCCGCCTCGTGCCCGCCCATCCGCACTTCTCTATATTATATAATATTTCTCATTACAATAATTATATTGAGTAGTAAAATAGGACAGGAGATGAGGCAGGGTCGAACAACTACTATAATCGTAACTACTATAATATCCTAACGAACAACTACTATAATCGTAGCAATGGCAAGTCAAGGGTCGAACCACAAGGAAATAGGGATCGATTAAGGTTTATTAGGTCTAAAACTACCTAAGTGAAGGGTATATGGGGGGTGTGAAGGATTGATAACGAATAACAACTAGCTAAAGAATACCAACTAATAATCAAGTAAGAGATGTAAATATAATAAGGAAAACACTAGAGTTTGGGCTACTCGTATGAACTCGGGTTGGACAATGATAATCAACACAATAGCGATTCAAGAACGAGAATATACAGGGTTAAGTCTCTCTCTAAATTACTTGAATTCTCTCTCGAATGGTCCTCAAGAGTAATCGATTAATCAATCAACCAAATCCTCTATCGAATGATCTTTGTTCAATTGATTAAAAAATTCAATGAGATCGGAAAACCCCTAATTAAAAGATCTCCTTAATTCCTACCCAATCTATTGGCCTAGAAACTAAGTCGAAACATGGGAAAGACAAAAGGGATTAAAATTCAATGAAGAACAATAGAAGCCTTTAGTGACATAGCATAAATGTGATCAAGATCTATCCTAGGGTCTCAAAACACCAAGCTCAATGCATAAACAACAAATTACATCATAATTACATTAACAATCTACATTAAGCCCTTAATTCATACTTTTGCCCAAACCCTAGATAATGAGCTACTCACTATTCATGTATTCTTAGCAAAAGAGATTAATAAAATTAAACATGATTAATAAAGCAATGAAAATAGAGAAAATAGATTGAAAGAAAATTACTTGGATTGATTGAACAATTGAATCTTCAATGAATGTAGCCATATGAGAAACTAAGAGTATTTGAGTGTTTAGAGAGAATAAAACTTAGTATTAGAGTCTAAGTGTAGGGTTAATACAAAGCAAAAACCCAAAAACCTATTTATAATATCCCATAAATGAAGAAGGAAAAACGGGAAAAAAAACCAGAATACAGGTCGACACAGGCGTGTCCAAAACGACACGGTGTTCTTCAAAATTCTCTAGTATTCACAAAAGTTATTGCCTTCGTAGAACATAGACAACACGGTCGTGTCTATATCTACACGGCCGTGTTGACTTGCTCTTCTCAAATCAGCAAAATGCAGCTTGGAAACTGCTCGTGGAAAAAACATACAACACGGGCGTGTCCATATTGACACGCTCATGTCCTCTTTAGAACGCAAAATCCGTCAGCACCACGAGCTTTCACTGCTTCCTTCATCAAAAGGCTACTCAGCCGTGTCAAATATAACACGACCGTGTAGACCTGCTTCTATGCACTTCCAAGGCAAGGCCTCCACCAAAAGTCTTCCAACGACCAAAATATTTCCAAAACCTGCTAGTTAGCCTGGAAATCATCCAAAAAAACCTAAACGGATAATGAAGCAACAATATGAACCAATGGTGACAAAATCCATGTAATGTTAGACTAAAATGCTCTAATCTACATGCAAAGATGCTAAAAATGATGCATGATTAACCACAATAAAAGTGCTTATCGCACCGCCATATCAAGCCTATTCTCCATCTCCACCACCAATCCACTCTTTTCCGCCCCAAAAACCACCACAACATCCTCCACCTCACCTTCACTCCCTCATTGTCCCTCGAAACCACCTCCCTAAAACCACTTCTCTACTCCACCAAAACCATCACAACCTCCACCATCACCGCCTCCATTTTCGTCGGCACTGAGCTTTCTAACTCTACCCTCTCTTACCTGGACTCCTCCAATGAAGTCCAAACCCATCTCCGACCTCACCGCCTCCAAGGAAACCATCCTCTTCGCCTGTCCTGGCGCCTTCACCCCAACTTGCTCTCAGAAACACCTCATCGGCTTCGACGATAAAGCCGCCGAGCTCAAATCTAAAGGCGTCGAGAGAAAGAGAGAAGTGGGACGAAAGGAAGAGAGGTTGTGGTGTTGAGGTGGTTGTTGTTGGGTGAGGTAGTGGCGGTGTCTGGCGTGGCTGGGCAGCAGAGAATGGGGCGAGAGAGAGGGAGGACGGGAGTGCTGGTGTTTGCGGCGGTTGTTGGTGGGTTGAAGAGGAGGAGAGGAGGAGGGTGCTGAGGGCGTAGGGTGATGGGTGGAGCTAGGGGTGGGGCTGGGGGTGGTGCCGAGGGGAAGGGTGCTTACTGTGGTGGCGTGAATCCTCGCGGTATATGTTAAAGGTGGGGAAAGGGAGGGAAACTTTTTTTTTAAGAAAATAAAATTAATTGTAAAAACCAATTAAAACATGACACATGACATGTTTACCAGTTAAATAGGTTCCTTTCAGGTCACAGGGTGTTTGTGGCGGATCTCCCCAATAGTTGGGATTATACAGGAATAACTCATAGGTGAGATTATACAGGAATAACCCATAGGTGAGATTATTCTTGGCGGAACGACCATAGTTTGGATTATTTCGAAAGTTTATTTAGTAACGAGGGAGGGATATTTTGCATTGATTTTAAAGACCTACAAACATTAGCTAGGAGGTGCACTGTCGGTTCCCAGGCTCCCGCCGCACCCTTTACGCTCAATTCTGCCACTATAAAAGTGTATCTAGTGAAATTTGCTCCAATAATTTATTGCGGGGATAAGAAACCTTGTCGAATAATACCTTTTGTTTTATTTAGAAGTATATAATAAGTGTAAATGTAAATACAGATCCACTTTTTCTCACAATATATGCTCCAAATTTAAATCTTCAGATGTTTCAAATTACATATTTGAACGATTTATATTAGCATTATACTACCAAAGCTATAGTTTTTTCTATAATAGTCACCCTTGTTGGATTATGTATATTGACCTTGGTTTCCCGGTGTCGACCATCACATGCATATCACCAGAGCTCATTTAAGGGGCTTTCTTTCCCAAACAACACATCCATAAACCTTATCAAATAACACTGAGGCATCGCACAAGCCTGACAAATAGTTCATATTTTAAAACAGAGAGAGTAATTAATTACCTAATGTTATTATATTGTTGATAAAGCTCAAGAAAATCATTTTCGTCTGATGGTAAAGCCTTTTCACTAAAAATCAAATTTTACCGGTTAAATTAGATGATGCTAACTACTTCGCCGTTTCAAAATAGATGATACATTTCATGTTATTACACTTGCCAATGCATTATTTTAAACGTTAATATTTATAAATATCAATAAGTAAAAATTATAAAAAAGTAGATATTAAAAAATATATATTGAGATGAATCTAACAAGATCACGCATGGCTATGTTTTTCCTAAAATATAAATCACCAAATCTAATTAAAATTTAAACCGTTAATAGAAAACACTATTGAAATGTATCGTCTATTTTGAAACGGAGAAAATAAAATATTTTTAATTTCACCTTACACTTCTCTAGTTCTCTTTAGATAGAGAGAAGAAAATTTGTGGACAAAGATTACAAACTCATCGACTTTGAAAATTTTCTAATCAACAACATAAAAAAATAGAAAAAGAAAAAGAAAAAGAAAGGGATGTTTCTTGTCCCCTGGAGTACGCACCTAGAAGGTTAGAAGTAGAATTGCCTAGTCCGCAATAGTAGAAGAGGGAGAGAGATATGGAGAAAGAATAGTCAACCAAAGTAAGCTCATGCCTTACTGTTCCATTCCACACGGCGGTTCCATGAAATTTACCAAGCTGCAAGACAACACCCAAACTACTACTTCTACCCTTATTTTATTCTTTTTTATATTTGAGTTTATATATTTTGTCCCTTAATACTTCTTCGGTTCGTATTTGATGTTTCCCCATTTGGAATATGGGGGAAAACCAATGCAAAGTGAGGTGGATAAAAATCTTTTTAATTTTATATTATATAAAGTGCACTTTACTAGTTTTTGTTTTTGAAAAAGTAAGAGAGAAAGAAAAGTGAGTGATTGAGAAATAAAAGATTCTAAAGTGGGCCCATGTGTAAGACAAAAAGTAAAAAGTGTATTAAATATATTTGTTGTTGAAGGGTAAGATGGGAAAACAAAAGTTCTTAAAATGAAAAATATTCAAAATGGGAAGAACTTTTAGAAACATCCAAAAAGGAAAATGGGAATATCAAATGAGAACGGAGGGAGTAGTTAATATCTACATACCTATTTACACCTTCTTATAATTGGTTGATTAATTGTTAGATACAAAATTATTATGATAACAAGTTACTAAAAGCTAATATAAAAAGTATATATTCCTTCCGTTTTTATTTAATAGGAACACTTTGACACTTGTTACTATTCACAATTTACTCTTTGACTACCTTGTGTTATTTATACGTGATGAAAAATATAGTCATGTGGGATCTTATTTAATTCATCTTAATGTGTAGATTTTTAATATCAACTTTTATAAATTTTACTCATGGGCAATCATACATATTCATTCTCAAAGATATGCATTGACAAGTGCAAAAAGTACATATATCCCTATTAACTAAAAGTTGTGGGAGTAGTATGCAAATGATATCACTGTTTTTATGGCTATTCTTATGTTTCGTTGGTAAGTGGAAATAATTGAAGGTAATGAAAATAAAATAATGAGTATCTTGGAGGAGAAATTCTTCACTCATTAGTCATTACTACGGAATGAAAATATATTGCAAACAAGTGATTTTCACAATTTTAAATTCCTCTTTAAAGAATATGTCTTTAGACACTTTTCGCAATTACTAAGTATAAATAGGATTTTTCAAATACAAATAGTATTTATAAGTAAGTATAGTTATAGAGACTAGAAGTTAATTGTTTTAGTCATCGAATTTGCTTGTTAGGGAATAAATATCGATTAGTAAGCTAATATGATTGGACCTATAACTAGAATCATTAATCCCATGAGGTCACACTTTAGAATAGTGAATTAAAAAGAATTAAAAACCCATTTTGGGCCTCATGGTGGCCAGCTAATTATTGTGTATTAAGGGGATTAGGATTTCCTAAATTTTATCCTAATAAGAAGAGTGAGTAGGGTTTCCTACTTTGAGATGGATTATGAGTGATTATTCTTTCCTATATATATATGGATATATCGGTGAAGGAAAACTCACAAGAAAAAGTTAATGTCTAACTTTTAGGCCCTGTTCTTTTGGCCTGCAGAGAAATGAACAGAACTAAACTAATCTAAACTAAACTTATCTTTTGTAATAATTGAATTATACAGATGATATAATGATAATACAATATAAAAATAATAGTAATATTTATTATTTTTATTAGAGTTTTCTGTCAAAAACTACATTTTGTAATCACTTTTTTGCGAAAAACAACGTTTTAATTTTTTTTTGCAACTTAAAACCTAAAACCTATTTTTTTTTTTGCGAAATGAAACCTTTTTCTAATTTTCGTCATTGACCGTTAGTTTAATGTATTTTTTTGTTTCACTTTTTCGTCTCCTCCTTCTTTTCCTCGCCCCTTCTCAGCCACCACCCCATAACCACCCTACCCCACCCCAAACCACCCCGACACAACCACTACCCCACCCCAAACCAGCCCAACTCACCCGAAACCACCACCCCACTCGAAACCACCCCCAAAACCAGCCTACCCCCCCACCCCCAAAACCAGCCCCCCCACCCAAAACCACCCCCAAAAAGGCTGCCATGACATTCGCAACAGCCACCAACACGGTTAGCCGAGCAACAACACGAACTCGCCAACAGCAGGCAACACTTTGCGCCACCTGAGCCGTCGGAACCGCCGCCAACGACGCTGGGGCTGCCCATAAATTGTCGAACAATTTTGACATCTTCAAACAATTTTGATTAAAATTAAGGAGATTCGAGCATTAATCAAGCCAAAAACCAAGTATTATATGTTTCATATTCATTTAATTAAACAATTTCAATGATTTGGTTTGCTAATCTCCATTTAACATCCAATCAATTGAATTTGGGGCAAAACTTAGGGTTTCTGATTGTTCCAACCAAACTCATTTAATTCGAAACGAAATTAATAATTGAATACATAAATTTGCAATTCTAATCTAATGGAGCAAAGCCCTCAACTAATTTTGCAAAATTTGTGTTCAAATTTGGTCAATTTTGAATCAAAATTTCGACAATTCTCCTTTTTCGCAAAAACTGTATGTCAAACAAAGAAACGATTTTTCATTTTTTTCGGGTGGGCTGGGCAGGTTTTGAGGGTGGTTTCGGGTGGGGTAGTGGTGGTTTTAGGTGTGGTGTGGTGGTTTCGGGTAGGGTAGTGGTGGTTTCAGGTGTGGTGGGGTGGTTTTAGGGTGGTTTCGGATGGGGAAGGCTGGTTCTGGGGTGGTTTCGGGTGGGGTGGGATGGTTTAGGGTGTGGGGGTGGTTTTGGGTGGAGTAGTGGTGGTGTCGGGGTGGTTCTGGGGTGGTGGATGAGAAGGGGCGGGGAAAAGAAGGAGGAGACGAAAAAGTGAAACAAAAAATTACATTAAACTAACGGTCAATGGTCTATAATTAACGGTGAATGACGGAAATTAGAAAAAGGTTTCATTTCGCAAAAAAATTTAGGTTTTAGGTTGTAAGTTGTAAAAAAAATATTAAAAGGTTATTTTTCGCAAAAAAGTGATTATAAAAGATTGTTTCTGACCATCTTTTTATTATTATAAAATAGTAATAATAATAATACTAATACTCCCCTATCAACACCACATTTTAAGTTCATTATACTACCAGCAAGTAGTACTTGATCTAGTGGAAAGGATTGCACCCTTCCAACCTCAAGGTTGGGGGTTCAATCCCCACTAGGGGCACTTTGAGGGTAGGGATTTCCCTTACCCTTCCCCCTACTCTCAAGTACCTGGCCCAATAGGACCCGAGCGGGGTTCGGGCCACTTCTCCTTACCAAAAAAAAAGTTCATTATACTACCTATGGCTTTATACACCCCTATCAACACCACATTTTAATAATAATACTTAATAATGTTTTTATTATGAATTTAATAATAATAATACTATAATGTCAAATCACACGTTTGCCATTATAATGTCAAAAATATTATTATGAAATTCCTATTAGTACTATTAATATTATAATGAGCTTAAAATGTGGTGGAAATGAACTTTTATAAAGAAAATCACATGTTTGAAGATGTATTTTCATTATTATGGCAATGAATGAGTGATTTCTCATCTAAAATACACATAAATTTACTACATTTACCACCATTTAGTATCACTTATATATCAAACGGGTCCTTAAGACAAGAAGGAGATATGTAATCTTGTATCCGTAAAGGCAATAGATAGCGATATATTGTTTTCATGAAAAATAGAGGAGAAAGTGAGAGAAAGTGGTGTGAGCAAGAGCAAAAAAACAACAAAGTAACGCCAAAACATAAATATATTAGTATAACTCGGGGTGATTATCGAATGAACCGAGACCGAACTCTACTTAGCTTAACTCGTTTTCGTTTAAGTTTATTCGAACTCGAGCCGAGCTCAAAACTTAATGAACCGAGCCGTTATCGAGTCGAGCTTTGACTAAACGTTGACCGAGCCGTTGTCGAGCTGTTCACGAACAACCTTGACCTACTATTATTCTTAGTTTATTTGTCTACTTTATTATTTATTAATGCATATTATTTTTATATGAATTTGTTTTTAAACACTAAAGTTATTAGCTTATGATTGTGTAATATCTAGAAGAAATATATTTTTAGATTCATACATAATATAGTATTTCAATATATAAAAGAATAATCGAGCCTGTTCACGAGCTTTCTGAGCCGAGCTTAACATAACTCAACTCGTTAAGGTCTCGAGCCAAATGTTAGGGTTTTATTTTAATACCGCAAGTGAACGGTGTCGTAGCACTAACGGGTCGAACACAGGGAGGTGCAAGATTAAACACTAGTTGATTCTAGACTATGAAATAGCTACACAATTTTATATCGATGAAATAAACTATCAAACTAATTTCTAGACTAATAAGAAGGATAACAATAACGATGATAACAATGATAAGAAAGTACTAAGACTGAGCATCACCACTAACATGAATTGATCAGACACAACTTACATTCCAGTTAAAGAATCGAACCTTAGGAGAGATGACATTCTTTCGAAAAGAACTACCTTAAGACCACTCTCGTGACTACAAAAGGCCTAACTAATATGCATGTTTCCTATTTTCATGGCTAACATACAAAATTAGAAGCATTAAGGATCAATGTCAAGTGAAACTCTCAATCTCAATTCTCACTATTTTCATGTGAGAATCTCGATCAATGACAAGCCAATCTATATTGAATCCCAACTTTCGTTGGCGAATTCAATTGATGAAATAACAATGCTACAAAGAATCCCTAATTTCTATTCTAACTCTCATTGATAATAAAAAACTAGGTCTAACGATGATGCAACTTGATAATGAAAACAAACTTGTCAAACCCTAATCATACTATTCAATAACATGGAAGTAAAAGAATAAAATAATCAATCCATGCTAGGGCTCAACTCAATCTTAGAAATAAGACTACTCACTAATCATGGCAATAAGAACTATAAACATAATTGAAAACATAATTGAAAAATAGCAAAAGAGAATAGAGAAGAATTCAAACATGAATTAATGAGTACTTCAATTAAACTTCACAAATCTGCTGTCTTTGATCTTCAAAACTAATCCAAAACAATGTAATTAGAGTTAAACTAAGAGTTTTTGATAATAAAAGAGTCTAAAACTGAGTAATTCGGAATAGGTTATAATTGTATTCTCGAAACCTATTTATACCATCCTAAATAACTAAAGAAAAAGTCCAAAACAAGGTAGGAATCCGCCAAATCGGGTCAAACCCGATCGGGCCCAAGTCAAACCCGATCGGGTCCTAGCACAAATCATCAAACTGCAGTCATCAAACATCAACTCGATCGGGTCAGGTATGAACCTGATCGGGTTGAAGTTAAACAGGCCCAAAAAAGACGTCCAAATGCACCCAAATGATCCCGGATGCGATCCTGAAACTCTAACGATCATCTCCATGCTCCAGAATGGTTCATTCCACCTCCAAATAGATCTAATGTCCCTGAAATTACTCAGAAGACACAAAACTACAAACAAGAGTAAAATCTAGCGGAATATAGCGGAACCACGCATGAAATGTATCGTTTTAGTAATGAAATGGGGGTCAAAACATGGTGAAATATCAACATAACACCAAACTCGAACTCAAGCCGGGCCACAACGAGCAGAACTTTTGAGCCGAGCCTGAACTGTTCGCGAACAGGAGAGGCTCATTCTCACCCCTAAGTATAACCAACCCAAAAAAACATGGAGTAACAATGAGTTCTTTCCTTTGACGATGCTAAAAAAAAATTCCCACTTTGCCATGTGTTTGCAAAAATAATTCCATGGATTCCATCTACAATCCCATAAATACCCCCTCTGTGTTTTAAGATGTAACATTTAACTTTTGATATTTGTTGATCGAGCTACAACTTTGATCTACTATATATCTAATAATATAATTATAAATTTTATAAAAATATATATTTGAAAAGTGTATATGGAGACGAATCAAACAAGATCCACGTGGCTATATTTTTCCTATGTATAAATAACTACTATGAGCAAAGTGGATTGAATGAATAGTGCCCAAAGTTAAAAAGGTTAATTATTGCATAAAAACGAAGCATGTTGTTTTTTTTGTTCCGTAAAGGAAGATATAGTGAGAATTATCGTACAATAAAATACATTTACTTCCAATATTGGATAAAGTATATTATAAAGGGGTGTTTTTTCTTTACCATGTATTTGCAAAAAACCAAAAACCCTTGAGTCTAATGATATAGCTTCTTTTCTCCCACATAAGAGATCAAGGTTCAAATCTTGGTGAAAGCATAATTTCATTATTGTTGGGGGCCGAGGAGGGGGTTGGGGGGTATATGGCTTGTAACGAGCCTCTGGGTGGGGGCTGTAGGGCGGCGCAAAGGATTATTTGTTTTACCATAATATAATCTCATACTTATAAATGAGATTATATTTTTTTTTAATGTGTTTGCAAAAATAATTTAATGGGGTGTTTTAAATTTAAATATATATTAAAAAATAAGCAAAGATTACAATCTGTCCGATGTCACCATCTTTTTTTCAATAACATTCTTTATTTCTTTCCACATCATTCTCATATATTAAAAAGAAATTGTCAATGTGAAGATTCAACCCCATAAACTCAAGAATAAAGTAAAGAGCTCTCAAAAATCACTCCATTATATCTTTGTTGCTTCTTTTATCAAATGAGTTGGTTTACTATAAGACGGTCTTAGGTTAAGCTTAACCTCAGACCAACCCAATAAGCCTTAGAGAGGCCCATGACGCGCGCCACATGCTAAGCAGCCCAGCCAAGTTGATTTTTTTAAGTTTTCGACCCAAAACCTTAACTTTTGCGTTTTTTTAACTTTTTGCCCTAAAACCTTAACTTTTGCATAAAAATCCATAACTAATATCATATGTGGAATCGATACCCTACACTCCATTAGTCCTATTAGTTATAGATTTTTAAGCAAAAGTTAAAATTTTAGGCTGAAAAGTTAAAAAAACGTAAAAGTTAAGGTTTTAGGTTGAAAAGTAAAAAAATCAATTTTTCTAGGCTTTTTAGCGCGTGTCACACGAAATTGGGTTTTTCATTGGCTTATTGGGCTGGTCTTACATTAAGCTTAATGTAAGACCGTCTTTTATAAGACTTTGCCTATAAAATTAATAGTGATACTATGTGTTAGCTGAAAAAATTATATATAAAAAAGTTTTAGAATTTCGTCCGAGTCTAAATACTTATCTATTAGATAAAACTATCTTTGTAATATAAGGTGAAGACAACACAAATTTTAAAATAAAGGGATACTTCCTGAGGTACCCCCGAGGTTAGGGCTAATTCCTCTGGTACCCTCCTTGTTTTCGAGCTAGCTTCGATGCCACCAGAGTCAGTGTTCGCGTCTTAAATGCCATTAATGGTAACAGACGTTAGGAATCTGTTAACTTTTGTTAATTAAACTTGACTTTTTATATGAGCCATAAAAAAAAGGCTAAACAAATATTAAAACCCCCGCCCCTCACTCTCTCTCTCCTCAACCCCCATCACCAACATTTATCATCAACACTGCTTCCACCACTACCCATCCTCAACCCCCATCACCATCAACCCAACTTCCACCGCCACCTGTCCTCAACCACCATCACCACTGTCAACACAGTCATCAACATATATCGATTCCACCCCCAGGCCACCAACCTCACCGACAAAGGCGTGAGAGAAGAAGTTTGTCCAACCACAAGCACCCCCTTGCCCCACCACAACCAACCACCCTACAACGTCATCCACCAACCACTAAAACCAAATCGGAAACAACACCACCCACATCACACGAAACTGGCCAAAAAGTGGGAGAAAGTGCGGCTGAAGATGGGGCGGAATGGGTGGGTGTTGAAGATTAAGAGCCCGAAATCAGTGGCGGCGGAGAAGCAAGTGGAGTCTTGGTTGAAGGAGAGGGATAGGAGTTGTGTTGCTGGTGGTGTTGTGGTTGTGGTAGTGGTGGTGGTGGAGTGAAGGGCATGGTGGTTGTGATGGAGGGGGAGATGAGGAGAGAGATGATGAAGGAAGAGAAGAGAGAGAGGATTTGGTGAGTGATGTTGCAGTAAAACAGGATGAAGAAAGCAATTGTTGTGTGTTAATGGTGGAATTGGGTTGAATTGAGGAAGAAGGAGAAGGAAAGGGATCGTAAGAGTTGAGTTGAGGTTATTGGTTTGGGAGGCAGTTTGTTGATGTGGTGGTGGTGGTTTGGGTGGGGCGGCGGTTTCCGGGAAGGGGAAGGGTGGCAGGGGGTGGGGGTGGGGGAAGTGGTGGACAGGGGGTGAGAGGTGGGGTTGGGGTTGGGGTTGGGGTTGGGGGGTCGTGGGTTTGGGGAGGGGGAGGAGAGAGAGTGGGAGGGTTTAGGGGTTTTAATTTTAGTTTTAATTTTTTTTCCAGTTTTTTTAATGAAAATTGAAATAAAATTGAGAAAGTTAACAGAAAAGTTAACGGCGTTCATTAATGGCATTTAAGACGCGAACACTGACTCTAGTGGCATGACTCTAGTGGCATCTAAGCTAGTTCGAAAATAAGGAGGGTATCGGAGGAATTAGCCCTAACCTCGAAGGTACCTCAGAAATATCCCTAAAATAAATAAACAAGAATTTTTAATATTAGCCGACGAGCCAACTACTCGTATTGACTACTCCTACTTGTATTAAGGCGTACGTGTATAAAAGTCAATCACTCTTGTCGTACTGTTATCTAAAGCGTCATTCACTTGTTCTTTTGTTCTTCAATAAATACGGAGATTGTAGCTTTCAGCTTTCGCCCCTTTGTCACTGCAAATCGTATTAAATCTGAAGTACTTTATATTCTATTTTTGATGTGGCCTAGTTTGTTGTTAGTTGTTAGACCCAACATCACTTATGACTTATGAGCCTAAGGCAATTTGTTCTTTTGATTGTGTCCATGCATGGGTGGTTTTTTAGTTGCTTCACAATTTTTTTTCCGGCAACTTCACTTATTGTTCTATGATTTAAAACTGTTAATATTAGGATTACTAACTGAAACATAGTGGTTTATTATGTATAGCTTAGAGGAACTAATGGCACATTTCCTTGGATTGAAAACAACAGAATTAAAGTAAAAATCACTAAACTCAACTTAACTAAACTAAATCGAATAATGAAATATCTTAGTTAAAGTATTGTGTTGAACTAGACTGAACTGAAAAAGTTGTTGAGAACATGCTCTAAGTTTGTAATATAGTTGATTACTTTACAATAGCTTATTTGCATGTTTAATTGTTGGTCCATGAGATAATCATGGTAGCATATGAAGTAGTTACTTGGCACCAAGTTCTTTTCAGCAAGTTATATATTTGATTAAGGGTTCGTTATTTTCAACTTTTTTTGACTAGGAGACAAATAAAAAAAACTAGGGAGCCCGAATATCCTTAGTAGCAAGCACGTGAGCCTCCTGTACAACACTACGAGGAACCTTAATGCAGACAAAAGATCAAAATAAAGAAATAAGAGAGAAGATAAGTTTGACGCAAAAGGAGTCGAAGACCCCAGATCACATAAAGAGGAGAAAACCATCTCTGAGTCGACCCCAACCCAATGATAAGCACAATGAGACCGTGTTGCCAAGATTGCATCATGGAGCGCAAGCATCTCTGCTTGAAAGGCAGAGGAGGAGCAAAATTTGCTGGAGACTCACCCCGCATCTACCCAAGTTAGATGGGGGATTAGGAAAGGTTTTGAGAGTTACGGGCGGCCGGGGCTTGGGATGATAATTATATCTGTCATGGGAGATGGGGAAGGTGTGGAAATTTAACTGTATTCGCTTTGTTCTCGTCGCCGCACACCATCCCCACCCACATGTCTTACTTCTCCTCTATGTTAAATTCTAATTTTATAATAGCAATCACATTGAGTAGTACAATAGGCCGAGTGATAGCGCAAGTACGGTAGGGGTTGGGGCGGGTATAATGGTGTTGGGCGAGTGATATGTTTTCCTTAGTTGAATTTTCACCCTCTTGAATTAGGGTTTTGCCTATAGGTTTTTACGTTGCACTTGAAAGAGTTTTTTCTATTTTAGGCTTAGTTTAATTAGTTTCTTTATTTATTCTATTTAATTTAAGTATTTCTTTAATTAATTTAGATTAGGTTGTTAGTAGTTTGTTTTAAAAAGATAAGATTAGTTTAAAAGATAAGTTAGGATTCTTTAAAGATACGAGTTAGGGGATTGTACTAATCATACTAGGTTTTATCTTATCTTGTTAGACTAGGATTATTTTTTATCTTGTTTGTTTAGGATTAGGATTAGTCATGTCTTCTCTATTTATATGGTTGTTTTACATCAATAAAAAATCAAATTTGAGTTATTAAAATTTCATGAGTCTTGCTTATGATTTAAGGTTGAGTACCTTACTTGTTTAGCATTGAAGAAAGACTGAGATCGATCTTCTATCTCTTTGGACCGAGATTCAAAGGTTATTATCCCCATTATCGACTTGTTTCATTTGCACTATTAAACTACACACCCAACCTACACCCAACCATCCATCTTTTTAATTAAAACATCACATAAAATCGTTCCCTTGAACCCTAAAACTTTCATCCACCCTCAAGAACCCTAAAGTAGCAATCTTTGGATCGAAATTCATATCAATTGGTGTGACTACTGCTGATTTTCGAAGCTTTGAGTGGTGTTTCGTGACCATTGAAGCAATTTTCGAATCACAAACAACCTGACCATATTCAAAAAGTTTTTGAGCACTGGAAAAAAGATGTATTAGTGCTAGATCTGCCCCACTTCATGACTAATGACCAAGATGAGATCTTTGCACTTCCGGTGAGTTACCTCTTGCTTGTTTATAGATGGTGTCCACAAGCAGTTGTTGATGCACAATTGAAGGCTATTTTTGACGGCTTTGATTCGCAACTAGAGATCAAGAACGATAACGTTTTGCAAGAACATACTTCTAATTTGCAAGAAGATATTTCTGATTTGCAAGAAGATTTAAAGAATAATTCTTTTTTAGTTCTTGACAATAAAAATGCATTCTTGGAGAATCCTCATGACGTGCAACCAACAAAAGGGGTATGGATTCGTGATTCTGACACAATCTTTAATCTTCCTTCAGATGTTCCTATCTGCACACAAGAACTGAATTTTACCAATTAGAGAAGCATGGAGTTTACAGTTTGGACAAATTTCATTTAACTACGCAAGATTTAAGCTTTCTCTGTTCTTTTACTAAATTTTCTTGTTTACTGACAAGCTTAACCAGGTTTCGTGATTGTCAAAGTGATTTTGCTATTATGATGGAGATGATACTACGGGAATTAGTTCGTCGGATATGGATGATTTCATGGTGCAGGCAAGCTACCCCAAGCTCGTCCTTTGGGCATGAATGTGAGGACACATTTCTTTCAAGAGGGGGAGAATGATGTGTTTTCCTTAGTTGAATTTTCACCCTCTTGAATTAGGGTTTTGCCTATAGGTTTTTACCTTGCACTTGAAAGGGTTTTTCCTATTTTAGGCTTAGTTTAATTAGTTTCTTTATTTATTTAATTTAATTTAAGTAATTATTTAATTAATTTAGATTAGGTTGTTAGTAGTTTGTTTTAAAAAGATAAGATTGGTTTAAAAGATAAGTTAGGATTCTTTACAGATATGAGTTAGGGGATTGTACTAATCATATTAGGTTTTATTTTTATCTTGTTAGACTAGGATTATTTTTTATCTTGTTTGTTTAGGATTAGGATTAGTCATGTCTTCTCTATTTACATGGTTGTTTTACATCAATAAAAAAAATAAGATTTGAGTTATTGAAATTTCATGAGTCTTGCTTATGATTTAAGGTTGAGTACCTTACTTGTTTAGCATTGAAGAAAGACGGAGATCGATCTTCTACCCCTTTGGACCAAGATTCAAAGGTTACTATCCCCATTATTGATTTGTTTCATTTGCTCTATTAAACTACACACCCAACCATCCATCTTTTTAATTAAAACATCACATAAAATCATTCCCTTGAACCCTAAAACTTTCATCCACCCTCAAGAACCCTAAAGTAGCAATCTCTGGATCGAAATTCATATCAGCGAGTTTGAATACTCATGGCTAGGGGTGTGCACCGGTCCAAAACCGGACCGGACCGAAATCGGAATCGCAACTATTTTGTGGACCGAAGACCGGACCGGTTAGAAAAATTCCGTTCCTGTCCGGTTTTGGACCGGTTTGTATGATTATTTATTTTATATGAAATATTTTTTTCTAATTTTTAAACATATTCACCTACTTATACTATATTTTATATTCTATATTCAATTCAAAATATATACTTCCTCCGTTTTTTTAAAGTGATACAAAGTTGCTTTTTCGTTTTTTGAGTCAAAATATTGTAAGTGTAATTAGGTGGATTTAATTGTAGAGTAAGTGGGCGTGGTCCCCTTTAGAAAGAAGTAAGTAAGGGTAAGTGGGTGTGGTCCCCTTTATTTAAGTTTGGTTAGATAAGTAAGTAAGGATAATATTGTCATTTTATAAGGTAAATATTACCAAAATTAGAAAGTTTTTAAAGTGTATCACTTAAAAAAAAACATTTACTTTTAGAAAGTGTATCACGTCAAAAAAAAGGAGGAAGTATAGGTGACTAGTGACGCATAAAAATAATAGTTTTTGTTAATTTAACTATTGTTTATTAACACCAAAATAAATTTATGTACAGTTTTATGGGTTTCCTGTCCGGACCGGACCGAAAAACCAGAATTGTAATTTTTTAATTATCAAAGACAGGGTCGAAAAATCCCGGTTCGGTCCGGTCCATTCCGGTCCGGTTCCGGTGTGGACCGGTCCGGGGCATAACTGATAGGATTTAGTCGTATCACCTAATCAAAGATAAACCTACAGTCCTCTAACTACGTTAGTCAATGGAAGCAGGGTCGAATCCACAGGGAGACAAAGTTTCTAAATTAATATTCAATCAACTAGCTACTTCAGATGAAATCAGGGAAGATTGACTGAACAAATGATTAAGCTAAGGACAACGAATTAAACCGAGGATTTAACTATGGACTAAAAACCTAGGGTATTAGGTCGGTCCACCATGCTTATACCAATCAAATAAGGTTAACTACTATCAAAACCTAAGTCATGAGTCAAGTGATTAGAGCATGTGTTGAGCTATGGTTAAGACTCAACGCTCATAGTTCAACATACGCCGCATGCTCACTAACGTAATCAGAACTACTGATGTGTCCTAGGCCTCTAATCGTAAGACGGATCTTTGCAAACAACTATTAACCACAAGCAATCAATGAAGTTGGCCACTAACATTAATCACTAATTAAGAACAAATCACACCACAATCACTCTAATCAAGCCCTAGAAATCGATAGGAATCTAAATAACAATCATGGTATAAACATGGCTTCCCTATCTAACACCATAGAAAGAGAACTACTCACTCATAATTGAATTGACAATAACAAAACTAATTTGAAACCTTAATAATTGCATCATGATTGATTAAATAATTAAACTAAGCAATCAATGTAATTAAAGACACAAAGAGTAGAGAAGAATACCAATTGACGGAAAGCAAGAACTTTATTAAAATCGAATCTGAGGTTCAATCACCTTTAATCTAATATAAAGTGTTTAAACTAAAATAAAGCTAAACTAAGAACTATGAGAAATAAAACTAGAATGAAAGATGTCTCTAAAATAATGAGGAAAGGGTATTTATACTATCCCTCAAAGTCCAAAAAAAAACGAAATAAAAGAAAGAAAGTCCGCGTTGACGAGCATGGGACCCAATCGGGCAAAGGGACACCCGATCGAGCCCATAGTAAAATATTTCGACCAACTTCCTTTTGGCAGCCCAGCAGCATCAACGCAAGATGGAGCTGAAATGGGCCCACCCGATCCAGCGCCCGATCGGGTCACAGATCGGGTCCACAGCAAAATGGCCCAGCTTGCTCCTCATGTACGCAACAGCACAACGAGAGCTAGGGGCTCCCCACCCGATCGGGTCGGGCAGCAGGTGCCCGATCGGGTCTGGGCACTTGGTCTCTCGCCCGATCGAATCGGGCAGGGCTTGCCCGATCGGGTCCGCAACTTCTGTACTCGATCATAATATCTTAACCCGATCGGGCCATTTTTTCCTGATCAGAGTACGGAAGACTCCTTTTTGACTCTTTGGCTCTCAATTCTTCACGTTTAGAGGTTTTGGGACTTCCTAAACTACCCATAAAGCTCGATCGTGAGCCATCCTACGTGCCTCGTAACATCTCGTAAAGCCGTGGTTGCTTCCAAATAGCTCGGGAATAAGGAGAAAACTCCCTAAAACCTGCAATTCAACACTAAAACACAAAACCACAACTATATACGATAGTTAGCACAAAATAGCTCCGAAGAGCGCCAATGACGCACAAATTAGCTTGTAAACAAGGGAGAAAAATCTATATAAATACGAGATATCAAACTCTCCCAAGCTAAACCTTTGCTTGTCCTCAAGCAAACAGAACATGAACGTGGAATAGATTGCCTCACCCCATAGATAAAAATCAATCAAAGCTCAAAACATTTTCAAGACTAAGAATCGTTCAAGCAGGCATAATTCAAGTTTGGCTAATCAAATCTATCCAACCACCAATCATCCAAGCAATTTATCAAATTCAAGCATCCACGAGGCATACAAGTCCTGAAAAGACTCTCACAAGGGTGTCACTCCTCTCGATTTTGTGGCAGGCAAAGAATATGCCCGAACACTCACCAACCCGACCATAAATGCCCTTCCCACTCACACTCTCATGTGTTTAAGAAGGTTAAATGACGCTCATTCTAGTCAAGTCGACTCAATTAGCAGAAATACTCTTTAACTTTGACAAACTGACTCGAAATCAATCAAATGAACAATGCAGACACGAGCTCAAGAGGACTTAATAGGGTTGTAATGGGGCTTAGGTGAGAGGTAGGCAATACTTTTTGGGTAATGTGGTGGAAAAACCGAGAAAGGGGGAGCATGAGTCACTCAAACAAGGCCTAAGATGGCCTACACAACTCCCAACAACACCACATAACCATGAAAAACAACCCAACTCTCCTAAATCAGTGTAAAGTCACACCAAACCCAATTTCCAAGCAATGAAGCGAATTTTTCTTTAAGAACGTACGTGAATGAAAGAACTTCGAATTCTTTTGAACTTTTATTTCATTTTTCTGAACTTCATTCACGCAACTCTTGTTTTGCTTTTCCTTTTCTTTTTCTTACGCTCAAGCCACAACAAATACACTTTTAATTCCTCAACAACCAAACTAAACCAAGAAACCAATCTCAAACTCAACCCATACAAAAGCTCCCCCAAGCTAGGCTTGGGAATAATATGAAGTGAAGGCCATGGGCTCATAATAGGGGTTTAAGTAACATTAAACAAGTCATTAGGCTCAGCAAGGCTAAGGAGGATAAAAATATATCAAAAATTCACTCTGAAGCTCAAGAATAAGACAAAAGAACGCCTCTATCACCGCAAATGCTACAAGTCATCGAAAATCAGACAAGTACGAAGTCAAAGTCAAGATCAATCCACTAAAGAGGAACTAACACACAAAAACAGACTGGATAATGAAATGAATCCAATAGGCTACAAAGAGGCCTCACAGTCTAACCAATTCAGGCATGCAACACAATGTAGTGTAATATAATCAAATTTTGCTCGAAAACATAGCAATCAAACATCAAATCATAGCCTCAAGATCACAAATGCCCAGCTATCCAGAAAAACGGAGTCAAATCATTTTCAATAAGAGCACAACAAGGGGCACAGGGAGGCAACTAAACCAGTCATGGGAATCATATTTTTTTTTGATTTTTTCAGAATTTTTCAAAAGCAATAAATCTATCCTAGAAAGCAGTAAAAGAGATAGAGAATACAAACAGAACTCCTCTCCTAAACTGAACTTGACAGTGTCCTCAATGCCAAAAGGTAACAAAGGACGATGCTAAGAGGAAAAACAATGTTAGTACCCTCACTCTCGCTCACAAAAAAGAAGAAAAATAAAATAAAAAAATAAAAAAAAGAAAGAAAAAGGAAAAAAAGGAAAGAATACGAGTTGCCTCTCGCACAGCGCTGGTTTATAAAGGTCCCGCACGACCATAATCCTCCATCTCTCAAATAGGAGGGGCTTGGCAATGAGTGCCACCCTCATCAAACATCTTTCGCCTCCAAATGTTCTTGATAATGCCTCCAGACGGTGAGGCAACCTTAGGTGCACTTTTCACCTTCTCTGCACCTACCTCAACCAAAACCTCATCCCTGCAACAAGATTGTTCAAGCATAGGTGCCTTAACAGTATTGGTTAGTTTAAAAATCACTTTATCATCACCAACACTCAGAGTTAAAGACCCAGACTTGACATCAATGACAGCACCAGCAGTACACAAAAACGGCCTACCCAAAATAATAGGAATCTGGGCATCCTCATCCATATCTAACACCATAAAATCAACAGGAATATAGAATTTTCCAACCCTCACAAGAACGTCCTCTAAAACACCTAGAGAGTATTTTATAGAACGATCAGCCATCTGTAAAGTGATTTGTGTGCATTTAAGTGCTCCCATATTCAGTTTCTTATAAACAGATAATGGCATAACAGAAACAGAAGCCACTAAATCACACAAAGCCTTATCAACAAAAATAGTTCCAAGATGGCAGGGTATAGAAAAACTACCAGCATCTTTTAACTTTGGTGGGGTTTTATTTTGAATAAAAGCACTACACTCTTCAGTAAGAGCGACACGTTCTACCCCACCAAAGTCTCTTTTCTTAGTTATCATATCTTTCAGAAATTTGGCATAAACAGGAACTTGGGTAATTAAATCTGTGAATGGAATCGTTACCTCAAGGTTCTTGACCATAGCCAAGAACTTACCAAACTGCTGATCGACCTTTGATTGTTGCATCCTATGAGGAAAAGGTAGCCTTGGTGTAAAAGGCGTTTCAGAAACCTTCTCCTTCTTCTTCCCTGTCTGTTCAGCTTCCGCAGATAAGTCGACTTCAGACGTCGAACTCTTCCTTTTCCCTTCATCTACCACCCTCTTCTTCCCCGCAGCTGGGGTAACCTCATCAACGGGTAATGGAGGGGCATCATAAGCAATGCCACTACGAAGAGTGATGGCATTCACATGTTCTCTCTGAATGGGTTGCCCTGGCAATTCCCCTTGACGCCTCTGAGCATTAGTGCTTGCTAATTGTGCAATTTGAGTCTCGAGAAGTTTGATGTGCTTCTCTTGGGCTCTTTGTGCTTCCTCATTAGCTCTTTGCATAGCTAGCATTTGTCGCTCTTGAGCTCTTTGCGTTTCCTCATTAGTCTTTTGCATGCTCAACATTAGCTTCATCACTTCAGATATGGAGGCTCTTGTGGGTTATTGTTTTGTGGAGGTGGGGTGGGAAAATTTTGTGGAGTTTGGAAGTTATTGTGGTTATGAAAGTTTTGTGATGGGGGTCTCTGAAAATTTTGTGGGGTTTGATAGTAAGAGGGTTTGTGATGGTTTTGTGGAGGTGGAGGGTGATGGTTTTGTGGATTTTGGTAGTTATGTGGAAGGGGGAAGTTTGGTTGTCTCTGTTGAGAGGCGTTTGCCTGCTCCATCTGAAGTTGACTGAACTGACAGTCATGCCCAAAGTGACCCTGAACACCACATACCTCGCAGTAAGATGAGGTAATGGGTGCTACGGCAGACATAGCATTGATACTCAAAGGAGGTGCTGCTGAGGAAGTGGAACTGAGGTGTTAATCTGCTGACTCAGCTTCACTATCTGCGAAGTCAATAATGCTATGGCATCTACCTCCAGTACTTTCCTCGTGAGGCTTCGGGAAGTGGAATGATCATTGGCTGCGAGGTTTGATAGAAACTCATAGCCTACATACACTTCCTTGTCTAGAAAAACTCCTCCTGCAGACTAATCAACAATACACTTCGTCTGAGGTTGCAGACCATTGTAGAATGTCTGTGTCAAGAACCATTTGTCCATGTTGTGGTGTGGACACTCTCTCCGTAAATCTATAAACCTAGCCCACGCTTCCCGAAGTGTTTCATCAGGCTCTTGGGAAAATGTGGCTAGTTTATTTCTGATTTCTACTGTCTTTGTGGGTGGATAATACTCTCTCAGGAATGCAGCAGAATTCTCCGACCATTCAGACACTTTGATGTCATTGAACCACTTATGAGCTCTGTCTCATAGTGAAAACTCGAAAAGCATGACCTTCAATTGCTCAGGTGTGACCACTTGATGCTTTACAGTTCGGTAGAGTTGTTGAAATCTCTGCAAATGATTGGCCGGATCTTCAGTAGGATGCACACCAAACTGATTTTGCTAAACCATGCTGATGAGTCCAGGCTTAATCTCAAATTTGTTAGCGGCGATGGTGGGCATTGGTGGTCCAGTAAAAAAACCATCAGGGTTCGGCACCCCATACGAATTCAATGATTTAGACATAACTGAACTCGAGGTGTCTGATCCAGAGGTGTTCAGCTGAACAGACTGCTTTTCTCTCTGATTTTTCTTTCGAATCCGCCTGATTGTCCTAGTAAGATCAGGATCCGCTAGAATGGGGGATCCGTTTCTTTGAGACCTGGGCATACAAAAGAAACAAAAAGAAGCAGTAAAACGTACCTCAATTGGAACAATGAAGTTCCAATGAGGTACAGAGAAGTAGACCAAATAATCAAATAAAAACTTAGAAAACTAGCCGTCTCCCCGGCAACGGCGCTAAAATTTGATAGGATTTAGTCGTATCACCTAATCAAAGATAAACCTACAGTCCTCTAACTACGGTAGTCAAAGGAAGCAGAGTCGAATCCACAGGGAGACAAAGTTTCTAAATTAATATTCAATCAACTAGCTACTTCAGATGAAATCAGGGAAGATTGACCGAACTAATGATTAAGCTAAGGACAACGAATTAAACCGAGGATTTAACTATGGACTAAAAACCTAGGGTATTAGGTCGGTCCACCATGCTTATACCAATCAAATAAGGTCAACTACTATCAAAACCTAAGTCATGAGTCAAGTGATTAGAACATGCGTTGAGCTATGGTTAAGACTCAACGCTCATAGTTCAACATACGCCGCATGTTCACTAACGTAATCAGAACTACTGATGTGTCCTAGGCCTCTAATCGTAAGACGGATCTTTGCAAACAACTATTAACCACAAGCAATCAATGAAATTGGCCACTAACATTAATCACTAATTAAGAACAATTCACACCACAATCAGTCTAATCAAGCCCTAGAAATCGATAGGAATCTAAATAACAATCATGGTATAAACATGGCTTCCCTATCTAACACCCTAGAAAGAGAACTACTCACCCATAATTGAATTGACAATAACAAAACTAATTTGAAACCCTAATAATTGCATCATGAATGATTAAATAATTAAACTAAGCAATCAAAGTAATTAAAGAGACAAAGAGTAGAGAAGAATACCAATTGACGGAAAGCAAGAACTTTATTAAAATCGAATCTGAGGTTCAATCACCTTTAATCTAATCTAAAGTGTTTAAACTAAAATAAAGCTAAACTAAGAACTATCAGAAATAAAACTAGAATGAAAGATGTCTCTAAAATAATGAGGAAAGAGTATTTATACTACCCCTCAAAGTCTATATAAAAACGGAATAAAAGAAAGAAAATCCGCGTTGACGAGCATGGGACCCTATCGGACAAAGGGCCACCCGATCGGGCCCATAGTAAAATATTTCGACCAACTTCCTTTTGGCAGCCCAGCAGCAGCAACGCAAGATGGAGCTGAAATGGGCCCACCCGATCCAGCGCCCGATCGGGTCACGGATCGGGTCCACAGCAAAATGGCCCAGCTTGCTCCCCATGTACGCAGCAGCACAACGAGAGCTAGGGGCTCCCCACCCGATCGGGACGGGCAACAGGTGCCCGATCGGGTCAGGGCACTTGGTCTCTCGCCCGATCAGATCAGGCAGGGCTTGCCCGATCGAGTACAGAGATCGAGTCCGCAACTTCTGTACTCGATCATAATATCTTCGTCCGATCGGGCCATTTTTGCCCATCAGAGTACGGTAGACTCCTTTTTTACTCTTTGGCTCTCAATTTTTCACGTTTAGAGGTTTTGGGACCTCCTAAACTACTCATAAAGCTCGTGAGCCATCCTACGTGCCTCGTAACATATCGTAAAGCCGCGGTTGCTTCCAAATAGCTCGGAATAAGGAGAAAACTCCCTAAAACCTGCAATTCAACACTAAAACACAAAACCACAACTATATACGATAGTTAGCACAAAATAGCTCCGAAGAGCTCCAATAACGCACAAATTAGCTTGTAAACAAGGGAGAAAATTCTATATAAATACGTGATATCAATACCCCTACTCATGGCCATGGGGATGGTATGGGAATGGCATGGCAATGTTGTGGGAATGGGATGGGTTGATAATAAGATGTATAGGTGGATATGGTTGTAGAGGGACCGTGCTTTACATTCACCCCGTTCCATTTGACATAGCTCCTCACCTTCATTCATAATTAAAGGTTGTAACATCACTCTCCCTCCCCCACCACGAGTAGCCCCATGACATGCATGAGAAAAGCTTTCGAAAATATTTTCCACTTGATCTGAACAAGGCGATAGATAAAGTTCATGAATGTTTAGCAACTCTAGAGGATCGATATCCCAATCCTTATTAATCCTTGCCAATCATTGGATGTCACCAGTTCTACTAAATATGGGCTCATAACATGATAAATAAGGCTAGTCCAAGTTTATTTTCGCTAGCAAATGAGTGGCATGGTATTTGGACCATACTAGAAAATTTAGATATACTCCACTATGGACTTTTAGCCACATGCATTACCCAAAGTACCCCACCCATGAAATAGTAAGACTGTAAGAGGTTGACATTTGATAAGGATTAAAGAGAGTAGAAAAACTGGGATCTCATTTCACAATCACAAGTTGATACTGCAAATCAATCTCCCATTTATATAATACAAACATTAGATATTCTAGTCCATCTCACCAAAACATAAAATAAACCAAATAAAAACATGTATCTAAATTTTGCCTTTACTTGTAGAGCTTAATATTGGACCGTGCCATCACGCCTCTCTCTAATACTAAATTTCTAGTTGCTTTCACCTCCAAGATCAACTCATAAGCCACCATTTGGCAACATTGGTGGGACCTATTCCAATCTGGCAGGAGAAATGTTCATAAACATAAGTTTAGTGCTCAACAAGTAACGTTATGATAATACTATAATACAATTTGCTTATGCAACTGAAATTTGAACTCTTCTTATTTGATAATTTTCTCTCATTTCTTCCTCTCTTCCTCTCTTAAGATTTGATTTAGTGGGTGGCCTGTTGTTCTTGCTATTCTGCTCTCTGCATTTGCAATTGTGCGGAAGCAGAACTGCAACTACAGGCCCTTACCTCGCTCTCATTAGTAGCAAATCCATCAATCACTTGCGTAATATTTGCTTTTGTTTTAGCCTATAATGGCCGAATTATCTTCAGGTATGTTTGTTTTTGTTAAGATTTTATGCTCTCCTACCTTTTGGAATACAACGAGGATCATGGATTAGTTTAGTGTTTGAGACTCTCCTTCTTTTCCCTGTTATAGGGGATCGATTCTCGCCCCTTGCAAAAGTGGGATCCCCATTTTCCCACTTGTGCAAGGGTTTCTTCTAACATTAATATAATCTCATATTTATAAATGAGATTATATTTATAAAAAAAAACTCTATGGAATAAGACAATACGTACTTGTGCTCCTTATATCACCATATTATTTAGGGTAATATTTTATTACTCAGATGTTGTCAAAGTGTTATCACTCTGATTGCAACCCACGAGTATGGTGCACATATGTTTTTCATTTTTCTGAATATGGCGCATGATTTCATTTGTTGGCGTATCAAAACTAGAAAGTATAAGCGAGTGTTTATGTTATTTTGTTGGGATACTTGGGAGATTTGTTATTTAAGAATCTTCTCGTTAGTATAAATTAAATAATTTCATTATTATTCTTATACGTGTTCAAATTAACATGAGTAGTATTAATCAAACATATTCATAACATATAGATCATTTTATCCTATAATTTTAAAAACAGATTGTGAATATCTAGTGAAAGAATTTTACAAGTTTAAACTACAAATTTTCTAATTATAATGATAAGTCATATGAGTTTCATTGTTTATAATTTTCCATCGTCTTACATCTATCCTCTATCTCATAGTCATGAATCTCCTAATTCTTTTGATAATATGTCATATTACTCTTATTCGAGAATAAATGAAATTATTAGTTCTTACCAATTATCATTACTATGTTTGAAAATTTGGATGATTTCTAGTTTTGAAAATAAGAAAGACTCAAAATCTCTGATAAAAAGGGATACCATAAGCCTATAAAAGAATATTTTTACTTGATTAATGGAGGTAAAATGAATTTTTAAAAACAACGAGATAAGAGCGAGTTTTATAAGGGATAAAGCCATTTGAACTTTATTAATTGAGGTAAAAATGAGTTCTTAAGATACATAATGAGATGATAGTGATACGCTTTCATTTGAAAATTACCAAAGGGATAAAGCCATTCTAACAAGATAAATGAATACAATGTCTATGAAAACTATTGGCTAATAATTGTTTTTTAATTAAAATAAAAGGTAATGGTGACAAAAATGTGTCAAGGACAGGTAGCTTCAAGATATTGGGACGAAGCCCCGGACGTAGCTTGTCCAAAAAGACCTCCAATCCTTTCAGCCGGATATTCTCCCGCAAGAAGTCAGGTACTTCTTTTTCTTTTCTTTTGAGTTTCTTGATACTGATTGATAGTGCATGGTGTGAATCAACTCAATCAAGATAAATTAAATTAAAACATATGGATCTATGGTTTAATTAGTCAAACATATGGGTCACTCTATATGTTTTGATTCATCAAGCTTTGTGGATTCCCACTTCATGAATAAATTATAGTTCAACCAAAATTAAATGTTATATTTATATCACCTTTTATGATCTATATAATTTGATGTTTGCACATATCAATACAAAAATTTGACTATTTGTATCTCTAATGATAAACAACTAAATGTTTTTAAAAGCTGCTATCTAAAAATAATATGTTGAGACGGGTTTAACAAGATCACACTTGATTATATATTGAGCAAAACGATTCGAAATATTCTTGGCGAATTTTTCTCTTTTATACACTGACTGTATGTAATTGGTCATCCACTAATCCCCAGTTTAAAAAACTAATGACACAATAATTATTTAGGATAATACCAACATATAGTTCGTTCGTCTCAAAATAATTGCAACAGTTCCACTTTTACAATATTTACATACGCCACTTTGACCCCCATTTTAAATAAGATACAAAATGATGTTTCGCAGAAAAATGTTAGTTAAGGGTGTTAATGGTCAAAGTTACGTATATAATACTTATAAAGGTCAAATTGCTGTAATTAATATATGGAGTAAAGAGGGTAATTTTCAAAAGTAAACACATAAGATTATAATTGATAAATTATACTCCCTCCATTCCACAATATAACGCTTATTTCCTTTTTAAATGTCCTAAAATATAATGATTGTTTATAGTTGAATAGTAATATTTCTTCCTGAAATGTCCTCTTTGCTGTATTTTTATTCCCACTTTATCCATGATTATGCATAAATACTGACCCACTTTTATTGATAAATGAAATCTTACTCATCTATCAATAATATTTGTCATACCTTAAATTCCACCATCAAAATTTTCTATCAAAGTTACAATAACTAACAAAAATATTGACTTTCCAATGCAATTGAATTGATTAAGCCAAATGATATCCCCTCCGTCACATATTATATTGTTTCTTTCCTATTTGGGTGTCCATGATTTGCCTAGTAGAATCGTGCCACCATTATTTATTTGCTTCTTGAAAATATTTTTTTTGCTTTATTTATTCAACTAGGATTGAATTATTCATATTTCATGCTCTTCCACCAATTATTATTCATTCTCTCTTCTAAAATTAGTTTTTTTAACATTTATTTAAACAAACGTTTCTTGTAGATTCCACTTATCTTAATTCCCGTGAAAAAGCACTATATTATGAGACAAAGATAATAAAATATTTTATTCAAATTAATTCTCGTGAAAAAATTCAAATCAAGCATTGTATTATGAAACGGGGGAGTAATTATTTCTTGGGAAGTAAACATGCATTAATTAGACTAAAGACATCATTTCCACATATGTTATTACTTTTCAACAATTTGATTTTTTTTGCCTCGAGAATTATTTCTGTTCAATCTAATTTGACTTGCGTTGGGGCTCAAATGGGTAATTAGACAAGAATGGACGACCAATGAGCACAACAAATGCAACCGAAAAGCCTACATCCCCATTTGAGCCTAACAGTTGGTATCAAAGCCCAAGTTTGAGACTCAGATCGTTGTTGGGTTGCCTAGTCTATGTTGTTGTGAGGTTGGAAAGGCCCAAAGTGTTATCTAGGAGCCCAGAGCTTTGGTTGTTCGAATTGAATGTTTAAGTGGGCTTCTATTTAAGGGGGAGTTTAATGAAGTTCCCTAATCATGGTGTGGTTTGTGCTCAACTTGTATGTGAACGGGGACAATGTATGTGCCTAACTTGATTACAAACAGTAATAGATATGACCAATATGAAAGTAAATAACAAAGTATTAAAATAATAAAAATAAAATTGGATTCATTTTGTAATAGGGAATAATAATTGAGTGGATAATTCCGGTTAATTCGGGTCAAGTCATTTTAGGTCATCCTGGTTCACTCGGGTCTAGGTCGGGTTTACTTACCCGAGTCATTTCAATCCTCTGTTTCTAGGACAATTTGAGGTCTCGAGTTAGTCGTCCAGGTCGGTCATTTTTGCCAGGTGTAGCTAGAATGCAACTAAAATCCTTAAATCCTAAAATTCTTGTGGGATAAGTTACTTGAAATTGAAAAGGTGGATGCTAAGTTGTGAAAATTACAGGGTAGCTGATTGAATGAATTATTTGGTAAATTTAATAATTTAAGGTAGCAAAGATGAAAAAATGAAAATTTTCGGTAAATTAAATTGTAAGTTTTTTTTTTGTAATAATGTTTTAATTTAAGTCCCTTTTAACTCCTTAAATCCTATTTAAAATGTACACCAAAAACTTAAATCATGCATGCACCTTAAATAATTCATCTCCTTACCGTTTAAGGCCGCCGAAATGAGTTACCGTACCAAACATAGCCTTAAGAAAACATATTCACAAAAATGGAAAGTTTTTAAATTAAAACTAGTTAGATTATGTGTTTGGCAAGTAACTTTAGGTAGCTTTTTCATTAGCTTTTGGGTCTTTTATGTGGTCAAATAATAGCCAAAAAGGTGTTTGATAAACGACTTTTGGAGTAGCTGAAAAGCCGACTTTTTTACTTTCATTTTTACTAAAAAGCCAACATTAACAACCGCTTTTACCAAACAATTCTATTAGTATAAACAACTAATAATTAGACAATCGATCATACAAGCTAGTACAAGTAGTCGGCTAAACCAACCAATAAAGCAGGCCACTAGCCAACATCCAACAACCAATTGCCACACACCTCCAATAAAAATAAGTTTTGCGGTAGATGGACTATCCACATATTTATGAATAAAACATGTTAATTAAACTCGAAAGGTTTGAAATTCAAATAATAAAATTTATTTTAACTTAATATGTTAGTTTGTAAGGTTCTAAACTGAAATGTTTAGGTGTTTCAAATATTAAACTTTAGTTATGTGTTATTATAGTGGTCACAAACTCACAATAATGCATATACTTGAATCTAGATTATGTCCTAACCATGTTTTATACTTGTAGGCAAGCAAGATGTATCCGATGCTGAAAGAGATCCAAGCAGCACTGGAGTCGATAGTGGGATGATAGAAGAGAATGCTACAACTATTCTCCAGGAAGTGGAAGAATTTGTTCCCCAAGTCATCGAAGAAGTGGTTCGTAATGTAAACATAGAAACTCTGGTTCAAGACATGTAAGTTTCCCTTTCAATACAATCTTTTTAGATACCCAGTAGAATGTCTGTATATGTGTATATATGGTCTAGTAGCAAACTTGTTGGATCAACCTTTCCCCTTCATTCCTAAGGTGCCTTGCATGGGTTAACTTTTGTGAGTAGCTGATCTGCAAGGCAAATCTCCTTCCCAATCTAAAAGAACTGTCTATTTAGATAATGTTGAGGGTGAAATACTTTATGAATTATCTAAAAACGTATTTCCTCCGTTTCTTTTTATTTGGAACATAGAGAAAAATACAAACCAAGGAATGTAGAGACAGAAAGAGGGGAACACTTGTTAATGAAGGGAAATCACACATACTAAGGGCAAAGTTGTAAGTAAATAGAAAAAAACTATCCATTTTAATTAACGTTCCAATTAATATGACATTTCCTTAAAAGAAATATGTTGCAAATAAAAAGAAACGGAGGAAGTAATATACAAAATTGATTATTTAAACCACGATTAGGCCCATTAGGGTTGTACATGAAACATGAGTTTGAAATGTACTCACTAAGTTTTTAGAAACTAACTGCAAGTAAATGCTTAATTAGAATGTGTATGTTATTTTAATCTTTTTTGACATTTGATGAACATGACAAACTAGCTAAAGCTTCGACTATTTTGTTTTCGAGCAATGTGATATAAACTTGATTGTGGTATAGTCGACATTTGTTTGTTAATCTACATATATTTTTCATAATCATGCAGGACGAATGCAAACCCTATAGCAGAATCTAAAGAATCTATCCCAGGTAATTTCGATCTTAAATATGCACCCACTAATCTAAATTGAAATTAAGATGTGTAAGAATCCTTTGTTCATTGTTCAAATTATGTTAGTTATTGGTTACGGACGACACTCCGAATTGATTTATTTAGAGCATTGCTACCTCTACTTATCGGGTAATTTACCACCACCAATACAATATTAAAACATCATTAAGGGCATGTTCCCTTCAGCTTTTTCAGTTCAGTTTAGTTCAAATAAGTCCAGTTTAATTCATTTTAGTTTGGTTTAGTTCAGTGCAGCTCCGTTCATTGTTTAGCATTTTATTAAATATTATTATTATTGTTGTTGTTGGTCTAATTTATCTTACAAACTCCATTTTTTTTAATATGTACATTTTTTCAATTTGGGGTGTTCTTTTAAATTGGTACACTTCTACTTTTTCCCATAAATGGAAGATTGGTCCACCTAATTATTACACTTCTCTCCTATTTTTTCTTTCTTTCTCTCTACCTTTTTCACTTTTTCCTTACTTATACTATCCTTTTTTCTTACTTTTTCACTTTTTCCTTAGTCCGCGCACAAAAACATATGGACATATTAAAAAAACGGAGGGATTATTATTTTTATTTTTATTGCTATATATTATTTTGTTTATTGTAGTATATCTTTACTTATTATTATTAGGACGGAGCATGGTTTGAGTTGGTATGGTTTAACCATAGTTTAACCATGTTTTATGTTACTGACTAAATATTCACTATTACATCATACAAATAACTGAATCAGCTACAAAAAGCTGGAAGATATCGAAAAATTTAAAACTTGCTAATAATATTACTATTTAAGGTACAAAATTATCGTTATGTTGAATATTAAAGATAATTTGGCAGTTTGTGGTGCGATTTGGATTATAAATATTATAGACTAACAACTTAGAAGCCCAAACAGATTGCAATTTTGTGCAATCGACCCAATTATTAATATTATTGCTAATTATCATTATATTATTATTAATTATTATTATAGGAATATTAATTTACATCTTAGTCATTATTGTTATTATATAATCATCATTAAGTATTAATATATTAATACTAATAATAGTAATTACATAGAATTAATTACCATTATTATCATTAATTACTATTATTATTAACCACTATTAATATTATTTATTAATTTATAACTATCATTTAATAACATACTGTAAATTTTATTTTCGTTATTCATTAATTATTATTATAAATTATAAATTATTATTATTTATCATTATAATTATTATTTGATATTTATAATTATAACTCCCTCCTTTTTTTAATATGTATGTTTTATCATTTTGGGATGTTACTTTTTTATTATGTATCTTTCTACCTTTTCCATAAATGGAAGCTTGACCCACCTAATTATTACACTTCTCTCCTACTTTTTCTTTCCTTCTCTCTACCTTTTTCACTTTTTCCTTACTTTTACTTACCTTCTCTCTTACTGTTGCACTTTTTCCTTGGTCCGCGCCCAAAAGCAAAAATACATGTAAAAAACGGAGGTACTCCCTCCTTTTCCATTTGTTGTTCCCATATGGAATCTTGGTACTATTCACAATTAGAGGGAATCTTCTAAATTCTTCAATATATTAAAGAAAAAATATAGTCATGTGGGGTTTTGTTTGATTCGTCTCCCTGAGTACCTTATTATTATTCAATCGTTATAATTTTTACTAATATGCAATTAAAGATAATGATGGTCAAAGAAGTGCTTTGGCAAACGTGCAAAGTCAAAGCGAGAACAACAATTGGGAACGGAAGGAGTAGTATTTAATAATTATTATTATTTGATTATTATTTATAAATTTATTAGAATTCAGTTCAATTGAATTCAATTCAGTTCAATTTAACTAGATTTAGACGAACAAAACAGACCCTAAATATTTTGAGTTGCATTCTATTATCACCACCCTTTATTAGAGGTGGATAGTCCACACAATGACAATGTTTTTCCCATTTATAATCTGTGGAGTAGAAATAGCATTGATTATTATAGACTTAATGAATATAAATTTCTCACACGCTACTATTGAGAATTTTCAAAGTTGACAACCTGAAATGACAACCAACTACAAGTTTTTAGTTGTATTTTTCAAAAATACTTTGTTTTCCATATTATAGTAAAATATGGGTGATCGATGACAATTTAGGATACAAGAATATTATTTCTGTATTCTAAATTTACTTTTAAAAGTTATAATGTCAAGCCTTCAAGTAACTTTAAGTTAAATATTCATATGATACAAATTGTATGATAAATTAAGAATTTATCATAATAATTCTATAATGGCATTAAAAAGAAACCCCTTATATTTGAGTTTTACGTTTCTCCTATTATTTTTGAGAAAAACAAAAAAACACAAAATAAGAAATGATGAAAATCAAGCCTAATAATTAATTAGTTATACTAACTATAGGCTTTAAAGTTTTTTATTTTTGGAAAAAAGGCTTAAAAGTTAATTACACATTGATGTTCAATTCCTTAACATTTTCAATTACCTAAAAATGCTAAGAAATACTTACATGTCTTTTTAATTGAACAACAGCAATTCTAGAAACTGATGCAAAGAAACCAGAGTTACTTAACAAAGTAATGGAAGTAGCAGTGCAAGCTAAGGATGAGATACTGGAAAAGGCCAAAGAAGGAGGCCTAGAGGAAGTATACAAAGTAGTAGCACCCAAACAAAATGCACCAACTGATCAACCTCTTGATGATGGAAAACTTCAAGAAAGAAGTATTGCCAACATTGATGAAGTGAAAGGGCCAAGCTTAGTTCAAAGGTTGCAAGATGAAGCTGTAGCTGTTGCTGGGGTGGTAATGGCGGCTCGATCGCCGGAAAAACAGGAAACCTCTCAAGGAGAGACTCAAGGGAAGGTGGAACAAGAAGATAATTGTGTAGCCTCTTTAGCACAAGGGTTACAAAAGATTTGTGCTCAATGGAACAACAAAAAAGAAGATTAATGTTATGGATGTATGTAAATATATCCAATGGGATAATTTGTTTGATTTTTAACTTTATATTGGTTATAAGGTTGTATGGCCTTGATGGTGTGGAGTGGTTGCAAGGAAAATTTGTGAATACTATGCTAATTAAAATGACCTCTTTGTTGAATTTTCATTCAAAGAAAAAACTTTAAGCTAGTGCATCAATTATTTTGCTTACTAAGCCTTGTACTCAAGTTGTACGAGGAAAAATAATCTTATTGTGTTTCTTTCGGGGTAATAAGCTGTAATACAATGCAAAGTGAAATTTATTAGAGACAACCATTTAAATATCATTTTTAGCGCAAGACAAGTTTATACATTTGGTAATAAGCTGTAATACAATGCAAAGATTTTTTTTTTGTGAAGACCAATCTTGATTAGCTTTCAGGCATTGACTCGCCTGAATCCAATATCGGCCTTCATTAATAAGTCATGTGCATATCACGTGCATACGTTTCTTCCTAATCAAACCCCATTTCCTTCTCTTTTCCCCCTTATCTCCCACGAACAATAACAAGGATCTTAAGTTCTTCCTCCCCTCCTCATCATCCACGCATAAACCATAAAATTATATTTCTCCCCCCCCAATTCATGCTAATTACTCACGCATAAACCAGAGAATTATCATTCCTTTTGTTGAACCCCATATATATATGTGACACATGTGAGTTGTCACACATTGGATAAAGAAGAGAGAATTTACCATCTTATAAGCTTAAGGAGTTACTCCACTCATTGTCGATTGATTTTGGAATGTAACCTTCATTGAACATACAAGTGGTCCACTCCAATCTCTTCTCCTCCTTGATCGGGCAGCCTACGCCCAATTTCAGTTTCTATCAAATTTATCATGGTATCAGAGCGGCTTGATCTTGAGCCATTAACACAACCTACATTGTGTTTGCATCATATATTATGGGCCTTACATGCCACTGGTTAATGACCTCTATTGGACGTTCATTCCTAATGAGGATTTGATATTGTTGCCTTCTAGCGTGCTTTATTTGAATGACACTCACATGTAAGGAGAGTGTTGAACCCCATATATATGTGGCACATATGAGTTGTCACACATTGGAGGAAGAAGAGAGAATTTATCACCTTATAAGTTGAGGAGCTACTCCATCCATTGCCAAATGGTTTTGGGATGGAACCTTTATTAGACTTATAAGTCTAGTCCAAACTCTTTTCCTCCTTGTTCGAGCAACCTAGGCCCAAATGCAATATATCAAATATATCACCTTTCTCTTCAATCGAGAGCAGCTGCCACACCAAATCCTCTACAACATCAGTAACGGAAAAATTCAAGTGCAGCGATGGCAGAATTGAATTACAGTAATCTGCACCCAAGAGTGAGGATGCAATAATTTAATGAACTCACCCGAATGTAAGAAAGATAAGCATTCAGCAAGATCCTTCCACTATGACATTTTAAGTGATTACATACAACAACCCAACTGAATTCAATTACCCAAACAATTTATAAAGGTAAAACTAACAAATGCAGACATACGTGGGCAAGAAAAGGTTAATTTAATCCCGAAATGCTCATTTGCAACCATTTTTTTTTTTCACATTGTCATATTCAATCTTCTTCAAAATCTTCTTCTTCATCTTCTCACAATACTGCATCAACCCTAGCCTTCTAATTTTCAAAGAAGTAGATTCTTACTTTAAGGATGTTCAAGCCAGATACTAACATATGCCTTCTTGCCAATAGTACATTAGTTATATCACTCTGCCAATCAACACATTCTTCATAAGTCCACTAAAATTGTCACCCCTTCTCTTTTCCATTGTCCTAATTGTATAGTTAGCAAGCCAAGAATTCTCGACCAAGGTTATCATGGTTCCAAGAAGTTCTTTTTGCAACACGAAACCACAATTGCATCTAAATTCACCCTAGTCATTTTGGTTGTAAACGTTCATTGCCAACTATGAAATTATATGTTAGAAAACCCAGTGAGCGAATTTGCAAAATCAGAGTGATGGCAACTAAAAACTTACTTGGAATTGAATGAATAGGGTCAAATTTTGATATTGTCGTGGGAGATTAAAGGGGAGAAAAAGGTCGAGAGAAGAAGATAAATTGAGCGGGAAAGTTGTTGCTCGTGGGAGATTAAGGCTCCGTTTGTTTTGGTGGAAAACCATTTTCTTGGAAAATGATTGTCCTCCATCTTTCATTTTCCTTTGTTTGTTTTAGTAAGGGGTGGAAAACAATTTTCCTAAAGGTGGAAAATGCTCTTAGAAAAGGAAAATCAATTTCATTTTGTAAACAAGGTATGCCACATTTTCCTTTCCACTCCTTACTCCTCTTGATTCTCTCCTTCTCATCTTTCCTTCTCTTTTGCTTCATTTACCTTTTCTCCCTAAGTTTTCTTCTATTCAAACAAACAAAGGAAAACTTTTTTTAAAATCATATTTTCCCTAAATATTGTTTTCCTTGAAAAGTGATTTTCCATGAAAATTATTTTCCATTAAAACAAACGGACCCTAAGGGAAAAAGATAAGGAAATAGAGTTTAATTAGGCAGAAAAGGGTGCATGTGAGATGCACATTACTTATTAATGCCGATCAGCGCCAGATTTTGGTGAGTCAACGGCTGAAAGTTATTAAAGGTTAGTGTTGATGATTTTTTTTTCTTGTTTGAGCGTTAAGGTGTAAAGCCAAAGCAGGTTGAGTTTAAGTTAATTATATTGAGCTATTCAAATAGGATTTTAGGATTCCAAAGTTTCAGGTGAAAGAGAGTTACTTGGAATGGTTATTCGTGTTAAGTTTTCATCTGGTTTTGGCCTGTAAGTAGATTAGAGTACTTTCCAACATCATACGAGGAAAAAAGTGGCTAAGAGCTATCAATATTAGTGGTTAAGAAACCTTTGGGAACCAATAGGTAAGTTAGAAAGTCCTTGAGAGCCTTCTCTATAAGATTATGAAAATCGTATAGAGATAGTTTTATCGAGTAACGATGAACTTCTAGTTAAAGAGCCTTTAGCGGTTGAATCCGAGCTCAGAATTTAACCAAACTTGATGTATGACATGTTTGGTATGTCTTAAGGTTAAAATGGTCATTTATCCTATGTGGATAAATAGGGTAAATTGCTTACTTTGTAAATCTGGCCAGCTGAAATATCAGTTCAGACCTATCGTCAAAGAAAGCTGCTTAGCATCTACTTGGGTGTCGATCTCTCGAAGCCCTTTTCATGCATGAAATCCAACACATAAAGATAAAACCTTAAGCAAGAATCACCCAAAAACTCCAAGAAACCTTGGCCAGAAGAGGTTTCCTTCCCCTATGGGTACCGCTCGAAACTGCTATATATAACAGTTTTGGGTTTTCGTTTCTTTTCACCCAATTCTTCTTCTAAAACACCTATTTTTTCTTACATATATCTCTTGTAGACATCCAGACTTAGTTGCTCAAGCCTTTTTTCAATCTTTTACTCCTTGGGAAGTTATTGAAAACTCCATAGAAACATCAAACAGACTGCTAAAAGTACAGCTTTGCATCCCTTTCATGTTGTGTTTAGCTTAGCTATTCATGTTCTAAATCTTGTTTAATCTAATCCTTAGCACCTTAATTACTAAGGGGAGGCTGTAGGAAGGTTACATTGGTGAGACATGTTTATTTCGTTACTCAAAGGTAATAGGAAACGTATTAAGTATTAACGATTTAATCGAGGTATGAAATTAGTGAAGAGTAGTCAATGGTTATTGATATTTATTGTTGTTCTTTTATGTGGTGAATATTTTATGATATTAATTATAGATTTCAAGAGAGCTACAGAACTACAAAGTTCTCGAAGTATTATCTAGGAAAGGATTAAGCGTTTGAGGTAACTTTTATGTTCAGCAAAACCTATTCCGTGCCCATGTATGTTATACTTCTATTTTGGTAAAGTAGTTCGCACTATGGCCATAGATATGAATGTGTTATTGTTATTGAAAGAGCATTTTGACTATAAATATTAATTATTTTGGTTGTCTAGTGATGAGACCACACTAGGCGTGTTTTTAGAGTATTTCGGAGTTCGTTTTGTAGAGGTTTAGGCCTTGAAAAGCGGAGTTTCGTATATATAAGCCTAAGTGTGGTATATGGAGAAGTGGGATGGTTTCTATATATTAGAGGAGACTTAAGCACGTTTGGAGACTTATGTTGTTTTAATAATTTATAGGTGGACTCCGTTCCATGTTCGTGACCCGTTCTATAAAGGAAGTCAACAAAGTTCGATAGTAGTCAAAGGTTCATGGTCATTGCATTCTGGTTCTCGTTCGTGAATTTGGTTCGATGTTGTTTCATGTTTAAAGAATTGGTGAGTGTAGCATGTCGATTCGATGTTGAGGCATGAGTCTCGTGTAGGAACGGTTGAGCACACAAGCCAAGCACGCAGCCAGCCTTGCAGCCTAGGCGCGCACCCCACGCCTCCCGCTCGCACAGCCGCAAGCGCAACAGCATTGGAAGCAGTAAACAAGCATGACCCGCGCACCTTCAACGCGCCAGAAGAGCTCAGCACGCACATCAGCAGTTTCAGCGCCAATCCCGCGCGCCTAGGGTGCGCGACTCGCGCACTTCGAGGCATGTGCACACGTTTAGCGATTTGTCAATGTTTGGCTTCTTAACTTAGTTTTTATTAGTTTCTTAGTTAACTTTTCATAATTGCAGACCCAATTAGGTTGTACTTTAGTTCAAGTTATTCTATCTGCAGATTCGGGTAGTTTAACTATTCTTTAGAGGGAAGAGGGATTTAGTTCTCATCTACGAGTGATTAAGAGTAAAAGTTTGTACTAGAAACCAATGATCGGTAACCCGAATAGAAGTGAAAAAATTTATCGGACTTAAGACTCTTCTTTATCTATATTTCCACTCTTTGATATTATTTTCTTAGTTTGCTAGATTACTGTTTTAATCTGAAAACCCCTTTTGCAATCTCCTATACATACACTCTAGTACCCAAGTCTTTTTCGATTCGACCCTACTTACCACTTATATTATTTGTATTGGAAAGTTGGACTTAAAAAATATTATTTTTTGTAAACGCGTGCGATCGCGTCCCACCAGCTAGTTTGTGAACTAAAATAAAAAGTGGGCAAGTGTCAGGTGGAGGAGCTAAATAATAAATCAAAAATGAATTGAAATGGTTACCGTGTGGTTGTATTGTGTAAGTGATAAGTGAAGTATAAACTTTAATGAATTTTTTCCAAATCTTGTACTTGCCAGCGATTTGTGAAAGGGTATTGAGCTACACAGCCGTACATTTAAAAGAAAGATTGCCGTTTTCGAACAATTGCTAAGATTGAAAATGTTTTAATGGGCTGAAGTAAAGGTTACGAGTTTTCCACTCATTTTGGATATTTCCCTTGTTTTCTATTTCTTCTGTTATTTGCACGAATATGTTGGAAGCCATAATGAAGTTGAGAGCAAAGTTACTATCCAGATTGTCTATTGTGGGTTAAAGGTATGAGATTTAGGTTTGTGTGTAAGGAGGTTGTTTAGAATCAGTTTCAATATGATTTAATCTTTATTTTGGGATTGAGATCGAATGACTCTGTAATTGAAGTATTATATAAAGGATGTTGTTTTGTTGGCCTATAACTCCCAGGTCCAAGATCGTGTATTTAAGATTATTTCCGCTGCAAGTTCTATCTAGAGTATTATTGATTATTATTGGTTCCATGTTAATTGAACTTTGTGTTTTCCAATCATGTTAAGCTAGCAGCTCGGGAAACCTGTCGTTACAGAAGGTGCCCATAATTTTTAAAAAAGTTGTCTTTCACACAAATGGTTTTTAAAAGGTTTTCTCTAACAAATTTTTGTAGTTACAAATGATTTTTTTTTCTGTTTTGATATTTGTCGACTAATCTAATTTTTTATTAATCCATTCTAGACATTCTATATACTCATAAAAGTAAGAGTGTAATACCGCGACCCCTTACGAGCCGAAAGTAGTCATTAAATACGCATCTATAACTAATAAATATTCTCATAGACCAACACAAGTCTTTTTTGGTGCACTTTATTTATACTTACTCATGCATACCCCTAGAAGGTCAACAACCATCCCAAGATTACTACCAGTCAAGCAAACTTAACTATGAAGTATCTTAATATTTGAGCACCTTGTTGGTATGGGTACGTAGTACAACCAATTCATTTAAGGCAATCATGGGGAGTATTATACACGCACGCACCGAGAATGGCAATGCCCTTGTCGCACCTGGAAACTCCACATATTTATTCACAGTTGTGTGTAGCCCTTTCCAGAAGACTGATCAACATACTTAAACGTAGCCTGTGATACAACCTAGAAATCCTCCCCTGCTAGACAATTGACTTGGGATTAATTATCCACAAATATCCATCTAGGTTCAATAATTGTACCCACAAACCAACACAAGTCTTTCTGATGCACTTTGTCCTCACTCATGCACACTCTGGAAAACTTCCCAAGAGGTTACCCATCCCAAGATTACTCCCAGACAAACACGCTTGATTTTGGAGTATCTTAGCATATGGGATCACTAAATAGAAGATGCATCTTGTTGGCATGGGTAGTACAACCAAATCTTTTAAAACAATCATGGGAGTATTTCAAAGAGTCTTGATTTTAAAACCAAATCATTAATACCTCTTACAATTAATGGGATTTTTTGTGCATGTGGAACTGTTTAATGAATATAACTGTTAAAATAACCACTTGATAATTTTTTTAGGATTATTTCCATCAGTAACCCTTCTCTATTAAAATTTATAATTGGGAACCAATTTTTTATATATACAAACTAAGAGGGATGCCCATTTCCTATCTGATAGATAGGTGATGGGCATCTATCAAGCTTTTTTCTTTAAAAAAACTTCTAGATTATAGAAGTGTAGTATATTTATAGATTTAGGTAGTATATATTATAAGAAATGTAGTATATTTGTATATAGTTTAATGTAGTATAGTTTCTGAATAAAGTAGTTTTTTTTAGGAATTGTAGTATAATATGACTAAAAATGTAGTATAGTTCTATCTGATAGATATACTGTTCAACATGGAGTATCAGATAGAAATTGGGCATTTCCCTACAAACTAACCATGTACTTTAACTAAGTTAGAACAATGGCCTTAATGAAGAAAATCCATTAAGTTTTCCAGTATGTCTCTTTTCCTCTTTGATTCCTCCTTATTATATCCCATCCCCCACCTTATTCCTCTACCTTAGCTTTTCCCTAAACCTCCATTAGTGGACCATTCTCCACCTTCGTCCTTTTGTTTGGTTATAAAAAATGAAACCTATTTCCATCTCCTCATTTTCGATTTACTCGTTTATAGACCCACAAAATTGAGAGCCCACAATTTTGGGACCCAGGCCTTTGCCAAAGTTCAAACCCAAAAATTTCTAGACTCAGGTCCCGCAATCCATAAGATCACATTTGCATAACCATTAAATATAAGTTGACATGAAACATAGTTATAAGGGGCTTGTGGGTTTTACAAGTAGACGTTACCTCGAGTCGCTTCCCTTTTTCCTTTAATTACTAGGTAATAAACCGTGTACCACTCTTCTTCTCAAACCTATCCTCATGATCCATGACTCCTTACCATTTGCCGTATTTCGTATCTAATCTTCAATCTATAATTGATAGGTTCTAGTCGTATCACCTAATCAAAGATAAACCTAAGTCCTCTAACAAAAGTAGTCAGTGGAAGCAGGGTCGAATCCGCAGGGGGACAGAGTTTCTAAATTAATATCCAATTAACTAGCTACTTCAGACGAAAACAGGGAGAATTAATTAAACTAAAGATTAAACTAAGAGAGACGAATTAAACAGAGGATTTGACTATGGAATAAAAGTCTAGGGTATTAGGTCGGTCCACCATGCTTATACCAATCAAACAAGGTCAACAACTATCAAAACCTAGGTCAAGAGTCAAGTGATTAGAGCATGTGTTGAGCTATGGTTAAGACTCAACGCTCATAGTTCAACATACGCCGCATGTTCACTAACGTAATCAGAACTACTGATGTGTCCTATGCCTCTAATCGTGAGACGGATCTGTGCAAACAACTATTAACCACAAGCAATCAATGAAATTGGCCACTAACATTAATCACTAATTAAGAACAAACCACACCACAATCACTCTAATCAAGCCCCAGAAATCAATAAGAGTCTAAGTAACAATCATGGTATAAACATGGCTCCCCTATCTAACACCCTAGAAAGAGAACTACTCAGACATGATTAAATCGACAACAACAAATCTAATTGAAAACCCTAAGAATTGCATCATGAACTAATTGAGAAATAAGCAATTGAACTAAAGTAATTGAGAGAAAGAAATAAAGCAATAAGCAAGACGATTACCAAATTGACGGAAAGCGGAAACTTTAATTGAATTGAAGTTGTACTTGAATCTCTTCTACAGTCGAAAGCAATGATAAACTAGGCTAAGAGCTCTCTAAATTTTTTATAATATGAAAGATACAAAAAATAACAACCTAAAAAGTATTTATAGGTCCTAAGAAAACAATAAGATAGAGTGGGGAAAATAACGAAAATCGCATCCCCGTGTCGTTCACCCGATCGGGCAAAAGGGCCGCCCGATCGGGTCTGGGAACAGGCTCTTCAACAGCAGCAAAAATAGGCTCCACCCGATGAGATCGGGCAGCTACCACCCGATCGGGGCCGCAACCCCAGCACCCGATCGGGCAAGTCCACCCGATGGCATCGGGTGGATGTCTTCTTCAACTCTCAGAAAAACAGAAAGAATTGGCTAAGTATTGCTCCGCCCGATTCGATCGGGCAAGGCCGCCCGATCGGGCGGAAAACCTTAACTTCAGCTTCTTTACTCGTACCCGATCGGGCAGTGGTTGCCCGACCCGATCGGGCGAGTCTTCTTTCTTCCTTGCTTCTGCTTGGCTTCAGACGCCAAGTCTTTGCGCACTTACTTCTTCATAAAGGGGTCCAAATACCATCTTGAGACCTCCAAGATGCCTCATAACTTCCCGCTATAGCGTGGTGCTCAAAACATCAAGTAAATAGGGAGTTTTTCCCTAAAACCTGCAAAATGATATAGAACACACAAACCACAACTATATCGAAATAGTTAGCATAAATAGCTCCTAAAAGCATCAATATCGCACAATTTAGCTTGTAAAGAAAGGGAAAAACTCTATAAGAAATCGATATATCAAATTCCTCCAAGCTAAACCTTTGCTTGTCCTCAAGCAAATAGAACATGATCGTGGAATAGATTGCCTCACCCCATAGATAAAACAATTCAAGCTCAAAAAACATTTTCAAGACTAAGAATCGTTCAAGCAGACATAATCAAATTCGGCAAATCAAATCCTTCCAACCACCAATCATCCAAGCAATTCATCAAGTTTAAGTGACTACTAGGCATACAAATCCTGAAAAGGTGCTCACAAAGGGGTGTCACTCCTCTCAATTTTGTGGCAGGCAAAGAATGTGCCCGAACACTCACCGACCCGACCATAAATGTCCCTTCCCACTCACACTCTCATGTGTTTAAGAAGGTAAAATGTCGCTCATCCTAATCAAGTCGACTCAACTAGCATACGTACTCTTTAACTTTGACAAACTGACCAAAATCAATCTAGTAGACATTGTAGGCACAAGCTCAAGAGGACTTTTCCGGGTTGTAATGGGGCTTAGGTAAGAGGTAGGGGATACTTTTGGGTAATGTGGTGGAAAAACCAAGAAAGGGGGAGCATGAACACTCAAACAAGGCCTTAGATGGCCTAAGCAACTCCCAATCAACACCATATAACCATGAAAAATAAACCAACTCTCCAAATTCAATGAATACGCACAACAAACCCAAATTTTAGGCAATGAAATGAAACTTTATTTATGAACGTGCGTGAATGAAAGAACTTTGAATTCTTTTGAACTTTTATTTCATTTTTTTTCTGAACTTCATTCACGCAACTCTAAATTTGCCTTTTCTTTTCATTTTCTCATAATCAAGCCACAACAAATACACTTTTGATTCCTCAACAACCAAACCAAACCATGAAACCAACTTCACTCTCAACCCATACAAAAAGCTCCCCCAAGCTAGGCTTGGGAATAATATCGAAACAAAAGCCATGGGCTTATAATAAGGGTTTGAGTAACATGAAACAAGGTCATTAGGCTCAGCGGGGCTAAGGAGGATAAAAAATGTATCAAAAACTAACTCTGAAGCTCAACAATAAGTCAAAAGAACGCCTCTATCATAGCAAATGTAACAAGTCACCAAACATCAAATGAGTACGAAGTCAAGGTCAAGATCAATCCGCTAGAGAGGAACTAACACACCAAAAATATAGACTGGATAAAAATATGAATCCAATAGGCTAGAAAAAAGGCCTCACAGTCTAACCAAATCAGGTATGCAGCACAAAGTAGTATATCATAGTCAGAAATTGCTCGAAATCAAAGTAGTCGAACATCAAATCAAAGCCTCAGAATTACAAATGCCCAGCTATCCAGAAAACAAAGTCAAATCATTCTCAATAAAGCACAACAAGGGGCACAGGGAGGCAATCAAACCACTCATGATCAAACATATTTTTTTCAAATTTTTTTTCAATTTTTCTTAAAGCTGTAAACTAAACTATTAAAGCTTTAAACTACACTAAAAAGCAATAAACTATACTAGAAAGCAATAAACTATACTCACAGTGAGAGATTCTCCCCCAAGCTGAACGAGGCAATGTCCTCATTGGAACGAGGGAGAGGAGAGAACAAGGGCATCAGCCGCCCATATCATCATTAGTGGGGTCACTGAAGAAACCACCACTAGAAGTACCACCACCATCGGTATAACCACCACCGGAGGGACCACCTGAAAAACCACTCATCCCACCACCAAAGCCACTAGGACCTGCATCAAAACCACTGCCAATACCACTAGGCCCAAGACCAAAATCTCCTAAAGAGACGGAGTGACGAGCAGGCTCCTCCTCCTCATCCTCTGCCACGTCATCACTCTGACCGATAGGCGGGCCATAGCTCGGGTTCCAATGGTACCACGAGGGGTGCTGAGCAGTCTGCTTAATAATGCCACGCCTACAATAGTCGTCATAGAGAGGATAAAGGGCGTAGTGCTGGTCGTTAGCCAAGGTATCCATCCGCCCCCCCATCTGGTCTATACGGGTGTAGAGCTGATCGATGCGAGGGCCATATCCCGCAAGGGTGGCGGTGTTCGCATTGATCAGCCCTTCCATCCTTCCCATCCCCGTCTCCATGCGACCTAGGGTCGACATCATAGAAGTGAAGTCAAATGTGTCTGTGTGAGGGGGAGGAGGGGGGAGCAGAAGTGGAGGCGCCCTCGTCTAAAATCGGCGTATGCCGCCTATGGTAAGAACGGCGAGGGGGCTCTGGGTCAGGGACAACTAGGTCGACTCCCTCTATAGGGAGTAGGTAGTTTGCCTGACGAGGCCGTAGTCGGGCCCTAGAGTCGGGCAGAATGAGGGATTTTTTTGACTTAATCACCCACTGAAATCTATGGTCAGGCATGCGGTTCAGGACTTTGAGGGTATTGAGATAGGTGAGGTCAATGAGGGTAGGGCCTAGGATGGGGGTACGCTGAGTCTCGTCAAAGCCGGCAATTTTCCAGGCAAACAATGTGATCAACCCCCCGTTAACTAACCTCCTAGAGGTCCAACTACCGTCTTCCCTTGGCTTAGGGAGCAAGTTCGAGATACGCTCGAACTGAATAGCGATATGGTGAGCCAAGTTGTACTGAAATTGCTCCCTAGAGCCTTTAGCAATATAGCTAGCTATAGCAACTAGCTCGGCCCCCCGGACCAAGTGACCCTCAAACCGTCCCAACAGAGTCTGGGCCATGAACCGTATCCAAATGCTAAACATAGGGTGATGGAATTTCGCCCAATGACAGTGCTGGATGTCAAAGGGCGTAGGGTCCCCTGTCAGCATAACATAAGTGTCGGCCATTTTAAAGTGGTCGGGTGGGTAGCAGTCACCCCGTACCTGTAACCTAAGAACCCCCGCAAATTCCCTAAGGCTAAGGGAGTGTTCTTGGTTTAGAAGTCTAAAGTGGACATGGGTGACCGGACCGGCCCGGGGCTTTGTCAGACTGAAACTACTAAAAAATTCATAGACTAGAGGAGGATAAGTGTTAACATGTACATTGTAAAGTGCCTCCATGCCTAGAACTTTCATGAATTCCTTAAAATCAGCAGTTAAACCAAGTTTAGACAAAAGCTCAACATCTAGAAATCGGGTAGGAAGTACCCCACGCTTTTTAAATCGCAAGAATTTCTCGCGATGTTCATCATCCCGGAAAATGATTTCCGGGTATTGAGGATCCCGTGGAACTTGTGGTGGTGGTGGTGGTTGTGGTGTTGCCTCTCGCCTAGATCTCGAGCCTTCACCTCTAATAATCCTTCGAAATTTGCTTGCCATGGTAGAAAATGAAACTTGCAACCTCTTTTAACACAAGGAATGGGGTTTAAGATGAGTGTGGGAGGAGAAAGGAAAGGAAAGATGATTTTTGTGAATGATGTTTTGTGAGATGGAGGGTGAAAGGATGAAAGGAATGGATTTTATGAAGTTTGGTTGAGAAAGGATGGAGATTTGAGGTAGAAGAATGGGGTTTTAATGGAGGTTTGGGGTTTGGAGGTTGAGGATGAGTGGAGAGAGAGAGAGAATTGATTGGAAAGATGATGAATGAATGGTGAGAAAAGGGGAGAAATCCGTGTAAAAGGGGTTATGAGGTCGCAGGCCCGATCGGGTAGAATTCCGCCCGATCGGGTGAAACTCAATTCTGTGGTTGGGAAAAAAGGAACCTTCGCCCGATCAACCGCCCAATCGGGTGCTTTATTTATCATCGGGTGCTCAAGTCTCGTGCCCGATCGGGCGACGATTGCCCGATGACGTCGGGCGGAATACCTTTTTCCCAGATTTTTTTCTTTGAACTTTGTGCATCCACCCGACCTGCCACCCGATCGGGCAAGGTATTTTTGATCGGGTGCTAGGGTTGCGCACCCGATCGGGCAAGGTGTGCCCGATGACATCGGGTGCAATTTCTTGTCTTACTCTGTGAAACTTCTCGCCCACCCGATCGGGCATCAGCCACCCGATCTGATCGGGCGAGCTACTGTTCAGTAAGTAGCTCGCCTTTTTGCAAATTTGGGGCAAGTATGGCTCAAGTTTCTCTTCAAACAGCATATCTGCACATCAAAGCACACAAGATCTAGGAACACATTAGTACTCTCACGCTCTCTCACATGCTACAAACTACGAAAAAAAAGAAAAGAAGATCTAACTAAGTGATACGGGTTGCCTCCCGTAAAGCGCTAGTTTATGAAGGTCCCGCACGACCATATTACCTCTCTAGGTAGATGAATCAAGTGGGGAGGAATCAAGGCGGATTTCCTCCACACAACCAACAAAGGCACCTTCATGGTACAGCTTCAGACGCTGTCCATTTGCCTTAAACTTCTCTCCTTTGTGGTTGGCAACCTCGATGGCACCATGTGCCTTCACTTCTGTCACCTCGAATGGTCCAGACCATCGAGATTTGAGCTTTCCAGGAAACAGTCTCAACCTGGAATTGAACAATAGGACCTTGTCGCCAACCTTGAATTCTTTTTTCCTATCATCTTATCATGCAACTTCTTCGTTTGCTCTTTATAGAGCCTGTGATTTTCATAAGCATCCAAACGGAGCTCATCCAACTCATTGAGTTGAAGAAGTCGTGCTTCACCTGCAGCTGTCAAATCAAGGTTAATCTCTTTGACCGCCCACGTAGAAAGATACTCCATCTCAACTGGTAGATGACAAGCTTTGCCATAAACCAGTCGATAGGGTGTGGTACCCAAAGGAGTCTTAAAAGCAGTGCGGAGCGCCCAAAGAGTATCATCAAGTTTCAATGACCAATCCTTTCTAGCTTTAGTGACCACTTTTTCAAGGATCCTCTTAATTTGCCTATTAGACACTTCTACTTGGCCACTAGTTTGAGGGTGATAGGAAAGTCCGACTTTGTGGGTGACTCCATGTTTTGTCAATAGGGTCTTGAAGGTGCTCTTATGAAAGTGAGAGCCACCATCACTAATTACAACACGGGGGACACCAAAACGGGGAAAGATTATCTTTTTAAACATCTTCATCACAACCTTAGAATCATTGGTTGGTGATGCTATAGCTTCTACCCATTTAGTCACATAGTCGACGTCCACTAGAATATACCTATTCCCACAAGAAGTAGGAAAGGGTCCCATAAAATCAATCCCCCATACATCAAAAGGTTCGACCTCTAAAATCCCACTCTGTGGCATCTCTTGCCTTTTTGAAATATTGCCCGTCCTTTGACAAGCATCACAAGACAAACAAAAGGCACGGGCATCTTTAAAAATCGAAGGCCAATAGAAACCACTATGTAGGACTCTAAAACCAGTCGCTTGGGAACCTAGATGACCACTAGAAGGCATACTATGACAATGTAGCAAAACACCCTCTATTTCCCAATCAGGAATGCAACGACGAAACATCCCGTCGGAGCACTTCTTATATAGGAAAGGATCCTCCCAAAAATACATTCTAGCATCATGATAAAACTTTTTGCGTTGCTGATATGTAAGATTGGGAGGATGAGAACCACTAACACAGAAGTTAGCAAAATCAGCATACCAAGGAGTTTTAGAGGACACAGAAAACAAATGATCATCAGGAAAAGAGTCATCTATAGGAGGCTCAGAAGGGGATCCAAACCTCAACCTAGAAAGGTGGTCGGCGACCATATTCTCAGCACCCTTCTTATCTTTGATTTCCAAGTCGAATTCTTGCAGCAAGAGAATCCATCTAATGAGTCTAGGTTTGGCCTCCTTCTTGGCCATCAAGTACTTCAAAGCAGCATGATCAGTGTGTACTATGACTTTCGAACCTATCAGATAGGTTCGAAATTTATCCAATCCATAGACTATGGCTAGCAACTCCTTCTCTGTCGTAGCATAATTAAGCTGGGCTGGATCCAAGGTTTTGCTAGCATAGTGAATCACATGGAGTAGCTTATCCTTCCGCTGACCAAGTACTGCCCCTATCGCATAATTACTAGCATCACACATGATCTCGAAAGGGAGATCCCAATCTGGAGGTTGTATAATAGGGGCAGTGATCAAAGCTGTCTTTATCCTGTCAAAAGACTCCAAACACTCATCAGCAAAATCGAACGTGGCACCCTTTAGCAACAATTGAGTGAGGGATTTCGCAATTTTTGAAAAGTCTTTGATAAATCTGCGATAAAACCCCGCATGACCGAGAAAACTCCTCACTCCTTTGACATTCATTGGAGGGGGAAGTTTCTCAATCACCTCAATCTTTGCTCTATCCACTTGGATGCCACGCTCATAAATCAAGTGACCTAAAACGACACCTTCATTCACCATGAAGTGACACTTTTCCCAATTAAGCACGAGGTTTGCCTCAACACATCTTTTAAGCACTTTGGACAAATTATGCAGGCAAACATCAAAATCAGAACCATAAACACTGAAATCATCCATAAACACTTCCATGATATTTTAAATAAAATCAGAGAATATGGCCATCATGCAGCGTTGGAAAGTAGCGGGAGCGTTACACAATCCAAATGGCATCCTACTATATGCGAAGGTGCCATAAGGACATGTAAACGTAGTCTTTTCCTGATCATCTGGATGGATGGGAATTTGGAAGAAACCAGAATATCCATCCAGATAACAGAAATAGCTATGTTTGGCTAGCCTTTCTAACATCTGATCAATAAAAGGGAGGGGGAAGTGGTCCTTCAGGGTGGCATTATTAAGCCTACGATAATCAATGCACATACGCCACTCTCTCACAGTCCTAGTGGGAATTAAATCACCTTTTTCATTTTCAACAATAGTGGTCCCCCCCTTCTTGGGAACCACTTGCACAGGACTGACCCACTTCGAATCAGCAATGGGATAAATGATCCCTGCATCTAACAGTTTCATGATCTCTTTCTTCACCACCTCTTGCATGTTAGGATTCAAACGTCTCTGAGGTTGAATGCAAGGGCGGTGATCCTCTTCAAGATTAATACGATGCATACAAAAATCAGGACTAATGCCCTTTAGATCATCAATACTATACCCAATAGCCTTCTTATGGATACGAAGCACAACAAGCAAGCTTTTCAATTGGCTATCAGTGAGTTTAGTACTAACAATCACGGGACATTCTTCCTTATCATCTAAAAATGCATACTTCAAATGAGAGGGAAGTGGTTTGAGTTCTACCTTAGTTACCTGAGGAGTAGAACTGGAGCATACACTTTCAAGTATCACAGTTTCCTGTTTCCGTTCAGCTCCATGACCCTCTAAATCAGCAAGACAGGCATCAACATCAGTATCAATGCCTAAGGAGTCACTCTCAGTCAATGCTACCTCCAATGGGTCAGCATCACGTATCTGCTGAAATGCAGACATCACAGCTTTGTCTACCACATCTATCCTGCAACAAGATTCTTCAAGCATAGGAGACTTCATAGCAGAGGTTAGTTTAAAAGTGACAGTATCATCACCAACACACAAAGTCAAAGATCCTGACTTGACATCAATAACAGCACCTGCAGTACACAAAAATGGTCTGCCCAAAATAATAGGAATTTGGGCATCCTCCTCCATATCCAAAACAACAAAATCCACAGGAATGTAAAACTTCCCCACCCTAACATGGACGTCTTCTAAAATACCTAGAGGGTATTTTATAGAACGGTCAGCCATCTGCAAAGTAATTTAAGTGCACTTAAGTGCTCCCATATTCAGTTTATTACAGACAGACAAAGGCATGACAGACACAGATGCACCTAAATCACATAAAGCTTTATCAATAAAAAGTGCACCTACATGACAAGGGATTGAAAAGCTACCCGGATCTTTCAATTTAGGTGGAGATTTATTTTGCAAAATGGCACTACACTCTTCAGTAAGTGCGACTCTATCTACCCCACCAAAATCTCTCTTTTTTGTGATCATCTCCTTCAAAAACTTAGCATAGACAGGCACTTGAGAAATAAGTTCAGTGAAAGGAACTATTACCTCAAGGTTCTTGACCATAGCCAAGAACTTACCAAGTTGTTGATCCACCTTGGACTTTTGCATTCGATGAGGAAAAGGCAACCTTGGTGTAAAAGGTGTATCAGCAACCTTCTCCTTCTCCTTCTTCTTTTCTGCCTGTTCAGCTGTTTCAGACACTTTGACATCCGATGTCGAATTCTTCTCCAATTCCTTCTCTACTACCTCCTTCTCCTTGCTAGGGACAGTATCATCATCAACGGGCATAGGAGGAGCAGCATAAGCAGTGCCACTACGAAGAGTAACGGCATTTGCTTGCTCCCTATGTATAGGTTGCCCCGGCAACTGTCCCTGGTGCCTCTGAGCATTAGTTTCTGCCAACTGAGCAATCTGAGTCTCGAGAAGTTTTATGTGCTTCTCCTGGGACTTTTGTGTTTCCTCATTGGCCTTTTGCATAGACAATATGAGTTTCATCAGTTCAGAATTGCTAGGTTCTTGTGAGGGCGCATTTTGTGGTGCTGGCTGATAGTTCTGATGAGTAGGTCTTTGGAAACCAGGGGGATTATGAGAATTTCCTTGGTTTTGGTAGTAGTTGGGTTTTGGGTTGTGATGTGGAGGTTGATAGGAATTTTGTGGCTGTGGGTTTTGAACATTGTTGCTTCTGTAGGAAAGAAGTGGGTTGTCTTTCCAACCAGGATTATATATGTTGGAGTAGGGGTTATTGGGTTGTCTTTGCTGAAAAGCATTAGCCTGCTCCATCTGATTCTGACTGAACTGACAATCATGGCTAAAATGACCCTGAATACCACACACCTCGCAGTAAGATGAGTTGATGGGTGCAACTGCTGACATAGCGTTGATGCTCATTGGCGGAGGTGTTGAACTAGAGGATTTCATTAGCTGCTGAGTGAGTTGCGCCATCTGAGATGTAAGCAATGAAATAGCGTCAACTTCAAGCACCTTCTTAGTCAAACTCCTAGATGATGAATGGTCATTGGCCGCAAGATTTGCTAGGAAGTCATAACCCTCATCAACTGCCTTGTCTAGAAAGACCCCTCCTGTAGACGAATCAACAGTACTCTTCGTCTGAGGCTGCAGACCATTATAAAAAGTCTGCGTCAGAAACCACTTATCCATATTATGATGTGGACATTCCCTTTGTAGGTCTCTGAATCTAGTCCACGCTTCCCTCAATGTCTCATCTGGCTCTTGGAAAAACGTGGCCAACTTGTTCCTAATTTCTTCTGTTTTGGTGGGAGGGTAATACTCATGTAGAAATGCAGCAGAAATCGCCGACCATTCTGTCTCAGTGATATCGCTGAACCATCTCTGAGCCTTGTCTCTGAGGGAGAACTCAAATAACATAACCTTCAGCTGTTCAGGTGTGACTCTTTGATGCTTAACAGTCCTGCAGAGTTGTTGGAATCTCTGCAGATGGTTGGCCGGATCTTCAGAAGGATGCCCACTAAACTGATTCTGCTACACCATATTAATTAGTGCAGGTTTGATTTCAAAATTATTCGCAGCAATAGTGGGCATCGGTGGACCTGTGGGTATGCCTTCAGGATTAGGCACCCCATAAGATTTCAGTGACTTTGACATAGCTGAACTCAATGTATCTGTTCCAGGGGTGTTCAGCTGAACAAACCCCTTTTCTCTCTGAATTTTGTTTCGAAGTTGCCGAAGTGTCTTTGTCAAATCTGGATCCTCAGGAACGAGGGTACCTCTTCTTCTAGACCTGGGCATACAAAAGAAACAAAAAGAAGCAGTAAAACGTACCTCAATTGGAACAATGAAGTCCCAAAGAGGTACAGAGAAGTAGACCAAATAATCAAATAAAAACTTAGAAAACTAGCCGTCTCCCCGGCAACAGCACCAAAATTTGATAGGTTCTAGTCGTATCACCTAATCAAAGATAAACCTAAGTCCTCTAACAAAAGTAGTCAGTGGAAGCAGGGTCGAATCCGCAGGGGGACAGAGTTTCTAAATTAATATCCAATTAACTAGCTACTTCAGACGAAAACAGGGAGAATTAATTAAACTAAAGATTAAACTAAGAGAGACGAATTAAATAGAGGATTTGACTATGGAATAAAAGTCTAGGGTATTAGGTCGGTCCACCATGCTTATACCAATCAAACAAGGTCAACAACTATCAAAACCTAGGTCAAGAGTCAAGTGATTAGAGCATGTGTTGAGCTATGGTTAAGACTCAACGCTCATAGTTCAACATACGCCGCATGTTCACTAACATAATCAGAACTACTGATGTGTCCTAGGCCTCTAATCATGAGATGGATCTGTGCAAACAACTATTAACCACAAGCAATCAATGAAATTGGCCACTAACATTAATCACTAATTAAGAACAAACCACACCACAATCACTCTAATCAAGCCCCACAAAATCAATAAGAGTCTAAGTAACAATCATGGTATAAACATGGCTTCCCTATCTAACACCCTAGAAAGAGAACTACTCAGACATGATTAAATCGACAATAACAAATCTAATTGAAAACCCTAAGAATTGCATCATGAACTAATTGAGAAATAAGCAATTGAACTAAAGTAATTCAGAGAAAGGAATAAAGCAATAAGCAAGACGATTACCAAATTGACGGAAAGCGGAAACTTTAATTGAATTGAAGTTGTACTTGAATCTCTTCTACAGTCGAAAGCAATGATAAACTAGGCTAAGAGCTCTCTAAATGTTTTATAATATGAAAGATACAAAAAATAACAACCTAAAAAGTATTTATAGGTCCTAAGAAAACAATAAGATAGAGTGGGGAAAATAACGAAAATCGCATCCCCGTGTCGTTCACCCGATCGGACAGCCTCTCAACAGTAGCAAAAATAGGCTCCACCCGATGAGATCGGGCAGCTACCACCCGATCGGGGCCGCAACCCCAGCACCCGATCGGGCAAGTCCACCCGATGGCATCGGGTGGATGTCTTCTTCAACTCTCAGAAAAACAGCAAGAATTGGCTAAGTATTGCTCCGCCCGATCGGGAGGAAAACCTGAACTTCAGCTTCTTTACTCGTACCCGATCGGGCAGTGTTTACCGACCCGATCGGGCGAGTCTTCTTTCTTCCTTGCTTCTGCTTGGCTTCAGACGCCAAGTCTTTGCGCACTTACTTCTTCATAATGGGGTCCAAATACCAGCTTGAGACCTCCAAGATGCCTCATAACTTCCCGCTATAGCGTGGTGCTCAAAACATCAAGTAAATAGGGAGTTTTTCCCTAAAACCTGCAAAATGATATAGAACACACAAACCACAACTATATCGAAATAGTTAGCATAAATAGCTCCTAAGAGCATCAATATCGCACAATTTAGCTTGTAAAGAAAGGGAAAAACTCTATAAGAAATCGATATATCAATAATCCCCAATATTGACAAAATAGTTAACAAAACCTTCAGCTACTTACAAGTCTCGTCTAAAGCTTTTCCTTCTTTTTTAGGAGCCTTCTCATTATCTTATTTTCCTATTTTCCCAACATGACTACTTTTAACAGATGTTCATTCATGCCCTCAACTTAACTTAATAGTTCGGGACTCTTGGCTTACTGGTTACTAAACATGTATCATATGTCATACGTATTTCACATTAGTAGCTTGAAAGCATTAATTTAAAGATTTAGTTTCATATTCGAGTTCTAAATTAGTGTTAATGAAGTCACATTAGTTGAGTTCTGAAATATTTTTGGATCGTACCTTATTAACATTCAGGGTGACTTGTTTGTTGAACTATAACGCCTCGAAAATTAGGGGTCCTTAATTAACCTTAATCAACCATAAATAGGACATAATTGATCATACTTTATTCATAAACGGCAGTGGAAACATCCGCAAACTTGTGGGTTACGACCCCACAATAAAATTCTTTTAAAATACAACTTGATAACTGCATTTCCTTAATAAAGAAACTTACTTTTCATTCATAATCATGATGTCACCCTTAAAACATAACGTAACACTAAAATCCTTAAATCCATTAAGAAATTTATTCCATACATCATTATCGATCACAATGAGAAACTCTCCTTAAGCTTGTGTCTTATAACATATCCATTAATACCTAAAACAGAAAAGCAAAACGTCATGAGCCGAGGCTCAGTTACATACTACTCTAATATCGTAAATACATTTCAATTCATTTTATTTGCAAACATAGAGTATAGAAAAGATGGAGAAAAAGCGTTCGTTTCTCTCTACTGTTCTTCTCGTTTGAATAAACGAAGCCATGGCAAGGAAGAGTGGATCTAGAAGGGAGCTGGTAGTGAAAGCGCGTGGTCCGTCCTCTGAATCTCAGGTGCTCAAGATGAAATCCATGGATGCTGTTGTTGGAATTAGTGATTTGAGGATGGAGGCTGTTGAGGAGCCCCAAACTCTTCATCAATCCCTGCGTGATTATATGGTGGACTCTGCTTTGAAGAGGAATTTTAGTGATTGACTCTCTGTTAAATCGAATCAATATGCTACGCGAATCGAATGGGATGGGAATGCGACTGAAAGCTCGAGAGGTAAGTCTCCAGGGCCGTCTCGTAGAAAGTTGGGGCCCTGTGCAAACTCAAAACTTAGACCGCTACAAGATTACAACAATAGAATAACATATTAACTTTCAATTCTTATTTTAGCAAATAGAATCATCTATATTTCCCCAATTACTGTAGCCCAATCTATCAAATTGTAGAATCTTATTTGTACTCTGATAGAATAAGATAATATAAGTTGTATAAGTTTCTATATCAAAATATACAAGAACATTTTTCTTGCTATTCTAAATAAAATGTGCCATTTATAACCATTCTAAAGTTGGGGAAAAAAACACAAAAACAGGTAAAGAACAAAGTGCTAAAATGAAAATAATATCTGTGATTTTGAATAAGGATAAAGGTGTCAAAACAAGCATATATTAATATAAAAAAATTCCATAAGCTTTTTAAAATTACATAAGAAAACATCTCTATGAAAAAGAACGAGAAACGGTATAGGAAAAGTATCTCTATAAAATATAAAAATATAAATAAATGGCTTCACCAAGTGAAGAAAAAAAATCAAAAGAAAAAAAAAAGGAAATGTGTGGCTAAGGCTGACAACTAATAAAGTAAAACCAAAGTCAAAAAAATAAATAAAGGGTTTGAGGGAGTTGGGATTCGAACTCCGTACCACTATCATCTCTCCCATTTACTATACCCAACATGACTTCTACCGCTGAGCCAAGAAGCTATATTGCAATATGAATGCAATAATATACTAATATACGTAAACTGTAAACTGGGCCCCTTTTCCGGATAGGGCCCTGTGTGGGCGCTCACCCTGCACAGGGCCTTAGACGGGCCTGTAAGTCTCATTCTCCTTTTCCAATTTTACAATGGTCTGGTGCTGGTGATGATTTGAATTTGAATGTGAACAACTCTGATTCTGTGAATATGGTTAATAATGTGATTGTTTGTGATAATGTTGCTGTGTCTAATGGGGATTTGGTTGCTGCTGCTAAATTACCTGTTAAAATTAACTTGATTGATATTCAATCTGAGATTGATTACTGAAACTCAGCCTTGATATGTTTTGTTGTGGGGGATAATCCTCCTTTAGTTGTGATGGATGGGTTATGTAGAAGAATCTGGAAAAGGGAGGGAGTGGATAAGGTTACTCAGCTGAGTAAGGGAGTGTTTATTGTTAGAATGAGGTCTATGGAGAAGAGGGATCAAATCTTGGCTCGTGGTGTGGTGTTTTTTTGATAATAAACCCGTTTTCATGAAACCTTGGTCTGTTGATATGGTAGCTACAAAGGAAGAGTTTAAGAGGGTCTGTACTTGGATTCATTTGAAAGTGGATTTTAAATATTGGGGTGAGAGCTGTTTAAGGAAGCTTGTTGAGCAAATTGGGGTGTTTGTGAAGGTGGATCAGGCTACTAAAAATAGAGAGAAACTGGGGTATGCCAGAGTGTTGATGGAAGTTCTTGTTGATAGCGAATTCCCTGATCAGTTGTCATTTATTAATGAGAATAGTGTTTAGGTTGTGTTTGATGTTGTGTATGAGTGGAAGCATGTAATTTGCTCTAATTGCTCTATGTTAGGGCATTCTGTGGAGTTTTGCAGGAAGAAAACAAATAGGCTTGTTCCTAGGAAAGAGTGGAGGCCTAAGAAAGTCACTATGAATCCTGAGCCTATTGATAATGATATGACTGATTATGTGGTCCCTGCTAGCTCAGTGGTGGAGGTTGGGGTTGTTGAGCAGGCTGGAGGTGAGCAGGAGGGGTTTGTGAATGCTAACACTGTAACACCCCGTAATTTCACTAGAAATTTCACGCGTTAATTTATATGGTTTACATTGTTATTTATAACTATAAATATAATTTCATGTATAAAATTATATTCTATTAAATAAATGGTCATATTTAAAGGCGAAAAATATTTCGGTGGATAATGTATTATGAGTATTAATTTTATAATGTAGTTAGTTATAAATTTAAGTGTTGTGTGATTAAATTTTGAGCGTTAAATTATATATATATTCGACGCTAAATTATATTTACTATTATATTTCCATAAAGCTTATATTTACTCCTACATTTTTATCTTGGGAATATTTATATATATATTTTTATATCGTATAATAGAATGTAGTGTTTTTTGGCATATTTTCAATACTCATGCTCATGCCGGTTGTTTGAAAGGGCAATGTAGTGCTCGTGTATGCGTAGTATAAAATGTGTGTAAGTTTTAGTAGGTGTATATTTATATACGTTAATATTAATAATTTTTATTTATAAAAGTTTTAGTGCATATTTTTGCTATGAGCGTTTATATAAATAATCGTGGATCTTGTTTACGCTACACCATACCTAGTATTATGGGGGTCCAAATTTTAGTCTTTGCATTAAGGGGATTTCTTGGATAGCTTACTCACCTTTGTAACGTTTATGATAATCAAAAGTGATACCCCTTCATTCACCCTCATAAACCACCCTCATCATGGCCATTATGTGCCCAATTAATTTATATAATTACTTACCCTTATGCTGAGTTAGAAACTCAGAAAAATCAACCCCTCCCCATTCCATTCACACGCCATTCACCAAGGAAAAGAAAGAGAGAAAGTCTCCCCGTTTTTCCCTTGCACACCCTCACGAAAATGAACATCGCCGGAGATCTAACCGTTGGATCGTCTTCAAATTTGGACAGAATGTTCTTAACATCTATACCTTCACTTTGACCGGAGGAATTCTTAATCCGAGTTTTATATCACCAGAAATCATGGTCGGAATACCACTGACTGTTTTAGAGGACCCTAAAATCGTTTAAAAGGGGAATACTTTGTTCAATGGAGGAGAAGTCTTCAAGGGAGTAGAAGGTTTTGATGATCCGCACGCTTTCTAGGCTACTATATTATGTTTTGCGGCACTCCTCTCGAAGATCGAGGTAACTAGCGTTTTTCTATCACGTTAGGAAATGAGAAGTAACCTTAGGTTGTTAGAATTATCGTTAGAGAATTTAGTATCATGTTAGGATGAACTTAGAAGATTGTATTTGTACTACTCTTGTTAAAATCATGTTAGGCTAAGTTTTTACTTGAATTCATATATCTAATGTTCCCTTATTCTGCCGTTGTTATTGTGTTGGTTAAATGACTTGATTGTAAATGAATGAAAACTTTGAATTTTGATTTATGTGAATGATTTGGGAATTTGAGAAACTTATGATTTTTGATGCTAAACAATTCATTTTGTATGGTGATTGGTTGTGCCTTGAGGTTTTGTCAAACAAACCCGCGAAGCTGTGTGGTCGCGGCCCGTGACCCAATTCGCTGTCCGCGAACAGACTGGCCAGCCTGTTTTCAAATGGTCATATCTCACTCGTTTGTTATTGGAATTGAGCTTGTGACCAGTCGTTGGAAAGCTAACGAGCTAAATTTTAATGTCCCATTGGAATTTTCTAAAAATATTATCTGTGCTGAGTGTTAGGTCTGTTTAAAGTTGTTGTTGTGTGCATTCTGTGCATAGTTAGCTTACAGCATGATTCTGTGTTTCGTAAATGACTTTGGTAGTATTGTGGAGTATCCTAAGGCATGTTTGAAAGTATAATTTTAGTACTTGATACCATTTATTAATTCTTATACCAAGTTTGAGTTGTCGACGTCGTAATGTTTGGGGGAGAATAACACTGGCCTTAGCATCACTTCGCCAAGAATTATGTACGGAGAGTATTGTGACTTGATCATAATTTACTTCGTACCCAAACTCAGATGACATTTTGATGTTTTGTATGCCTTTTGTTGTATTTGTAGTATACTTTGATTAGTTTACCGTATCAATTTGGGATTTGTGAACTTCGATGATTTTGAGGATGTGATGATTTTAATGATTTTAATAATTTAATGATTTTTAATGATTTTCACTGTTTTAATGGTTGATACCTTTGATGATTTTAATGACTTTGATGGATCTAATCGTTTTGACGAATTTGACGAATTTGATGAATTTGACGAATTTGATGAATTTGATGATTTGAAGTATTTTATTTTGTCTTTGAATTTGAAGTTTGGTTTTTAATTGAGTTGAGTAGCCCAAGGGACGGTGTCCCGAAGGTAACGAACATGCACTCCGAGGGGTTAGAGGACATCACGTTGGGTGTTACCCTGCATTGGAGATACCTAGGACTTGTTGTCGTCCGAGAGGTCGGGAGATACTGCGTGTATTGTCCCGCATCGGGAGTTTGGCCATTCTTAGACACAGACGGTAAGGAACGTAACCCATAGGCCGTTCTGGAGGTTGCGACCTGACATTTCTTGAGGAGGTGGGCTGCGGGTCACTAGCGTTCGCTCTCTCTATGTTAAATTGTTTATTTTCAAATCGTTGGTGTTTCAGTGATCCCTTTGATGTTGATCTTTCGAAATTCTTTATTTTAAACATCTAAAGCATCCTTCTTAGTACTTTATGTTAAAGTTTGACATTTGTTGCAATGTGTACTTTGCCTTCTTTTATTGCTATTTGTGTTGTCTTGTCTTTGACGTTTGTTCTAACTTCATTTAAGTTTACTATTTGTTTCCTAAATTGGGCTGCGAGAACTGCTAGTTACTCCCCACTGATTGTGGAATTTTTTGTTAATATATATTGCAGATGACGATGCTGTTTAGAGTTGTTGCTATATGGATCGGGGTTGTGCGTTTACCCGTGTAAGCAAGAAGGTTGTGCTAGTCATAGTGGACGAGCATTATGAGTCTGAGATTAGGACTAGTTTTGTAGTTGGTCTCAAGTAGTTTACCTTTGTTAGTTTGAATGTTAGTTTTAGAGTTGATCTTTTGGATTTTGGTTTCATATTTCGAATTTGGTTAAGTTTCGAGATTATGGATAGTTATGGTTATGGATTTGGCTTGTTTAGTTAGAGATGAGGGTATGGGACCTCTTCCTCTTTATATATATATGATTTGGAGTTTCGATTACTATTATGGGACTCGTTGTTTATTTTAGTTTTAATTTTACCCCATAGAGTGATATTCTCGTCTCGGTGGTATTTCCGCTACCACTGATTTGATCGTTGTTACATTTATTTAAGTTAAAGCTTAGTTGGTAAAAGACGGGATGTTACAAACACTGTGTGTAGAGTTCATCCTTCCCCTGATCCTTGTGTGATTGTTTTAAATCTTTTTGATGCATTGACTAAAGTCCAAATGCATTTGTCATAGGTATTCATATAGTTAACTTTCATTAATAAAATAAACAGGAGTTATAAATTATTAGTTAAATTAATATATTATTTTGATTAACTTAGAGAGTCCATAATCAATAAGTGGTTTTTTAATAGTCCAAGAATAATTATTTTAATCATTATATAGTTAAGCATATTAAAACAAGTTTATTTATATAGTCAAGTATACATATATATTATAAGTATTGAATAGTTAGAACTTATAAATAAAATTAGAACCCATTAATAAGTATAAACAATTTAACTTACAACATCTTAACATTTTAGAGTTTAAGATTATTTGCATTTTTATATAATTAAGCATTAAAGTAACTAATGAGGACAAATGAGGTATTAACATACCTCTTATTAAAACTCAAGGAAAACAGATCAAGGGGAAAGATGGGCTGCTGTGGTGCGTGGTTGTGCAGCAGTGAAGGGGGGCGGGGCTGCAGCGAGGGAGCAAGAGAGGGAGAAAAGGAGGAAACAAAGGGAAGAAGAGAAAAGAGGAAGAAGAGTTTATGGGTGGAGATTTTTGATGAACCAAGTGAAGGAATGTATCCTTAGGCATTTTCCGCAATTACCAAATATAAATAGGATTGTATTTATAGCGATAATATAGTTAATTATTTTAGTAACCGTATTTGCTTGCTAGAGAATAAATTACGGTTTGTATATAAATTGGTTTGGGCCTACAACTAAGATAATTAATCATATGAGGTCACACAGAGTAACACCAATTAATGAATAAATAAAAGCCCATATTGGCTTATAGGGGCCGGCCACTATGAGGAATAATTAGGTTTTTAGGTTTTCTTCTTCTAACCTAATTTCTATTTGTTATATATAGATTTAATAATAAGAGAGATAGACAGACAATTAGTCAGTAACTTGAAAAAAAGGAGAGAAAAAGAAAAACCATTCTCCCTCTTTAGTCTAGGCGCCTAACTCATCAAAAGTAAGAGAGTGAATAGTTCATACTCTTCCGTTCTAGCAGACGTGGGTATTAATCGGTGTTCGTGGACTAAGTAGAGGAATTACAAGTGTAGTTTTTATCTCTGAAGTATTCAGATATGTGATAATACTTTGCAGTATTCAAACCCTAAATACTTGTTAAAGTCGCGAATAAAAGGTTGTTTATTCTCGAATATATGTATCCATTCATATATTGTTATGCATGCGATTCTGTCATAGATGTTAGGAAATTGTTTCCTGAAATTCAGCTATTCGCATCTATGAATTCCTACACCAAGTACTATAGCCAAAAGTGTGTGACACAAGGATTAATTTAATCAGAAATGGGGAATAATTGAGTGTTTTGTGTAAGGTTTGTGCAGAAATTCCAATTTGGTTGAGCAATTGGAGTTCACCATGTGAGGGTGGAAGAAGAGACGAGGAAGAAAGAGTTATTTTAATATTTTCTTTTCTTTTTCTTTTATTTTCTCATTTTCCCAAAATGGCAAGTTGCATTTTGTTGGCTAATAGTACTCCTTTTCCTATATATTGGTACTTCAACTTATTTTCATGAGCATAAATTTTATATCTTCATAATTTTCATTTTATTCTAGAAATTGGTTAAATAATTTATTTTGTAATTAATTAGAGAAAAATAAAAAAAAAACTTATTCTTATTATTCTTATTATTAACATATTTACCCTTTAATCACTAATTATGATCATTAACTAATTAAACACATTTTAATTTCGAGGGTATTACATCATCTCCATTGAGAACTCGTTAATACTTTCTAACAATTTACTTTGAACATTCTATTGTCATTGTATAACCTATTAACTAAAAGCTATTAACATTATTAGAGATTCATATTAGTATTAAAACGGAACACAAACTTATATTCATAATAATTATTCAATTAAGTCCTTGACGGTTTTAAAAGAGATGTAGTTAAGCAAATGTAATTTATAATGTCATAAGAATTTATTTAAACATTAGAGCTGGTTATAAGAACATTAACATTATTAGAATTAGTTTTAAGAACATTTACAATATTTAGAATTTAGTGAACAATAAAAATATAGCTTAAATATATAAGAAAATGAATATAAAAGGTGACTTCTAATAACATGGAGTATTTAATAACGTTAGAACTATAAATCAATAAATTGGCATAAATAAATCATTTAGCTTAAGATAAACAATTATAAAAGTTATAAGCAAAACATAATAAATTTATTCATTTCCTTTTTAAATTTATAACATTTAGTCACATGTTAGAACGGTAATGTCATGTTAGAGCACTCACACTAATGATCTATTTGGTCATGAAAAATGCTTGATGACAAGAAAAAACTAATACGTGCACCACACTTATGTACTTTTTTTATGTCATCCAATGACCAATTGGTCATGAAACATGAATTAAATCATCCTATGATTTAATTCTCTACCACTTTCTCACTCATCCTCAAATACTTTATCATATTTCATGATCAAATGCATCCCACTCATGAGCAGTCAATTACTCATGTATGTAAAAATTAAAAATATACAAAAATATAGCAAAGTGGGTGTTTATTTATAGATCTCAAGAAAATATTACCATTTATATTTTTTTAAATTGTTTTTACTTTGCGGATTTTCAGATATATTAGTTTGAAGTTTGAGCATTTTTTGCTAAAAATCTGATGGCTAAGATTGAAAATACAACATAATACCTTAATTATAGGAGATTTAAATTCCTTTATTTATTTTATTTTTTTTTTTCTTATTTTTGGTGTCCACCCCCCTCTTCCCTTATAGTATAGAGATGAGACTTTGTGGATATCATGGAATCTAATATAATCTTAAGTATAAAAGAGAAGTTGTTCATCGATCAAAAGTGTGTCTTAATAAATAATACGCTTACAAAATCCAATGTAATTTTAACTGTTTATGTTTGTTTATGCACGTGTGCACGTGTGCTTATTTTTATCAAGTTGATATAATTACTTTGACACTAATAATTCTTCTTTATACCACCCTACTCTGTGCAGGTCTCCTGTTTTCATTCAAGTTCGTTGGAGTCCTTCACCTACAAACTTCATAATCTTTTAGGTTTGGCGGCTCCTCCACACAGTCTTCAGCAGTCGCAGACATTGTCCTTCGCAACTCCCAAGTACATATATTTAAAAGCAGTGGCCTATAATCATGGTAGAACCAATTCACTAATAATAGAAGCTACAACACTCAAAAACAGACTTTTACAAGCAAAAAAGTCTACAAATTCAAGACTTTTATTTTTTTCGTAAGAAGAAGTGACCTAGACCCCGACCCGCTTGGGTCCTAATGGGTCAGACACTTTGAGAGAGGGAAAATGATAAGGTAAATCCTACTCTCACAGTGCCCCTAGTGTGGATTGAACCCCCAACCTCAAGGTTGGAAGGCTCTCTCATTTCCATTACACCAAGCCTTGCTTGGTATTCAAGACTTACTTATTGAAGGAGATAACTTGGTCGTCATGAATGTCCTCAAAGGAATTTACAGTACACCAAGGTGCGTCCAGACCCTAATTGATGACATTCGTCATATTCTCACTTCATTTAGCTTAATGTCAAGCACACATATTTTCCGAGAAGCAAACTCGGTAGCTGATTATTTGAAATGGAATATGACTATGGACAATTCTGACAAAAAGTAAGGAGTTTTATGTCATCAATAAAGTCGCTCTTTAGCGTATTTCTCTATTATAGTTTAAGGTTCACCCTTTAGAGAAGGGTCCCCTAAACTTTTCTTATACCTTTAAAAAAACGATATAATTACTTCATCAATCTTATTCGTATTCGTTATATTTGGTTCGCCTGATGGTTGTTCAAGTAACAAAAATATTGTATTTTCGTGTACATTATTATGGATTGGATTACTCTTTCTGGTGGGTGTCCTTGATTCTCTCATCACTTAAACCTATAATAAAATAATAAAATATGTAAAAATAATACTTCCTTTGTTCTTTAATAACCATTACATATATAGTTTCACACCTCCCAACACATAACTTTGAATGTTAATAACTCTAATTATGCTCAAGGAAAAATTATATAAAGTTAATTTTAATTAAGTATATACCGAGACGAATTTAACCAGATCCCACATGACTGGTTTATCCTTGTGCATAAATCATTATAAATGGTTAAATGGAGAAGTATGAATAGTATAAAATGAGAAATATAGTGGTTAATAAAGGACAGAGGTAGTATATACATATATTCTTGGGATTTTCTATCAGATTCAATCTTATCAATGTCAACTTTTGTCTATATAATATGTTTTGGCAAGAAACAACCTTATAAAAAAATTATTAGATGAAACCATATTGATTTTCAAACATTAACTGATAGACTCCAATGTTGACTCGCATGCGTTTGACATGTGAATTAGTAAACCCCCCCCCCCTTTTTATAGTCGGTTTTCAGTGTACCCAAGTGCACAGAGTACTTTGTTTACCTGTACTAATGTCAACGTGTTGTATTCACCATTTTAATGATGACAAGTAATAATTTTGAAACTTAGGATTTATATTAGACTTAGATTAAACCTTGTAAATAAATAGTTTCAACATTTTATGTGTTTGGAAATAATTTTCTATTTTTAACTTGTGCAGAAATGGTTAAGAGTCTAACCTAATCAAGTTATTTGAAATAATTATTGTTTGCACTCAAATTATGTATGATTATTTGTTGCTTTAATTGACCTAATAACATGGAATGTTTATTTGGAATAAAATAAATTCCATGATATTAGACGGAGTACTTATTGGTTTGTTTGTATAGGTTGAATGAGTCAAATGATCATGTGTAACAACCACAACAACCATGCGCAAATAAAGCTACAACTGCTCAGGTAGTTCCTGGATTCTAGAGAATCCAAAAACTGGATGCTCAAATGATTCCTAGAATCTTGGAGGCCCAACAACCAACCACGCCCACAAGTCTCTAACTGCCAACTATATGCTACGATTGTGGAAGAGGTGCTAACTGAACGTGTTGAATGAGCGTGCTAAATTCATGGAGCAACGGCAACAAAACCTGGAGGTCATGACCTTTAGTCATGTAGCCCATAACCACCTTGAAAGGAAAAAAATTGGAGCTGCTTTAATCTCCTATAAATAGCGCAAGGAAGCACTAAAGAACTTACAAATTCCCAGATTTTTGAGTCATATAACTTAGAAAGTTTCTTCAATAATTACTTCTCTTCTAAAGCAATTAATAATGTTGTATTTTCTTTTGAGTGTTGGGTGAGTGAGATTTTAAGAGAGAAATCTTTGTAAGTAAGAAAGAAAAGAATTGTGTCAAGTGAGAAAGTCATCAGTTCGGGGGGAACAAGGTGATTGGGAACAGGTTCCTAGAGGAACAGAGTGAAGATTTATAATATGTTGTAAACGCTATTATAAATAAAGGGACGCATGGATTCTTCCTAGAGAAGTTTGAAAGAACACCTTGTTAAACATTCTATTGTATTCCATTCTTTACTTATTCTCTTTTGTTCGTTCTAAGATCTTTATTTCCCAAAAATTGTCTAAAATTCCCCACAACTACAATTTACCCCCTCTTAAAATCTCATCTTTCTCTCCTCTTTGCTATCTCCTCTCTTATTTATCATGAGAATTCAGGTTGATGTTTCAATCAAATTGATCTCCAAGGTAATTACATCTTTAAAAGTTGGTTTGTGAACCATCTAATACTCCATAACCTATGATCCCATAAATCTTCTCAAATTAGACAGTGCACCCAGGAGCAGGTAGTGGATCCTGCTCCAAGGGAAAACGGTACCGTTTTGCTATTTTGAAGTGTTGCCTTTATTTGGCTTTTAGTGCCTTGTTTTTGCATGTGTCAAAAAGTGAGGCCAACGTTTTACTAAAAGCAATTTTCTCTCTCTCCCGTTCCCTTTATATGTCAGTTTCTCTCTCCCCATTAACTTTCTTCCTCATTTATTCTCATTCTTCATTTTATCTCTCTTCCACCTTTCATTGAGTTTGGCTACTGATTTATTACGTAAATCTCTACATTCCCAATATATGTCATAAATTTGAGCCTTTTTTATCATGTACCACTATTGAATACATTAATGTACATCAAATAATTTGCTTGATTCATTGCCCATATCATAATTTACATATTTCATCATTTATTTCTGAACAACCATTTTCTCTCTCTCATTTGTTCTTCATTTATTTCTTTATAATTCTCATAAATTTCCAAAAAGTGGATATTTGTTTTATTTTCTATTTTTGTATTTATGTATTTTACTTTCTAAAATTGATGATTTATTTGGAAATGATGGAATTTTCATTGATAATGTTATGTCTTCTACTGAATTGGGAGTTTTAGTTGATGGTGGAGAAAGAGAAGAAGATGATTCAGCAAATAAGTGTACATCAATGTACATGATGATTGTGCATGTTGCATTGTTTGGTGTACCTATGAAATAATTAGTTAAACGTTTTGTAATACAAGTAGCTCATTCATGTTGTACTTGGACTAATAAACCATATTTGTTTTTTTATCAATTGAAGGTTATGTTAATTATTAATGCTAGGGAATGCAACAAAATGAACATTTTTGAGAAAATTTAGTGGATATATAATGGATATTTGCAAGATAGGGAATACAAGGACATTTGATAAAACTTAGTGTACCCAAAATATTAATGGGTGAACATATAGGTTTTGACAATGTACATGTGTATACAATTAGTGAACAAATAAATTATGTTATTGTACACATGTACAAAGTGAGTGAACATTGATAATTGTACAATAACTTACATGCAAGTGTACGAAAGATCATATCTGAGTGTACATATGTCAAATAATGAGACTTGGATATAATGGACATTTGCGAAATATAGAATACAAGGATATTGTCTTGTTAACCCAAAAGGAAAATTGATTCATTAGTCAGTAACTATACAAAGGTATTCTAAATTTCTAAAAATGAGGGGCACCATTGTTGGAAACATAGTATCAATGTCAATTAGTGCAACTTAGATAGGAAAATATTAAATGTCAAGTGAACATATAGGTTAAGACAGTGTGTCCATTGACTAAGTGAGTGAACATATGAGAATAGAAAGTGTATATATGTATAAAGTTAGTGATCATATGAGTAAAGATAGTGTACACCTGTATAACTGTACACATGTCAAGTAATTGCGACTTGGATACATAATGGACGTGTGCAAGATAGGGAATACACATATATTTTTGTTAACCCAAATAAATTATGATTCTAATTAGTCAGTTTTATATACAAAAGTATTCTAAATTTCTAGGTATTGTTAGATACATAGTATCAATGTTAATTACAAAAAAGGAACATCGTGAAATGCTGCTAAAAATAACTTGATTTATCTATGAATCTTGACATTTTCCTTCTCCCGCTTTTTGGCATTTTCCGCAACCCATGTTCCACGCTTGTTGACTTTGCTCTTGAGAATGTCAATGCAGTATTGTATCCTAACCTGTTTGATCCTACCAATTAAGCGCAAAATATTTGTTGGGTTACTAATGGGACACATAGGTAAAGACATCGTACTTTAGACTTAAAGAGTGAACATTAGGGAAACAGTCAGTGTACATATGCTCAAAGAAAGTGAACATACAAGTAAAGATAGTGTTGTTCATTTTTTAAACATAATGAACATATATACATTTGTGTTGCACATAGAACAAGTATCTAGTGTACATATCACTTACTTTTCAGATGCTGGGGCTTTCTTTTCCCACGCTTGTGCCTGGTCACTAGCTATGAAATCCTTTATGATAATATGTACATAGTGTTAGATATAACGATCATGTAAGGATTTGTATCAATAACATATACATTGTATAAATGAACAACGCATATAGTGATATAGATAATGAACATCTAAGCATTTGTATTTAACAATAAGAATAAGACAGACTAATTATTTGTGAGTAGTTGTAGAAATTTGTGTCGCTTGTAGGACCCGGTTCAGATTCAGTTGTAGGACCTGCTTCACTTTGAGATATGATTGACTTTTATCAGTGAACAACCATTAATTCATCACCGTTCAAAGAAACAAATCATAAAGTACTCACCTGGCATCCGCTATAGGAGCTGCTTCACCTTGAGTCAAAGGACTATAATTGTACATGTTGATTTTATTAATGAACAACCATGCCAATGACGGTGTACAAATGAATAATTCACAAAGAAAGTACTCACTTGGCATAGTTTTAGGAATTGGTTCACTTTGAGCTGTGGGACTGTCATTGTACACATTGTCTTTATTAATGAACAAATATAAAATTAAGGAAAATTTACACAGAACCACCTTAAGTTTCCCAATATTTGTAAACTCCCACCTTATGTTTGTTTTTTGATAAATTATCACCTTAAGTTTACCAAACCTTTATAAACTCCCACCTTTTAACGGATTTTGCCTAATTTCGTTAGTGGTGGGGCCCACATCCGTTATTTCTTTTCTTTTTCCCTCCAAACAACTCACTTTGACTATCCCATCTACTTTGACTCAACTCAAATCATCTTCCTCCCTCCCCTATTTCCCTTAATCTCCATCAATGGAGTCAAAGAACTCAACCCTCTTAATTGTCCTAACCCCTATAATCCAAGCAAAAGAATTCAGCAAATGCTTTGAGTTAACCAGACATAAAAAATCTGAAAACAGGGATATCAAATCCTTGAAAAGTGCTGCTTTCTGTTTCTAAAACCCTTGAAAACCCTTCCTCCATTTCTATTTCACTACAAAGACGCCATTTTTATCAGCCTTAGGATCATTGCTTATTCTCTCACTCTTTCCCCATTTTTGTCGAACTTCAAGCTCCATAATCATATCAAGGGCGCCACCCAATAAGAACCTCAAGAGGAAATTCAAAGAACGTCAATTTAAACCTTCAAAAAATCTGATTTGGTTGGACAAGTTAGTAGTACCATTGAAGAAGGAAGAATACGGAGGAACATTTCCAAAAAAATTGAAGCTGAATTTCCAGAAATAGTCCAAGATTTAGAGATTTGCTCCTCCTAAAATGGTGGCAAGAGATGAAAATAATGGGGGGGGAGATGAGTTTGGAGGGAAAACAAAAAATTGGACTGATGTGGGGCCAATAGTTAACGGAGTTAGCCAAAATCCGTTAAAAGGTGGGAGTTTATAAAGGTTTGGTAAACTTAAGGTGGTAATTTATAAAAAACAAACATAAAGGTGGGAGTTTACAAATATTGGGAAACTTAAGGTGGTTTTGTGCAAATTTTCCTAAAATTAACAATGTACAAATAAAAAAATCACGGTAAAAGTACTCACTTGGCCTTAGTGTTAGGAATTGCTTCACTCAGTTGAGGGACTGTCATTGTACATATTGACTTTATTAATGAACACCTAGGTAATCAAAAATGTGCAACTTCCTCAAGTACATCCATCCAATGTTTGAATTCATAGAAACAACCAACAATCATCAAATGTACATTCTTATTCCGTTAACGAACAACCATGCTAACAACAGTGTACAAATAAACAATGTATGAATTCATAGAAACAACCAACAACCACCAAATGTACTCTAATTCTATTAATGTACAACTTCCTAAAGCATATCCATGACACCCAACAACCACCAATATACATTATAATTCTATTAATGTACAACTTCCTAAAGCATATCCATCAAATGTATGAATTCATTTGTTCCAACAACACCCAACCATGTGTACAACCATATTCAATTATTGTATAACAACACCTAATAACCACCAATGTACAACATACTAAACAATAACAATTAAATCTAATTGTTTGCATGTTCATAAAAATACAAAATAACAATTCTAGAATCTAGTTATTGTACAACAGTGGGTCTTCAAAGTACATCACTCGTCTAATAATGAACAATTACAATTTTATTGAAAATACCTTTGTTGGGATGAAGAGTATTTTTGGAGTTCTTGCATTTTTGATTTGAAAATGACGTCCAGTTGGATTTCTTCTTCAGATCTTGGAACGAAAAAAAGACAATTTATTAAACATCTGTAAAATGGGAGGATTTTTTGAACATGAAAATGAGGAGAAGACTTACTCTATGGGCGTTAGAGGTGGATCTGAGTCAAGCATTTTGAGAGGCTTTGGGCAAGGTAGCTTTTTTGGTTGCTTTGGTTTCTTCTTTCGTTGCGACTTTAATTCATCTCTAACGTCCATAATTATAACAAATTGATGCAAGAATTCGAATTTGTCGTTTTCAATGAATAACTTCCCAAACTTTGACTATTGTTGATTGTGGGAGAAACCGTAAATTTGGGTTGGGAAGAAAAATGGTTATGGAGATTTGGAGAGAGAAATTTGAGAGAGAAAGATAAATGATGGATTTGGAGTATGGGGAAGTGGAAAGAGAAATGACAATAAACCCACCCCGTTTGCATATAATGATGAACAATAATTTGTCAAATCAATTATTTTTTGAATTGGGTTTTGTACACCCAAGCAGTTAGCCCAACTTAAAAGCGCAAATTAGATGGTGCAGGGAGGAGCAGGATGCACATTGTGCTCTAATAGGCTAAAGTCGTATCACCTATTCAAAAATAATTCCTACAGTCCTCTAACAATAGTAGTCAATGGAAGTAGGGTCGAATCCACAGAGAGACGGAGTTTTAAGTTAATATTCAGCAAAAAAACTATTTCAGATAATATCAGATGGAAATCAGCTGAACTAATAATTAGACACTAGAAAGCAATATAAAAAGGGGTTTTTAATCTATAAAATAAAGGTCTAGGGAATTAGTTCGGTCCACCATGCTTATACCAATCAAAGGATCAAACAACTATCAGAACCTAGATCAAGAATCGATAGATTATAACAGTGTCAAGCTATGGTTAAGTCTCAACGTCCATAATTCAACATATGCAGCATGTTCACAAACATAATCAGAATCACTGGTGTGTACTAGGCCTCTAAAAGTAAGACGGATCTGTGCAAACAATTATTAACCTCAAGTAATCAAAGAAGCTGCGCAATAACGTTAATTACTCAATAACAACAAATCACACCATAGCCTATCTCATCAAACCCTAGAAACTAATAGCAATTCAAATAGTCAAGGTATAAACATGGCTTCCCTCACCAAATCCCTAGAATTAAACTACTCAGACATAATTAAATCAACAATAACAATTCTAATATGAAACCCTAATATCAACATCATGAATGAATAAATAATTAAACTAAGTAATCAAGAAATAATTAAAGAGATTAAAGTAGAGAAGAATACCAATTGACGGAAAGCAAGAACTTTTATTGAAATCGAACCCAAGGTTCAATCACCTTTAATCTAATCTAAAGTGTTTAAACTAAATAAAACTGAGCTAAGAACTATGGGAAATAAAATAGAATAAAAAGGTGTCTCTAAAAATAGTGAAGGATAGCTATTTATAATAGCCCCAAAATCTAATTAAAAATGAATAGAAAAAGATAGATTTTCGGAAAAAAGAGTTGTCCATGCTTCATGCCCGATCGGGTCAACTCCCGCCCGATCGGGTGGCTAAACTGCGATTCTGCATCAATTTGCGAAGGCCGTATCTCTCAAACCTGAAGTCCGATTGGGGCGTGTGACCTATCATTGGAAAGCCCTTGAATTCTAGAATCCAAACCCATTGGAATTTCTTGATTATCAATTTTATATCAAAAGTTATAATGAAAATAGTTAAGGTGTATCAGTTTTGACACTTCTTTCACTAACTCTTTGCTTCATTCCAACTCAAAATTGTCCCAAACGGATGCATTGTGATCCTTGTGCAAGCTACCTTCATCTTCAATGATTAATAGGCTACATCCTTCGTACTCATGATCACTTTGAATCAAAATAACCTGAAAATCATCGAAACACACAAACGGGGAGTAGTAGAGCACGACTTATGTAATTCATGTCATTATGCACCTAAATGCTCAAAAAGGAGTTCTAAATGCAATCTAAATGCATCTAAAACTATATATAAATGTGATACATCATGCTCCCTGCACCATACGACACCGTTTTTTCAATTAAAGAGCACCAGAAATTGGGGTAAGGAAGTTGGCAGGCATTTTGTTTCAAAAGGTGGGCCATGGAAGCTGTATTTGGCGGGCATTTTGTTTCAAAAGGTGGGCCATGGCAGCTGTATTTTTATTTCTCACCTCCTCATTTATTCTTCACTCTAATTTTCTCTCTCTCTTATTTGTTCTTCATTTATTCCTCTTATTTATTTATTTCTCATCCTCATTTAATTCTCTTCCTCATTTATTAAATTAGTGAGATGATATTTTTTTGATAGTGTAAATTATATGGTTTTAAATATTCTTGATAGTGTAAATTATATGTCTTTTTATAGTGTAAATTAGTGAGATGATATATTCTTGTTTATATGCTATACAAGAAAAACATGATCATTGGTTTTCAAAACATGATCATTGATTTTCCATATATGTTATGTTATCTTGATGCAAATATGCGGTAGAATGCTATCAAACCTGTTCAAGTTCAAAACTGGAGATTGTTTGATCACTAGGTATTGACATATGTACACTGATGTAGAACGTATGAACATTGTGTGTTGACAGGCATATACCAAGCTTGATCAACGTTGTGGATGTAAAGCGCATATTCAATTTGATTTTGTGGATGAGTCTGGGGTGTTTCTTGTTACTAAGCACCACATGATTTTTTTTTTGATAGTGTAAATTATATAGTTTTAAATATTCTTGATAGTGTAAATCATATGGTTTTTTTTAATAGTGTAAATTAGTGAGATGATATATTCTTGTTTATATGCTATAAGTGAAAAACATGATCATTCGGTTTCAAAACATGATCATTCGGTTTCAAAATATGATCATTGGTTTTGAAAACATGATCATTAGTTTTCCATATATGTTCTGTTTTCTTGATGCAAGTATGTGGTTGAATGCTATCAGACATGTTCAAGTTTATTACTAAAGATTGTTTGATCACTTGGTATTGACATATGTACACTGATGTAGCACGTATGGACATTGTGTGTTGACAGACATATACTAAGCTTGATCAACGTTGTGGATGTAAAGAGCATATTCAATTTGATGTTGTGATTTTGTAAATGAGTCTGGGGTGTTTATTGTTACTAAGCTTGATCTACGTTCTTCATTTATTTCTCTTACTCATTTATTTCTTTCTATTTATCATAAATTCTCAGAAAGTGGATATTTGTTTTATTTTCTATTTCCGCAATTGTGCATGTTCGATTGTTTGGTGTACCTTTTAGATAATTAGTTAATTGTTCTGTAATACATGTAGCTCATTCATGTTGTACTTGGGATAATACACCAAAAATTATATTTTATCAATTGAAGGTGATGTTAATTATTAATGCTAGGGAATGCAATTAAATGAATATTTTTGAGAAAACTTAGTGGATATATAATAGACATTTGCAAGATAGGGAATACAAGGGCATTTGATAAAACATAGTGTGCCCAAAAAGTTAATGGATGAACATATAGGTTTAGACAATGTACATGTGTATACAATTAGTGAACATATAAATTATGGTATTGCACACATATGTAAAGTGAGTGAATATTGGTAATTGTACAATAGCTTACATGCAAGTGTACAAAAGATCGTACCTGAGTGTACATATGCTCCAGGCAAACTCTGCCTCACACCCTCGTCCAATCGAATCTAGAACCTATCCCAAACTATGCAAGTGCAGCAACTATGCTCCAGGCAAACTCTGCCTCCACTATTGATTCCATCCACAGAAAATTTTTCTGGAACCAGGGGCCGGGAAAAGAGGGTATCCCTCTTATAGCGTGGGATAGAATATGCTCTCCTAAGAGCTTAGGAGGCCTAGGGCTTCGTAAAACCCTTCCTCTTAACAGGGCCTTCCTGGCTAAGCTAGCATGGAAAGTCCTTTCTGATCCTGAGAATTTATGGGCCACCATAGTTCGCCAGAAATATCTGAAAAACTGCTCCCTGTTCCAATACACACCAAAACCGTCCCACTCCTCCATTTGGAGGAAAATCATGGAACAACGGGACATCTTGAGAAAAGGAATTCGATGAAAAATAGGGGATGGTTCAACCATTTTGTTCTGATTAGATAATTGGTTAACCAACCAATCCCTTTTCGAACTTCTAAAACCCGACCCTAATACTATAAATACTGATTTATGCTTGGACGCCTTCATTACCGATGATAGACAATGGGATTTCGCTAAGTTAGGTACATAATTACCTCACACTCTAATAGCACAAGTACGTGGAATAACTCTTACTAAAAATATCGATAAGGATACACCCATTTGGGAGTTCCGTCAGATTTGGAAAGTTCATTTACCTCCAAAGCTCCAGATCTTCTTATGGCAAGTTTTACATAATGCAATCAGCGTGCGTGCCATTCTGTTTAAAAGACAGATTATCCCTATCGAAACATGCCCTATCTGTGATGCTTTGTGTCTAGAATCAATAGACCATCTCTTTCTTATTTGCCACAAGGTGGCAAACTTATGGGCTCTTCCACAGGTGAAAGATTGGTTGGGCTGCTATGTAGACAACCTAACTGTCAAAGAGCTTTTTAGAAAGCACCTAAAGGATAAAGGTTTGGCTGCAAAGTCACCTTCCTTTTATGGAGCATATGGAAATATCGGAATGATGTTGTCTTCAATAACACAGCTTTCAACGTACATAGAATTTACCATCGTGCAAGATTACTATCCCACGAATGGAAGATGCGACTCCACTACGACGAATTCGCTTTGTTCCCTTCCCGTTTGGATTCCCCCACCCCCTATCTTCCTAAAAAGGTGGCTCCTCATTCCATCTTTGTCAACTGGTCCCCCCCTCCTGTGGGATTCATAAAACTCAATTTCGATGGCTCCGTCAAACAAAACAGCGCAGCAGAAGGGTTTATCATTAGAAATCACGAAGGTACGATCCTAACAGCTGAAGCCCACAACTTAGGCAACACGTCAGTCCTCTCAGCCGAAGCTACGGCACTTCATAGGGGTGTTCTTAGAGCCCTTACGTTCCCACATTCCTCTATTTTGATCGAAGGCGACAACTTGCTGGTTATAAACGCAATGAATGGTGTTTGGTCCACCCCGTGGCAGATTGATAACATTATTGAAGATACAAAAATCAACCTTAGAGCATTCCAAGAGTTTCAGATTGCACATGTGTTCAGAGAAGCAAACCAAGCAACAGACTGGATTGCTAATGCGGGTCATTTAGTGGTAGACTCTTTTTGTATTATGGACTGGCATGGTTCAGATCTGTCAAAAATACTATGTAATGATATGTTAGGAATTCCCCTCGAGCGGAGGGTTTCCTAACTATCTCTCTTTTTCTCCTTACCTTTATATATATAAAAAAAAGTATACACATGTCAAATAATTGCGACTTGGATATATAATGGATATTTTCAAGATAGGAAATACATGCATATATATGTTTTTGTTAAGCCAAAAGGAACTATGATTCTAATTAGTCAGTAGATATACAAAAGTATTCTAAATTTCTAGGAATTGTTGGATACATAGTATCAATTTTATTTACAAAAAAGTAACATTGTGAAATGGTGCTAAAAAGAACTTGATTTCATCTATGATTCTTGGCATTTTCCCTTCTCCCACTTTTTGTCATTTTCCGCAACCCATGTTCCACGCTTGTTGACTTTACTCTTGAGAACGTCAACACACGATTGTTACCTGACTTGTTTGATCCTATCAAACTGAGCGCAAAATATTTGTTTGGTTAGTAATTGGACACGTAGGTATAGACATTGTACTTTTAGACTTAAATAGTAAATATTTGGGGAACAATCAGTGAACATATGCTCAAAGAAAGTGAACATACAAATAAATATAGTGTTGTTCATTTTTTAGACATAATGAATGTATATACATTTGTGTTGTACATAGAACAAGTGTCTAGTGTACACATTATTAGATAATGAATCCTTTATTAGAGTACACAAGCTTTGAAATCTTTTATGAGAGTATGTACATATTATTAGATATAATGATCATTTAAGGATTTGTAGTGTACATAATCAATAACATAGACATTGTACAAATTAACAGCACATATGGTGATATAAATAATGAACATATAAGCATATATATTGTACAACAAGAATATACTAATGTACAAAGAAACAAGAAGAGAGACTAATTACTTGTGAGTAGTTGTAGGAATTTGTGATGTTTGTAGGACGGAGGACCCGCTTCAGATTTAGCTGTGAAACCTACTTCACTTTGAGTTATGTGACTGTAATTGTACATATTGACTTCATTAGTGAACAACCATTAACACATCAGCTTACAAAGAAACAATCAGTTTCAGGAATTGCTTCACTCTCAATTGTGGGACTATCATTGTACATTTGAATTTATTAATGAACACCAGGTAATCAATAATGTACAACTTTCTCAAGCACATCCATCTAATGTATGAATTCATAGAAACAACCAATGCAACAACCATCAAATGTTCATTCTTATTCCATTAATGAACAAACATGCTAACAACAATGTACAAACAAAAAATGTATGAATTCATAGATACAACCAACAACCATCAAATTTCGTACTCTAATTCTATTAATATACAACTTACTAAAGCATATTCATAACACCCAACAACCACCAATATATAAATTATGATTCTATGGATGTACAACTTTCTAAAGCATATCCATGAAATGTATGAATTCAGTGGTCCCAACAACACCCAACCATGTGTACAACCATATTCAATTATTGTACAAACACACCCAACAACCACCAATTTACATTCTACTAATTCTATTAAAGTACAACATATTAAGTACTAACAATTAAATCTAGCTAAATATATGTAAAATGGGAGAATTTTTTGATCATGGAACGAATAAGAGAGGCTTTTCTTCTTTAAATCTAGCTAAAGTGGGATTTCTTCTTTAGATCATGTAACGAAAAAGCGACAATAATTTGCTAAATATATGTAAAATGGGAGGATTTTTTGAACACGATAATAAGAAGACGACTTACTCTTTGGGTGTTAGAAGTGGATCTTGCTGAAGCATTTTGAGAGGCTTTGGGCAAGGTAGCTTCTTTGGTTGCCTTGATTTCTTCTTTTCGTACGACATTAATTCATCTCTAACCTGTAAAATTGTAACAAATTGATGCAAGAATTCGAATTTATGGTCTTCAATGAAGAATTTCCCAAACTTTGACAATTTTTGATTGTGGGAGACAACCGTAAATTTGGCTTGGGAAGGAAAATGGTTATGGAGGTTTGAAGTTTTTTGAGAGAGAAAGAAAAATTATGGAGTTGGAGTATGGGGAAGTGGAAAGAGAAATGACAGTTTATCCACCCACTTTGCATTTAATGGTGAGCAGTGAGTTGTCAAATCAGTTTTTTTTGAATTTTTCGTGTACGCTGATGGACACTCAATGTTCACTGAGCAGGTAGACCAACTTAAAAGGTTGCGTTTGGTGCATAATCTACTAATTGACAAGGCCGCAATTTTTTCTAATTTTGCTGCGTTTTGGACAAGGAGCACAATGAGCATTCTGCTCCTTAGTGTATTATCTACTAATCGATAAATCTTATCCTCAAATTTATCATATAACTATCTTATATGCCAAACACTTGTGTACTTTTAACATGTCCAACTTAAAAGGTTGCGTTTGGTGCATAATCTACTAATTGACAAGGCCGCAATTTTTTCTAATTTTGCTGCATTTTGGACAAGGAGCACAATGAGCATTTTACTCCTTAGGGTATTATCTACTAATCGATAAATCTTATCCTCAAATTAATCATATACCTATCTTATATGCCAAACACTTGTGTACTTTTAACATGTCATGCTTACTCCAATTTAGAATAAACCTCCCTTTATAAAAAAAAAAAAGAATCAAATACTATTCACAATTTCACATCACACACATTTTCCTTGATACTTCCAAGTCAAGCCGTCAACGCCTCCTTCTGTCCATAATCTCTCCTACGTCCTCCAAAACAATGCACTACTACTACTCGTATCTATTCCTCCTATTCTCATTCTCTCTCATCAACTTCCCTTTGACTTCCTCTACTCTCAAACTCAAACTCAATCAAATGTCGATTCCCACTCTCTAATCCACCATTTTCTCCGGCGAAATTCAATCGCCGATCAAACTCACAACCACAATGATCATCGATTCCGATTCCAACGACATCAGTAATGGAAGCAGCATCTGCTGCGTCGCCACCACAACAACCACCACAACCGCCGCCGATAACTCCCTCTCCACCAACACTCCCGACGCCGCCGCTCTTCTCCGCCTCTCCGAAAACCTCGACTCTCTCTTCCAACCCGCACTCTCCGATTCCGACTCCTTTTCCGACGCCAAAATCATCGTCCCCGGTGATTCTCGCGAAGTCGCTGTTCATCGCTGTATTCTCTCCTCTCGGAGCTCGTTTTTTAGGTCTGCGTTTGCTGCGAAACGAGAGAAGGAGAAGGATAAGGAACGAGAAGGAGAGAGAGTTGTTAAGCTTGAGCTTAGGGATTTAGCCGGTGATTTTGTGGTTGGATTTGAATCGGTAGTTGCGGTTTTAGGTTATTTGTATAGTGGTAAAGTTAGGAAATTGCCTAGAGGTATTTGTGTTTGTGTTGATGATGATTGTTCTCATGTCGCTTGTCGTCCTGCTGTTGATTTTGCTGTTGAGGTTCTTTATTTGTCTCATAAATTCGAGATCCTTGAATTGGTTGCTCTTTATCAGGTACTAATATTTTCATCATCTTCTTGTTTTGATTTGATTTTGTATACTTAGTTATTTGAAGTTTTTGAATTAGCTTATTATCCACTATTGCTGATTTTTCGACATGTTTTTCCTTTTTTTGGGTGATTATAGTAGTATGAGCTTTGAAGAGCTCCAATGTTTAGCTTAGGTTTCGAAATTTATGCACATTGTCGCAATATTGTAAGATTATGGATTGCTTTTGCAAAATCGAAACGTAACACAATTTGATGGTCCAATGGAGAAAGAAGTATAAATTTTTTGACGTAAACCCCTTGCCTCGGTGTAGGTCGTCCATTTGACGTTGGTGCAAGTTTGCGAGCTATCTACAGTTAGGCTAGGGAACTTTTGTGCTTTTATTTTTGCTTTATGTGTAGCTTATAATTCATGATTTGTTACTAGTAACTCACACCCTTTTTTCTGATATGATCCATCCTTTTCTTCTGAAAAGAAGTGACTTTGTGAAAAAGCTGCTAATGTGTTAGGCAAGGTTAGGAGATTAGGCCTTGTTTTTAGGTGGGGTTAGGAGATTAGGCCTTACATTTATTTCCATATGGGTGTTTCTTTTGATTAAGCACTTAGTGGTCAGATCTCAATATATGTACTACAGGTTATGATTGAAAATCGGGATAGAGGGATGGTGAATTAGGAAAATTTCTAGTTCAATTCACGGCCTTTGGCATTGAGCCTTGATTAAGTATTACTATGTTTGACTGATATGTTAATATGCTTGACAATTAATATTCCAATATGAAACATTGTTAATTTTGTAATGTCTCGTATCCTGGGGGGTATATGCATTAACAACTATCAATTAGGTGTTGAGATTAAATTTTAATTTGATAACTGTAGAAAGGGCCAAGTTTCAAGTGTTTTAGGATGATTTGGCTTAAGATAAAATGTCGAATATGCTGCTTCAACAGTAAAATCATAATAATTGGTTATAGACTTACAGGGGTGTGTAAGTTTTCTAAGTTGGGAATATGACGATTTGACAAAGTAGGATGCGAACCTTGTGATTTTGAGCAATGAAAAGGGAATCCTGTAAATATAATAAATTAACGAAAATAGGATGCGAACCTTGTGATTTTCAGCAATGAAGAGGGAAGCCTGGAAACAGCCCAGGAAACTTATTGATAGGGTGGAGCTAAATTGAGTTTGGGGCTGGTAATCTTATGGATCATGCTACGTCCTAAACATTTCTGATGAGCTATTTTTCCAAAAGATTCATGTTTCTGATGACTATGTGAGTGACCAACACTGTGTTGAGCGCTTCACTTATTGATTTACATGCTTGTTGTGGTCACATCTTCATCTTTTTGGATCCCATTAGGCTTATGTGCTGCTAACAAATTGCTTGTATTGATAACTTGTCCTGCAGTCTGTTGTATATATCATGTCTATGGAAAGGATCAATTAACATTTATTAAGATGTCCTCCTTCTTCTACCAATTTCTTTCTATAGTTGTGGCTTTTTGTATGATGATCCATTATTATGCGAAACTTGACAAATGAGTATACATTAACATCCATAGAAGGCTTTTAAAATAGTTGTGGTTGGGGGGATGTCTCAGGTGGCTTTGGCTTGACATTCTATTGCTCCAAACTCCTTACAAACTTTTGTGCTTGCAGAGGCACCTATTGGAGATTCTTGACAAGGTGGCACCTGATGACCTTCTAGTAGTGTTATGTGTCGCTGAAATGTGTGGAAATGTGTGTGATGGATTGCTGGCAAGGTGTATTGACATAATGGTGAAGTCCAATGTTGACGTAACCACCCTTGATAAATCCTTGCCACAGACTATTGTGAAACAAATTATTGACACACGCAAGGAACTTGGTTATACGGATCCTGGATATGTTGAGTTTCCTGATAAGCATGTTAAAAGAATACACAGAGCTTTGGAATCTGATGATGTTGAGTTAGTCAGAATGCTTCTAAAAGAGGGTCATACAACATTAGATGATGCATATGCCCTTCACTATGCTGTGGCACATTGTGATGCCAAGACCACTACGGAGCTTCTTGAGCTTGGGCTTGCAGACGTTAATCTTAAGAATCTAAGGGGTCACACTGTGCTACATGTTGCAGCCATGAGAAAAGAGCCGAAGATAATTGTATCCCTATTAACCAAGGGAGCACATCCATCTGAGACAACATCAGATGGAGAGAAAGCATTGCAGATAGCAAAGAGACTAACAAAAGCTGTGGACTTCTATAAACCTACAGAACAAGGAAAGGACTCGCCGAAGGATCGATTGTGCATTGAGATACTGGAGCAAGCTGAAATAAGAGAACCATTGCTAGGAGAAGGTTCTGTGTCTCTTGCAAAGGCAGGGGATGATCTGCGTATGAAGCTATTATATCTTGAAAATAGAGGTAGTGTACTGTTTGACTGCAAATATAGTTTCGTAGTGTGTGATTTAGAACTTCTTCTCTTAATATTTTTTGTTGATTAAATTAGGATAGAACAGCCCTATGATTATATTATTTACCAAATAAAACAACCAAACCCATCATTGATACAGGAAACCAAGGAGAACAAGGTTTCTTTATTGGGCCAATGGGGGAGGGGTGTTTTTAAATTTACAGGACCACAATATACCTCAGCCAACAAGTGTACTTACTTAGCATATGAATCTAGGAATAGTTTATTCGCTGCTGTGTCCTAATAAATTAGATTCGCGACTATAGATTCTCCAGAACCTGCAGAATGCTCAAATAGAGGAAGCAGGTTGAAATCCAATTTACTTTTGGACTTCCTGGTGCATTGCCTGTTGAGTTTATGCATGTGTTTTTTCTTTGGCATTAAGTACCTAGCTGGACTGGTTAGTCCTTTGACACTCCTTCCTGGCCACCATGAAGCGTCCTCTCACACAATAAAATAGGAGTTTGACATGTCAATTGAGAGCAATCATTTTAATAGTTTTCTTTTGTGTTGCTACTTTCGCAATTGGTAAGATCTATGACAATCTGTTCTGAAATTTTACTTGCAAAGGCAGCTGATTCTCTCCCCCCCCCCCCTGTTTGGGTAGGAAGCTTTTGAACCTTTGTATAGGGGCCACAGGGCCTTGAGGTTGATGAATTGTTAAAAAGAGTATTTATTCAATATTTGAGTTTTACTGGTTGCAAACTTTCTTGCTTTTTACTGGAGTATATATAACTTCTCTACATGTTAAGGCCTAAGGGTTTTTGTTAGTGGCCAAATGACCACAGTGACGTGACGTGATTTGATTTGATGGGTGCAGACCTTATATGTTTTTTGATATATGACATTATGCCAATGCAATAAACCATTGCATTAGATGCGTTTCTAAGCTTGGTTTGTTCTACTTTATTCAAGGGCATTTGTCTTTTCTGCCTGATGTAGCTAGTGTTACAGCTTTGTGTATTTTCTTGTCTGCTTTCTGCTGTAATGCTTACTACTCATATCTGTATTTTGTTGATAATATACTCATTAATGGGAAAAATATAAATATGTCAAAATGTTTGTCTTCATGCTGCTTCTGGATGTCATTTAGATCTATTAATTAAATTTGGTTTTTATTAGCTGTTACTGTGTGGTGAGTGATGCTAATTAACACGCATAATGCTATTACCTGAAGAAAGTAGAAGGCAAGGATTTGCTGACCAGTTCGATAAACCTGCAAACAAAGTTTTGTGATATGGGACGGAAAATGAAAGTTTATTTGTCAACTTCTATTAGTTCAATGAGTGATAGTGTTAGTACAATATCGACAACTCAGTCTGGATTCTTTCTTTCAGTTGCACTTGCACGATTATTCTTTCCAATGGAAGCAAAAGTGGCCATGGATATTGCTCAAGTGGATGGTACTTCAGAATTCACACTGTCAAAGAACCTAGCTGCCGCTAAAAGAAATGCTGTGGACTTGAATGAGGCTCCCTTTATATTGAAAGAGGAGCATTTGCAAAGGATAAAAGCGCTATCTAAAACAGGTAAAGACAACATGAATTTTCTTTCTTCTCTCCTTTAATGCCTGTGTTTTTGGTTTCTTATACTCAGTCTAGTCCTATTTGTGTGCCTTCTTTTGCTGCCAAATGACATGTTTGCTGTGCTTAAGTTTACATATGTTGGGAAGTTAGCAAAAATTTATTTCGAGTTTGCGAGCTTTTTTTTTTTTTGTTTCGTATTACAATCATTAGTATTGGAATGTGATAACAAAGCAAAATGGTTTCCTACACTAGCTGCACTTGTTATACCATAAAAGTCGCAGTTGGTCAATGCATTTTCGACGCAATTTTTATTTTTGGGTCATCGAGAAACAATCTTTTTGTGCATTCATCACAAGGGTAAAGTTACGTACATCCGACCCCCCCTTACCTCGCCTTGTGGCGGGAGCCTTTGAGGCACTGAGTAATGTTGTTTTTGTTGTTGGATTACACTCATTAGGATGCAATAAAACTTGGGAACTGGTGGTGGCCCTGGATACCTGTATGGAGATATGGATTTGCTTCCAGTCAAACGGAAATGCCACACTGTAATCTGTCATGTGACTTTTGTCTTTGCTTTAGATGGTGTGTAAAATTCTGTTTATAGATGTAATGGAATCTGTTGATACTACAATCTTAGTTAACTAGAGTTTCCTTCTTGTGGCTGAAACAGTAGAGCTCTATTAGTTATAACATTTCATTGTTTCTGCAGTTGAGCTTGGCAAGCGTTTCTTTCCACGGTGCTCCGATGTTCTTAATGAGATTATGGATGCAGAAGATCTTACACATCTTGCACATTTAGGAAATGATACTCCAGAGGAACGGCAAAGGAAGAGAAAACGATACCTTGAACTGCAAGACACTTTAATTAAGGCTTTCTCGGAGGACAAAGAAGAGTTTGATCGTTCCACATTATCATCATCATCATCGACGCAGATAAGGAGGGCTTACCCTAAGACAAATTTCAAGAGGTAAATCCTTGGCCACTCAAAGTTGCATACGACGTCACCTGTATAATATCTATATATGTATGATAATTTTTCTTTTTTCTTCTCCCTTTCTATTCTTAGTTGTTGTTTCAATCATTTTGGTCTGTATTATAATTTTTGTCCAATTGATCAATTAGCTATTATACTATACATGATAGAACTGTACTGTATCTTTTTAAGTTCATAGTTACAGCAGGTTTACCAAGTGTAATTTGCGCTAGTGGTGACTGGTGAAGGTTTGTATCCCATTCAAGCCCCATTAATGACACTTTTAATGGTGGTGAGACCCCTTACCGTTCCTTCTACTATCAAGGGGCTTTGTCTGTTCCGAGAAGTTCCAGCTTAGCAGGGTACTTACCAAACTTAAACAGAAATTTAGTTAATTGAACTTCCGGTACTATTAATTGGATGCACATACTCTTTATTGAGATGAAACTACATATTGCAAAGAATGAATCGAGTAAGATTCCCAGCGTTGCGTTGCTCTTTCTGTATTACTTGTCCTGAACCTCTTTTTACCAGCAAACTCCACCCCTCCCCTTTCCCACACCCCAAGTCGAAAACAGAAGAGGAAACAGATTTGTTAATGGTTCTTTGGTGTTATTGGCGAATTATTGAATTAGCATTGACAACTAATGGAAGGCTGCTTACGGAGGGGCTCATTTAAAATATGCTCGATTATTAGTTGGCTTCTTCGGGCCTGTTCGGTATTACTGTGGTTTTCTTTTTTTTTGGTTTTTTGATTTTCAAAGTCATATGATATATGTCCTATAATGAATAAAAAATTAGTTAAATTTATTGAGAACATGATGATTTTGAAAACTGACAACTAAAAAGTGAAAACTAGTTTTTCTAGTTTTGTGTTATTGGTTTTTAGTTTTCAAAAAAACTGAAAACAAAAAACGATAACGAGCAGGCCCTTTATTATCGGTTTTGTTTTCCGTTTTTGTGTTTTTCTATTTACTAAAACTAGAAATGTGGAAACAGCAGTTTGTACTTGGCAGTTTGAAAAGTTAATATTTAAGTAGAATAAAGTTTAAGTTTATCATACCATATTACTATCTATATTGACATAGCCCGTTTCATATTCATTGCAACACTCGAAATTTTATAATTTGCACATTTTTTCACACTTGCATTTTTTTAATTTGCTCATTTTTTTTCACCTTTTATTTGATTTATCTATCTTGGACATTATTAGATTCGTCTCACTATATATTATAAAATATCCATTTCTTTTATAAGTTTTATTCCCTCTGTTTTTTAATATGTACTCCCTCTGTAACAGTCTAATGGCAATAATTAGTTTTGCACGCATTTTAAGGAAGCGATTGAAGGGTGCAAATGAACAAATCAATCAAAATCGTTTTAGCACAATCAAGAATGAGATTAGAGGTTACTAATCTTGAATATATTTTTGATTAATTTTTTCATCTACATCTTTAAATTTCTTTCTTAAAATGCGTGCAAAACTAATTGTTGCCATTAAACCGTTAAGGAGGGAGTATATTTTTTCATTTTGGGGTGAAATGAGATTAGAGGTTACTAATCTTGAAAATATTTTTGATTAATTTATTCATCTACATCCTTAAAATACGTGCAAAACTAATTGTTGCCATTAAACCGTTAAGGAGGGAGTACATTTTTTCATTTTGAGGTTTTTTTTAATTGGTACACTTCTACCTTTTCTCATAGCCTACCTAATTATTACACTTCTCTCCCAATTTTTCTTTCTTTCTCTCTACCTTTTTCACTTTTTCCTTAGTTCTACTATCCTTTTCTCTTACTTTGCCCTTTTTCCTTGGTTCGCACGTTAAAGTAAATGTACATATTAAAAAATAAAGGGAATACTTGGATAAGCGAAAATTTTAATATTAGGAGTTGTGTATTGGGAGATCAGAGACTCCAAATGGATAATAGGAAATATAACATTTAAAGTATTAAAGTAGAAAACTTATAGTATTATAAAAGCTTTAATAAAAATTAAAAATTAAGAGCTTTGGTTAAACCAAAGACCCTTGGCTCCAATGGTATAGCTTCCTTTCTCCCATATGAGAGACAAATGTTCAAATCTTGGTGGAAATATAATTTCAACATTGTTCGGAGGAGGGGGGTCGGGGCGTATGGCTTGTAATGGGTTTCTGGGTGGGGGCTTTGTGCGAGGACAATCAGAGGATGATTCTTCTTACTATAATATAATCTCATACTTATAAATGAGATTATATTTTTTAATAAAATATAGATGGACAAAAAAAATCACGTTTGGGTGTCACTCGTTGTATATGGGCCTGTTTGGTAGTAAGAGGATTGAGAAAAAAATTAGAGAATTGGATTGATATGAGAGGTTTGACTGTTCAAAGCTCTTTTAGAAGTGTTTGGTAGTAAGAGGATTGGATGAGACGAAATACCTCAATCCTCTCAATCTTAAAAAACTTACTGAGTGAAGCTTTTTCAGTGAGATGATTCATTTTAGTAGAGGTAAGAAACTGGTTTGCCTCCATAATTGCAAAAGTTTGTCTATCATACCCACAAAATCATATGCTACCTTTCTCTCAATTGTTTTTAGAAAATTATATAATATTGTATGCATATATTTGCCTTTATTATATGGCCTTAATATTCAAGTCCTTATAGTAGGTCTTCTAGCCATGGTCTTGTGTAAAATTAGCAAAACTTCTTTATGTTTGGGAAAATTTACAAGAAAACACCTTATTTGTTTTAATTTTTGTGAGATAACACCTTATATAATTTTTTTATGAGAAAACATCTTATATAGCATTTTTATTAAAATAGCAACCTTGATGTCGAAATCTGGCCAACAAGTCAACTTTTCGATATTGACCCACTCATTTATTTCTTCTTCCCTACATTTGAACTACACGAACAATAAAAAGCAACACGTGTTGTATTTATTCTTTTGTTCTACCGCAACTGTAAAACCCTAGTTGCGAAAAGTTTCTTGCTAGCTTGCATCTGGTCTTGTTAAGTAAAAAATGGGGGAAGTATATATGTACTAAGAAAGAGAACAATTAATATCACTAAAGAGTGATGAAGGAATTTGTCATAGGAGTCTGTATAAAATTACTAAAAACTTGGTATGTTTTTCTTAAATAAATCTTTTAATGTTTAAGGAGGCCACTTAGAATAAACGCTGTTTAATCAATCCCTCAAACTTCCTTCCCTTGATCCCCCTGAATCTAGTGATATTACTCATTTGTTTTGGCTTAAAGTTACATAAATCTCATCTGAAGCTCCTCTCTTTGACTATATGAGATTATGTGAATAGTGTCACAAGACCCCACATGACTATATTTTCTCTTATGTATAAATCACAAAAGATAGTCAAAGTAGATTATGTGAATAGTGTCAAAAGTCAAAACGTGTCAACTAAAAAAAACGGAGGAAATAATTTTTTACGAACATCTTTCTACACCAAATTTTAATTGTCTTAAACTACTAAAGTATAACATAGATAAACTTGCGAATATTGCCAGAGTCTAAATACTAGTTTCGGTTAATAATAATGATATGAATTTTTGTTGATTATTCATGCCGAGTTTTTGAAAACTTTCTTAAAACTATTCGATGTGCTACTTTTTTTTGTCTTTCTTGATTCGTCTGGTTCAGTTTCAATTTAGAATTCAATACTTCAAATTATTACGAAAAAGTAGTTAAAAATTTGGAGCTATTGCCTAATTAATCAAAAGAATTCAAAGTTACTAGCTCACAACCCGTATTCGTATAAATACGAGGTAATTCATATTCATTTGGCTTTTTCTTTAGTTATGTCAAGCATAAGTATACCCCTATTGTCAACGCCATATACTCCTTCCGTTTGTTTTTAATGGTTACACTTTACCTTTTCACGCTTGTAAATGCAAATGTTTGAACGTTAATCTCTCTAGTTGTGTATTTGTAAAAATTATAAAAAATATATATTCCAAAAGTGCATATCGAGGTGAATCAAACAAGATCCCACATAAATATATTTTTCCTCACTCTACTACCCCCCGTTTTTTTTTAATTGTTACAGTTTGACATTTACACTATTCACTAAAGTATAACGATTAAAAACGAACCGAGGAAGTACATCACAAAAGATAGTCAAAGTGATATTAATGAATATAAAATATCAGATTGTAACTTTAAAACAAACGGAGGTAGTATTGCTAAGGCTAATATTTTAGAATTAAAAACAAAATATAGCCTTCACTTATTCAGTCCTAATAAGTTATTCTCGTGTGGATTTAATTCAAACTTCAAAACTAAAAAATTAGTGTCGTTATTAGTCAAAATGATACATACCAGACCACAAAAGTTCATCACCCTGATAGTTTGAATTGATGAGCACGATCCAGACTGAACTAGGATTCGTCACTCAACATAACCTAATCCGAATAAAGTAAATATACCTAAACTAGATTAAACTTTATTTCCGTTAATTCAGTCCAAAGAAGATAGCGTAAAAAGATATTCTCATAAAAGTCATAACAATACCGAAAAGGGCTTAGCTGGTACCTACACAATTCATAAGGGTCTAGTATGCCTCCAACCATTAGGGATTCTGTGCTCGAAAGAGGTTAGAGAAGTCCAAAGGAAAGAGACCGGATGCAGATTTCTAGTAAACAAAGCAATCAAGACAATCGAATATGGGTTCATCACGCCAACTGATACGATGAACAAAATAGAGAAAAAGACGATTTCAAATGTCAGAATTCGGAGTATAAGAGTAGATTAGAGAAAAAGAGGATTTCAAAAGTCAAAGTCAAAAGTCAATGTGTCACAACTGAAAAACTGCAAAATAAATATACACTTAACTACAACCATAAAACTACAAGCATTTACAATAAACACTAGCAAGTATCATGCTGAATTTCCGATTATAACTTCGAATTGGTACCGTCAAAAAAAACTTCGAATTGGTATATATGCTTTACCTACATCCCAGCGGAAAGCCATGCACATATTCATACAACCTCCCCAAGATACAACCCAAACTTAAAAAGAAGTATTCACTAATTGAAACAAAAAAAAGTTCGAGCTTGTTAGCCTAAATTTACTAGAAACTGCACATTTACTTACAAACAACGTAATTCTTAAGTCTTTCCCATCATCAGAAAGCCATCTAATTTCTTTCCTGGTCCCGCTACATCAGCTAGCAATAGCATCCTAATATTCTACTTCGTCTGTTTCAAAAAATTGACTACACTTCTTCTTTTGCGGAATCCTAGGCACTTTTTATTTGTGTGAGAGAATGTGGGGTAAGATATGTGATAGAAGAGAGATAGAGAGGAAAAGTTACCAAAAAAAGGAAAAAAGAAAATTGTAGTCATTAATTTGAAACTTATTAAAATGGAAAGTGTAGTTATTTTTTTTTGAAACAAAAGAAGTACAACCCTATCAGGAAAAGGGTTATTTGTTGAATTCAGAAAGAAATGGGAAAAAAGCAATAATAATAAAAATGAAGTAGTGTAGTGTGGATAGTGAGATTCAGGTAAGAAATGGGAAAAAGCAAAAATAACACAATGAAGTAGTGTAGTGTGGAACTGTGGATAGTGGGATTCAAGAAAGATATGGAAAAAAGCAAAAATATCATAATGATGAAGTGTATAGTGGGATTCGAACCCCTGTCAAACATAGCAATTAGAAAGTTAGTGCATGGAGGTTGATTACGACTGGGCTCCCAAGGTGTTTTTGTCTAGAAATTGCATGTTGTAGGTATTTAGTAATAAATCTAAATATATGAAAATAGACAATTCTCGACCCTAAACCCTATATATAGTACAATTACTTGGAAAACAATAGCTAGCAAAAACTTTAATGTGGGTAGCACTGTAGCAGTAGCATATGCTCGCAAAGAGGTTTGGATTTTGTAATTGTTAAAAAAAGTTTTGGTTTTTGTAAGGGTAAACTGGTATTTTAAATTATTTATTGTGGACGTTTTTTGTATTTTTGCGAGTGTGATTTAGCTCTTCATATTCCGAATTACTAGGCGAAACACCTGTTCACAACATGTAAGGATCTATTTTTCCTACTTTATTTTCAGTATTATCAAGCTCAAACACAATAATAATACTTTTATATTTTACTAAGTATTTTTTATAGTTCACTTTAATTATTTTCAATTAACTTCAGTTCACGTCAACTATTTTCATCCGAATATAGATATACATTTTCTTTTTGACATGAAAAAGGAGAAACTTACTAGTAATAGTAAGTATATTATAACATAATCATAGACTAAAAAGGAAACTCATTCAAAAACCAGCAAACTAAAAGTAAGAGAGGCATGCTGAGAGGCCTGAGGCAAAAAAAGAAGAAGATGATTAACCTGTTACAATCAGAAGCCTCCTTCCTTTTCTTCAATGGAGTAGCAGGTAAAGTAAAACCCACTTCTTTAAATCTCACAATAAACTCACCCCATCACCCCATTGTTGTTTTTCCCTACATTTTGATGGTCTTACATGAAGAGAGCTTAAGTGAGCAAAATACACATGAGCTTATAAAAACTCTAAAACAGCGACTAGAGGTGATCAAAACTGTGTTTTATTATATCATTTGATTTCCTTCTTTGCCTTTCTCTCTCCTCTCCTTCTTCGTCTTCTTCCTTTGCTGATCTCCACTTCTTCAAGGTACAGATAATTCAACTTTCATTTTGTTCGAGTTTTTTAGGTTTTAATTACTGCTATATTGTTGCTGCTTTTTGTTTAATTTGTTTAGGTTGTTCAAAACTTTTAAGGATAGTGTTTATTATACGATAAAACTTAAGGATAGTATATGATTTTATTTTTATTAATCATAGCAGCCCATTTCCATGGCTTCCCTCACTCTATCTTCTTCAACCTTCAGCAGAGTCAATCAATTTGCTCTGCTTATAGAACCTTGAACAATATTCAGTTGGCATTGTTGCTCCTCCATTCGCATAACTTACTCCTTAATGAGTAATGACGTCAATTTGATTATTGTCAAGTATATTTGGAGCTTGTTGATGCCCGGCTCAATCGTCGTCGATGCTACTAGTGCTACCATATTGGCTAACAATGATTACTTTGGACCTTGTTTGTTGATGTAGTTTGTTCTCAGTAGGTGGAATGGAAGCCTAAATTATGGTTTTGGGAAAATTGGGGATTCAAGGATATGAAAGGGGTAATTATATTTCCAATTAGGCTCCAAAATTGGTAGATGAATTAGAGTGGGATATTGAGTCTTTGCTTTCGAGCTTAATTTTGGTACCTGCTGACTTACCAACTGAAACTGGGAGACTAAGAGAAGCTGGAAGAAGTAAGATGATAACATTGGTTTGTACTACCTCTAGTAGTACTGCCATTGACATTACCAAATTACAAACCATATTTACCACAAGGTCATGTAATTCGTTGACCATTCTCAAACTTCTTGAACTTAAAGTACTTTTCAAACCTAATTACCCACCTAATTGGCAGGATTGCAATAATTAAATTAAGGAATCAAGAAGGAATTTTGACCTCTTAAGTTTAGTTTCCACTTCAAATCTCACACAAATCCTTCAAAGTCTTCCACAATTCAAACAAAAAGGTATGTTCTAAGTAAGTTAAAATGAAGTGTCCACGTGTCTTGTCGTACCGACACCACACACGATTTTTGAGGTAAATGAGGGTGTCTAAGTAACATAGCTCAAATATTTGAAACGTTTTGCAACTGTTGAATCAATATCTATGTTGTAACAACTGCCTGATGTCAACTTTGTTTCGTAATTGCCGTACTTGTCTAATCCTTATTCCCTTTAATTTGACACAGAATTTGCGAGATTTGTCGTTTAACTGCTTGTTTTGTAATTGCCGAACTAATGGAACAGCGGAATGAAACTAACGATACTACAACCACAGCGGCCCCACCTCATCCGGCCACAGCGGCCCCACTTGATCCGGCCATAGCGGCCCCAGCTGATCCGGCCATAGCGGCCCCACCTCATCTAGCCGAAACTCAACATTCCTGGTCAGAGCATACGTTTCCGAATTTCCAGGTGGCATTTGTGGTATATGCCTTGGTCATCTCTTGGCTCTTTCACATCACCATTCCATCTTAAGATTCGTGTAAAGAAGCCATGGCCACTCGTTGTGAGGTTGTGAAGTTTCATGAACAAACTTTAGAAAAAAGCATAAAAATTTCTACAGAGGCTCCATCAGCAAAATGCAGGTATCCTTGTACTTCCATTATCTTTTCAAGCATGTCTTATAGTAGCATTAGGCAAGGTTTGTTTATAGTATTAGGTTAGCCCCAAAAGCTTTTTAGCCTATTTTATCAAATTGTAGCCATCATGCTCAAGGACCATTGCATGTCATGTTGTAATATGTTAGAAACGAGCTTTTGGCAAATGACTGGGAAAAATATATAAAGTGTACAAGAAACTTTTTCAGAGAAGCAACGAGATCCTTCTATTTCTTCCTAGTAATGTTATTGTTGTTTGACGTGAAAATCGAGTTTTTCGTGCAGGACTAGTTCAAATTACTATCTAATCCTTGTTCAGCGATACCGAAACTTAGGTGTGTTTTCAAGAGATGCGTCATTGTCCATGAGTATATAGATTTTCGCAGGTCGTCTTTCAATATCAAACAAAGTAAGAAAAGAGGTGTGTTGATGCATTTTCTTTAGTACTGATAGGTTTTAGTAGTATCACCTAATCAAAGATAAACCTACAGTACTCTAACTATGGTAGTCAATGGAAGAAGGGTCGAATCCACAGGGAGACAGAGTTTCTAAATTAATATTCAACCAATTCAGCTACTTCAGATGAAATCAGGGAAGAATTAACTGAACTAAAGAAGACGAAATAAATCAAGGAATTAACTATGGAATAAAAGCCTAGGGTATTAGGTCGGTCCACCATGCTTATACCAATCAAATAGGGTCAACTACTATCAAAACCTAAGTCAAGAGTCGGGGGATTAGAGCATATGTTGAGCTATGGTTAAGACTCAACGCTCATAGTTCAACATACGCCGCATGTTCACTAACGTAATCAGAACTACTGACGTGTCCTAGGCCTCTAATCGTAAGATGGATCTGTGCAAACAACTATTAACCACAAGCAATCAATGAAATTGTACACTAACATTAATTACTCAATAAGAACAAACCACATCACAATCACCCTAATCAAGCCCTAGAAATTAATAGAAATCTAAATCACAATCATGGTATAAAACATGGCTTTCCTATCTAACACCCTAGAAAGAAAACTACTCACTCATAATCGAATTAACAACGACAAAACTAATATGAAACCCTAATAATTGCATCATGAATAATTGAATAAATAAACTAAGCAATTGAGAATAATAAAAGAGATTAGGGCAAAGAAGAATACCAATTGACAGAAAGCAGGAACTTTTATTGAAATCGAATAGGTTCAATCACCTTTAATCTAATCTAAAGTGTTTAAACTAGGCTAAGAACAATAAGAAATAAGCTAGCGTAAAACTAGAATAAAAGATGAATCAAAGATATGAGGAAAAGGTATTTATAATACCCCAAAGTCTAATTAAAAAAAAAGATAGAATTTCGGAAAAGAACTGTCCGTGCTTCAGGCCCGATCGGGTGCGTAAACTGCAATTCTGCATCAACTTGCGAAGGCCGTATCTCTCAAACCAGAAGTCCGATTGGGGCGTGTGACCTATCATTGGAAAGCTCTTGAAGTCTAGAATCCAACCCTATTAGAATTTATTGATTATAAATTTTCTATCAAAAGTTATAATGAAGCCCCGCTCCTAGAGTTTTCGATTGATTCAGTTTATCCTGAAGCGTTACATACTAACGAAGCAAATAGCATTTCCTATTGATTTGTCCCCTGGACGATCTCGTAGTTCCTACGGGGTGGAGACGATGGGGTCGGTCCATGGATTTTCCTTCCTATTCACCTTCAAAGTTTGCTCACCATGCTCAACGCACGTTAGAAAAGCGTGTAAATGTGCTTTTCGAGCATCTTTTTGTCGCAGGGGATGCTGAACAATAGTGAAGGTGTGTCAGTTTTGACACTTCTTTCACTAACTCTTTGCTTCATTCCAACTCAAAATTGTCCCAAACGGATGCATTGTGATCCTTGTGCAAGCTACCTTCATATTCAATGATTAATAGGCTACATCCTTGGTACTCATGATCACTTTGTATCAAAATAACCTCAAAATCATCGAAACACACAAACGGGGAGTAGTAGAGCACAACTTGTGTAATTCATGTCATTATGCACCTAATGCTCATAAAGGAGTTCTAAATGCAATCTAAATGCATCTAAAAACTATATATAAATGTGATACATCAAACTCCCCCAAGCTAAACCTTTGCTTGTCCTCAAGCAAATAAAACATGAACATGGAATAAATTGCCTCACCCCATAGATAAACACAATCAAAGCTCAAAATGTTTTCAGGACTAAGAATCGTTCAAGCAGGCAAAATTCAAGTTCGGCTAATCAAATCCATCCAACCACCAATCATCCAAGCAATTTATCAAATTCAAGCATCCACAAGGCATACAAGTCCTGAAAAGGCTCTCACAAGGGTGTCACTCCTCTCAATTTTGTGGCAGGCAAAGAATATGCCCGAACACTCACCAACCCGACCATAAATACCCTTCCCACTCACACTCTCATGTGTTTAAGAAGGTCAAATGACGCTCATCCTAGTCAAGTCGACTCAATTAGCAGACATACTCTTTAACTTAGACAAACTGACTCGAAATCAATCAAATGAACAATGCAGACACAAGCTCAAGAGGACTTTATAGGGTTGTAATGGGGCTTAGGTAAAAGGTAGGGAATACTTTTGGGCAATGTGGTGGAAAAACCAAGAAAGGGGGAGCATGAATCATTCAAGCAACGCCTAAGATGGCCTACACAACTCCTAACAACACCATAAAACCACGTAAAGTAACCCAACTCTCATAAATCAATGAAGAACTCATAACAAACCCAATTTTCAAGCAATGAAGCGAATATTTCTATAAGAACGTACGTGAATGAAAGAACTTCGAATTCTTTTGAACTTTTATTTCATTTTTCTTTCATTTTTCTGAACTTCATTCACGCAACTCTAAAATTGCTTTTTCTTTTCTTTTTCTCACTCTCAAACCACAACAAATACACTTTTAATTCCTCAACAACCAAACCAAGAAACAAATTTCAAACTCAACCCATACAAAAGCTCCCCCAAGCTAGGCTTGGAATAATAACAAGTGAAGGCCTTGGGCACATAATAGGGGTTTAAGTAACACGAAACAAGTCATTAGGCTCAGCGGGGCTAAGGAGGATAAAAGTATATCAAAAATCCACTCTGAGGCTCAAGAATCAGACAAAAGAACGCCTCTATCACAGCTAATGCTACAAGTCATCGAAAATCAGACAACTACGAAGTCAAAGTCAAGATCAATCCACTAAAGAGGAACTAACACACAAGAAAAGACTGGATAATAATATAAATCCAATAGGCTTACAGAGAGGCCTTACAGTCTAACCAATCCAGGTATACAGCACAAAGTGGTGTAATATAATCAAATTTTGCTCGAAGTCATAACAATTAAACATCAGATCATAGCCTCAAGATCACAAATGCCCAGCTATCTAGAAAACAAAGTCAAATCATTTTCAATAAGAGCACAACAAGGGGCACAGGGAGGCAACTAAACCAGTCATGGAACCATTTTTTTTTTTTTCAGTATTTTTTTCGAAAGCAGTAAATCTATCCTAGAAAGCAGTAAAAGAGATAGAGAATACAAACAGAAATCCTCCCCCAAGCTGAACTTGGCAGTGTCCTCAATGCCAAAAGGTGACAAGGACTACGGTAAGAGGAAAAACAATGTTAGTACCCTCACTCTCGCTCAGAAAGAAGAAGAAGAAAATAAAAAGAAAAGGAAAATGGAAAGAAAAATACGAGTTGCCTCTCGCACAGCGCTGGTATATAAAGGTCCCGCACGACCATATTACCTCAACCATCAGTCAGAAGAGGAACAGGGTTGTAGGAATAGTACCCTAACATGCCCATACACGATCTTATCCTATCATCATTGGAAGAGTCCAATGCCTTGAGTAACTTATCAAATGCGCCTGCAAACATGTCATTGAGCACTAGATATGGCTTGATGACAAGCGCATCTATCTTCACATAAATAATATCAGAATAAACAAATGATTTGTGAAGATAAGTAAAGTCAAAATAAAAGGGATAAAAGAAGGACAATGAACAACTTCCCTTTGGTGGCGTAGGCTGTGAGGATCTCAAGGAGAGAATAGGAGCAACAGCAACTGTGAGAAAATATGGGGCATAGCGAATATGGAGAGAAGGAACAAGGTCAAGTCTGTCTGAAGATGGAATATTGGGATAGGGAATAATAGGCTCAACCTTGACGGTTTTACTTACAATTTCACCATCCTCAATAATGGGCTCGTCAACACAAGGGCTCTCAACCGAGAGTTCCTCCTCTATCAAAACACTCATTACATCCACACTCCCCTCAGTCTGATCATTCTTTTAATTATCGGGAGTCAGATTATTATCATTCACCTCTAATATGGCATTCTCGACACAATCATCATCACAATCATTATCATCATAAATCGCCTGTTGACTATCAAGTTGCATAGCAAGCGATTTTTCATAATTTGAGACATGTGTGAGGTAACACATCAAGTCTTGATTAGATTTTTCAATTCGTTCACCATAAGACTCAATCATCTGCTTAAGTAGATCTAGACTCACTGAAGATTCAGATTGTGAATAATTATGGACTCCATGTGGGTCGGAATAAGTATAATCAGTTGCATAAGAATCGTTAGGGAAATGGTTAATATCATGGGAATTCATGCACAAATTATTTCGATATTGACAATAAGAATATCCATCAGACACATAACCATTGTAATACCCATTATCAAAATTATATTGCTCTTGCAAATTAGAATACCCATTATTATAGTCTTGCCCCTGATAATTGGAATATCCATTATTATTGTCATATGACCCTTGAAAATTGGAATATCCATTATAGTTATTATATTGCCCCTGAGAATTAGGATAACCTTCCCCATACGAATTATAAGCCGGCCACTCCATATAAACTCATGAGTAAGAGAGAAAAAAGAAAGAATTTACAAAAATAAGAAAAAAAATGAAAAAAAAACAAAAAAAACAAAAAAAACCAGTGCCTCAATTAGTGGTAAGTATTCCCGCCTGTCACGCGGGTGACCCGGGTTCGTTCCCCGGCAACGGCGCCAAAATTTGATAGGTTTTAGTCGTATCACCTAATCAAAGATAAACCTACAGTCCTCTAACTATGGTAGTCAATGGAAGCAGGGTCGAATCCACAGGGAGACAGAGTTTCTAAATTAATATTCAACCAATTCAGCTACTTCAGATGAAATCAGGGAAGAATTAACTGAACTAAAGAAGACGAAATAAATCAAGGAATTAACTATGGAATAAAAGGCTAGGGTATTAGGTCGGTCCACCATGCTTATATCAATCAAATAGGGTCAACTACTATCAAAACCTAAGTCAAGAGTCGGGGGATTAGAGCATGTGTTGAGCTATGGTTAAGACTCAACGCTCATAGTTCAACATACGCCGCATGTTAACTAACGTAATCAGAACTACTGACGTGTCCTAGGCCTCTAATCGTAAGACGGATCTGTGCAAACAACTATTAACCACAAGCAATCAATGAAATTGTACACTAACATTAATTACTCAATAAGAACAAACCACATCACAATCACCCTAATCAAGCCCTAGAAATTAATAGAAATCTAAATCACAATCATGGTACAAACATGGCTTTCCTATCTAACACCCTAGAAAGAAAACTACTCGCACATAATCGAATTAACAACGACAAAACTAATATGAAACCCTAATAATTGCATCATGAATAATTGAATAAATAAACTAAGCAATTGAGAATAATAAAAGAGATTAGGGCAAAGAAGAATACCAATTGACAGAAAGCAGGAACTTTTATTGAAATCGAATAGGTTCAATCACCTTTAATCTAATCTAAAGTGTTTAAACTAGGCTAAGAACAATAAGAAATAAGCTAGAGTAAAACTAGAATAAAAGATGAATAAAAGATATGAGGAAAAGGTATTTATAATACCCCAAAGTCTAATTAAAAAAAAGATAGAATTTCGGAAAAGAACTGTCCGTGCTTCAGGCCCGATCGGGTGCGTAAACTGCAATTCTGCATCAACTTGCGAAGGCCGTATCTCTCAAACCAGAAGTCCGATCGGGGCGTGTGACCTATCATTGGAAAGCTCTTGAAGTCTAGAATCCAACCCTATTAGAATTTATTGATTATAAATTTTATATCAAAAGTTATAATGAAAATAGTGAAGGTGTGTCAGTTTTGGCACTTCTTTCACTAACTCTTTGCTTCATTCCAACTCAAAATTGTCCCAAACGGATGCATTGTGATCCTTGTGCAAGCTACCTTCATATTCAATGATTAATAGGCTACATCCTTGGTACTCATGATCACTTTGTATCAAAATAACCTCAAAATCATCGAAACACACAAACGGGGAGTAGTAGAGCACACCTTGTGTAATTCATGTCATTATGCACCTAAATGCTCATAAAGGAGTTCTAAATGCAATCTAAATGCATCTAAAAACTATATATAAATGTGATACATCAAACTCCCCCAAGCTAAACCTTTGCTTGTCCTCAAGCAAATAAAACATGAACATGGAATAAATTGCCTCACCCCATAGATAAACACAATCAAAGCTCAAAATGTTTTCAAGACTAAGAATCGTTTAAGCAGGCAAAATTCAAGTTCGGCTAATCAAATCCATCCAACCACCAATCATCCAAGCAATTTATCAAATTCAAGCATCCACAAGGCATACAAGTCCTGAAAAGGCTCTCACAAGGGTGTCACTCCTCTCAATTTTGTGGCAGGCAAAGAATATGCCCGAACACTCACCAACCCGACCATAAATACCCTTCCCACTCACACTCTCATGTGTTTAAGAAGGTCAAATGACGCTCATCCTAGTCAAGTCGACTCAATTAGCAGACATACTCTTTAACTTAGACAAACTGACTCGAAATCAATCAAATGAACAATGCAGACACAAGCTCAAGAGGACTTTATAGGGTTGTAATGGGGCTTAGGTAAAAGGTAGGGAATACTTTTGGGCAATGTGGTGGAAAAACCAAGAAAGGGGGAGCATGAATCATTCAAGCAAGGCCTAAGATGGCCTACACAACTCCTAACAACACCATAAAACCACGTAAAGTAACCCAACTCTCATAAATCAATGAAGAACTCATAACAAACCCAATTTTCAAGCAATGAAGCGAATATTTCTATAAGAACGTACGTGAATGAAAGAACTTCGAATTCTTTTGAACTTTTATTTCATTTTTCTTTCATTTTTCTGAACTTCATTCACGCAACTCTAAAATTGCTTTTTCTTTTCTTTTTCTCACTCTCAAACCACAACAAATACACTTTTAACTCCTCAACAACCAAACCAAGAAACAAATTTCAAACTCAACCCATACAAAAGCTCCCCCAAGCTAGGCTTGGAATAATAACAAGTGAAGGCCTTGGGCACATAATAGGGGTTTAAGTAACACGAAACAAGTCATTAGGCTCAGCGGGGCTAAGGAGGATAAAAGTATATCAAAAATCCACTCTGAGGCTCAAGAATCAGACAAAAGAACGCCTCTATCACAGCTAATGCTACAAGTCATCGAAAATCAGACAACTACGAAGTCAAAGTCAAGATCAATCCACTAAAGAGGAACTAACACACAAGAAAAGACTGGATAATAATATAAATCCAATAGGCTTACAGAGAGGCCTCACAGTCTAACCAATCCAGGTATGCAGCACAAAGTGGTGTAATATAATCAAATTTTGCTCGAAGTCATAGCAATCAAACATCAGATCATAGCCTCAAGATCACAAATGCCCAGCTATCTAGAAAACAAAGTCAAATCATTTTCAATAAGAGCACAACAAGGGGCACAGGGAGGCAACTAAACCAGTCATGGAACCATTTTTTTTTTTTCAGTATTTTTTTCGAAAGCAGTAAATCTATCCTAGAAAGCAGTAAAAGAGATAGAGAATACAAACAGAAATCCTCCCCCAAGCTGAACTTGGAAGTGTCCTCAATGCCAAAAGGTGACAAGGACTACGGTAAGAGGAAAAACAATGTTAGTACCCTCACTCTCGCTCAGAAAGAAGAAGAAGAAAATAAAAAGAAAAGGAAAATGGAAAGAAAAATACGAGTTGCCTCTCGCACAGCGCTGGTTTATAAAGGTCCCGCACGACCATATTACCTCAACCATCAGTCAGAAGAGGAACAGGGTTGTAGGAATAGTACCCTAACATGCCCATACACGATCTTATCCTATCATCATTGGAAGAGTCCAATGCCTTGAGTAACTTATCAAATGCGCCTGCAAACATGTCATTGAGCACTAGATATGGCTTGATGACAAGCGCATCTATCTTCACATAAATAATATCAGAATAAACAAATGATTTGTGAAGATAAGTAAAGTCAAAATAAAAGGGATAAAAGAAGGACAATGAACAACTTCCCTTTGGTGGCGTAGGCTGTGAGGATCTCAAGGAGAGAATAGGAGCAACAGCAACTGTGAGAAAATATGGGGCATAGCGAATATGGAGAGAAGGAACAAGGTCAAGTCTGTCTGAAGATGGAATATTGGGATAGGGAATAATAGGCTCAACCTTGACGGTTTTACTTACAATTTCACCATCCTCAATAATGGGCTCGTCAACACAAGGGCTCTCAACCGAGAGTTCCTCCTCTATCAAAACACTCATTACATCCACACTCCCCTCAGTCTGATCATTCTTTTCAATATCGGGAGTCAGATTATTATCATTCACCTCTAATATGGCATTCTCGACACAATCATCATCACAATCATTATCATCATAAATCGCCTGTTGACTATCAAGTTGCATAGCAAGCGATTTTTCATAATTTGAGACATGTGTGAGGTAACACATCAAGTCTTGATTAGATTTTTCAATTCGTTCACCATAAGACTCAATCATCTGCTTAAATAGATCTAGAGTCACTGAAGATTCAGATTGTGAATAATTATGGACTCCATGTGGGTCGAAATAAGTATAATCAGTTGCATAAGACTCGTTAGGGAAATGGTTAATATCATGGGAATTCATGCACAAATTATTTGGATATTGACAATAAGAATATCCATCAGACACATAACCATTGTAATACCCATTATCAAAATTATATTGCTCTTGCAAATTAGAATACCCATTATTATAGTCTTGCCCCTGATAATTGGAATATCCATTATTATTGTCATATGACCCTTGAAAATTGGAATATCCATTATAGTTATTATATTGCCCCTGAGAATTAGGATAACCTTCCCCATACGAATTATAAGCCGGCCACTCCATATAAACTCATGAGTAAGAGAGGAAAAAAGAAAGAATTTACAAAAATAAGAAAAAAAATGAAAAAAAAAACAAAAAAAAAACCAGTGCCTCAATTAGTGGTAAGTATTCCCGCCTGTCACGCGGGTGACCCGTGTTCGTTCCCCGGCAACGGCGCCAAAATTTGATAGGTTTTAGTCGTATCACCTAATCAAAGATAAACCTACAGTCCTCTAACTATGGTAGTCAATGGAAGCAGGGTCGAATCCACAGGGAGACAGAGTTTCTAAATTAATATTCAATCAATTGAGCTACTTCAGATGAAATCAGGGAAGAATTAACTGAACTAAAGAAGACGAAATAAATCAAGGAATTAACTATGAAATAAAAGCCTAGGGTATTAGGTCGGTCCACCATGCTTCTACCAATCAAATAGGGTCAACTACTATCAAAACCTAAGTCAAGAGTCGGGGGATTAGAGCATATGTTGAGCTATGGTTAAGACTCAACGCTCATAGTTCAACATACGCCGCATGTTCACTAACGTAATCAGAACTACTGACGTGTCCTAGGCCTCTAATCGTAAGACGGATCTGTGCAAACAACTATTAACCACAAGCAATCAATGAAATTGTACACTAACATTAATTACTCAATAAGAACAAACCACATCACAATCACCCTAATCAAGCCCTAGAAATTAATAGAAATCTAAATCACAATCATGGTATAAACATGGCTTTCCTATATAACACCTTAGAAAGAAAACTACTCACTCATAATCGAATTAACAACGACAAAACTAATATGAAACCCTAATAATTACATCATGAATAATTGAATAAATAAACTAAGCAATTGAGAATAATAAAAGAGATTAGAGCAAAGAAGAATACCAATTGACAGAAAGCAGGAACTTTTATTGAAATCGAATAGGTTCAATCACCTTTAATCTAATCTAAAGTATTTAAACTAGGCTAAGAACAATAAGAAATAAGCTAGCGTAAAACTAGAATAAAAGATGAATAAAAGATATGAGGAAAAGGTATTTATAATACCCCAAAGTCTAATTAAAAAAAAAGATAGAATTTCGGAAAAGAACTGTCCGTGCTTCAGGCCCGATCGGGTGCGTAAACTGCAATTCTGCATCAACTTGCGAAGGCCGTATCTCTCAAACCAGAAGTCCGATCGGGGCGTGTGACCTATCATTGGAAAGCTCTTGAAGTCTAAAATCCTACCCTATTAGAATTTATTGATTATAAATTTTCTATCAAAAGTTATAATGAAAATAGTGAAGGTGTGTCAGTTTTGGCACTTCTTTCACTAACTCTTTGCTTCATTCCAACTCAAAATTGTCCCAAACGGATGCATTGGGATCCTTGTGCAAGCTACCTTCATCTTCAATGATTAATAGGCTACATCCTTGGTACTCATGATCACTTTGTATCAAAATAACCTGAAAATCATCGAAACACACAAACGGGGAGTAGTAGAGCACAACTTGTGTAATTCATGTCATTATGCACCTAAATGCTCATAAAGGAGTTCTAAATGCAATCTAAATGCATCTAAAAAGTATATATAAATGTGATACATCAAGTACTGAAAGAGAGAAAGAGGATTAGTTTACATATTGATGATTTAAACTGTATTATACTATATAATATGTCACAATTAAGCTAAGCACCTTTAGACTAGGTGTAACCGTGTAAAAGAGGAGTGAAAAGACTAAAAGGTATTCGTTGTACCTTTGTTACTTAGTGGTACTTTTATTTATTTATGCAATTTGGAGGTTGGTTGTAAATGGGTCCAATGTGCACTGAATATTAAAGGTCTTGGGACAGCCTTTGATTTTCTTAAGCGCCAATTTATTCTGTGTATTCTTTTTAACTTTGGTGTACAATGAGCTACAATTTGATAGATCTGGATTCGATATTTCGATCTAATATTATGGGTGTCACTTACGTAACAACGTACTTCATAACTTTACCGATTAAGCTAGTTGTCCTCCATTTTGCTGTTTATCTATAATGTACTTTAGATTCGAAGATCAGAATTTACACTTTTTATTGGGTTTTGTTTAGAGGACCTCTTATACTATATCTATTTGTTAATCTGTTGTCCGACATGGATATATAATTAGTGAGTTTCTTAACGTGCAATTGTTTGTCAGTAAACAATCATAATTTTAGTTTCGCTCAGTAAAGTTTTGAGGTGATATTGATAGCACATGATTGTATTAGATAGTATATATAGTACTTCATATGCTAAAAATAAACTAGTACGTATATACATTTAGTAGCACTTACTATACATATTCGCATTTGTGGTTCCATGAGTTTATTGACCTTACACCCTGTGTGTAGGATGAACACAATTAATCCAAGATTTTTCTTCGCTCTTTTGAAACTCTCCTATAGCCTTGGGGTAAGAAAAAAAGTTGTATGATTCAAATAGACAAAAATAACAGAATGATAGTAACCAATAGAACTAGCAAGTTAGCTAAACTATAGCCTTAAGTCATAATTAGAAAATGATGTTTGACAGCATACATCACCAAAACGCGGCAAAAACTTCTTTTTGAAAAAATAATAATCTGGAAAGGTCTGAAATGGAGTCATTAGTTATGCAAGTCAGAATAATAACTAGAAACGGATAGGAGTAGATGAGTGTCGTCAACATGCTCCGTTATTTAACTTTCCACACTTCAATAAACTAGTTCATCTCATTAGTCATAGGCATAGCCTTCATCAACCTTCAGTGTCTTCTTCTATTTTTATTTTTATCATCCATTAATTTATTATCCCCAATCCAAACAAACCCTAAAATTCTAGGAGCATGTCGAGTTGGTGAGAACATCTTTTCAAATAATTTTTAAGAACTTGCTTACTTTAAGATTCTATCAACAACGAGGTTAAGAATTTGTTATTATAATGTTTACTATTTACATCCTAGGTTCAAATTTAGTTTTCTTCCCAAAAAATTGTACATCCATTTCAAATATTAGGCACTTACGAAAATATTGTATAATCACCTCTAAAATTACATTACACAGTGTTTTCTATGTAGCTCAATATCATAAAATTTGTTTACACACTACTGTTTTCGAAAAATGAATTGGCAACATGACATAAGGAATTGAAAAAATAGATATTATTGACATCCAATCCACGTATGCACAAACGAAGGAAAAAGAGGAATATAACGTTATTCCTTAATCACAATTTATTAAATCATAGACTTCCATGTAATGAAATTATACTAAATTTCATAACATATAAACATGAGAAAACATCGCTTAATATAAGTTCTTAAAAAAAAATTCTTCTTATATCTAACTGTAAGTCAACAACTCACTAAAATGATAAATGATTGAGAAAGCAAATAATGTATCTCACTACAAGACCGATATTCTGAACTAATAATATTGTTACAAGGGATAATATGAGAATTGTAAAAAGGGAATTGTTACATTGAATCAAAACGAGGTTAGAGACTTAGAGGGATCAAAAACTGCTAATTCATACAGAGCCATCGAACCGGCCCAACCCGTGTTTCATGCATAGTTTTAATGTAACCCGGCCTCACACTTGTAGGTCTATCTCAAGTGACCCCCAACTTGTAGAGTTTAAAAATTAAAGAACTTTGAGACGATGTTACATAGGTAAAATTTCCTATATAACTACTTATTGTTTCACATATTTTCGTTTAAAATTTTCATTTGTATAACCTTGTATTAAAGATATAAATTTTTAGAAAGAATTGTCAGAGACAAAAAATAAAGCTTTGTACGTATATGAATCTATTACACAAATCTCTGTAAAGTTATCTCCAAATTCATTAAGTTTTTTAATATTTTATTTTACAAAGTTGAGGGTTACTTGAGATAGAGCCGCAAACGTGGGGATTACGTTAGATGTATGTATAAAACACGAGTTACCTCATATAATTTCTCTGGTAAAAATACTAATATGGAAAATGCCAACATCCAAAATTTATATTGTTAGAAGGGGTAATAATTAAATATGAATTATAAAATCACTACAAAATTTTCTTACTTATAGTATTTAATCACCTTCTTCTTCTTTGTATGGAGATATAGGATAATTGATATATAGGGGTAAAATGGGAATAGTATATATGGATGTAGCATAATTGTTGGATAAGGGGTAAAGTTGGAATAGTTAAAATTACTACAAAAGTTGACTTATATTGACCACTTCTTCCTTTTTTATATAGGTATAGGATATGCTTATGAGGTGAAAAATTATAATTCAGGACCATCTTAATTACTACACAATTAGCATCACAACAATATGCTTGTGAGGTGAAAAATTATAATTTCCTCAAGATCGAGTTACTAAAGCTATAGTAAAATTAGAGATGAAGACATAACGCAAATTAGATCCTACACTCGAGAGTATGATGCGCATCGTACTCTCGAATATACATTATAAGTATTTTAATGTACATCAGTTCAAATTTAAAAAGCAACTTTCCCTACCAATATTTAAGATGTACATTTATTTGACGTTATTGTTCATTCATAAACTTAATATGTTCATTTACGGATATCAAATGTACATTACAAAACCAACTTAATTTTTCTCAAAATCACTTGTACTCATCTTTTTAATTCAAATTTTTCAAATTCAAATTTTTGTCAAAAGGCAGGAATGTACATTGGAAGCATTTTAATGTACATCAGTTCAAAAATCTCTTTGAATTTGAAGTGATTTATGAATTTGAAATGTACATTTAAATGTTTCAATGTACATTTCCGTTCAAAAATCACTTGTACTCACCATTTCATTCAAAAATTTTCAAATTCAAATTTTTGCCAAAAAGGCGGGAATGTACATTGGAAACATTTAAATGTACATCCATTCAAAAACACTTTTTTATTTGACATGATTTTTGAATTTGAACTGATGTACATTTAAATACTTCCAATGTACATTCCCGCCTTTTTAACAAAAAATTGAATTTGAAAAATTTTGAATGAAAATGGTGAGTACAAGTGATTTTGAGAAAAATTAAGTTAGTTTTGTAATGTACATTTGATATCCGTAAATGAACATATTAAGTTTATGAATGAACAATAACGTCAAATAAATGTACATCTTAAATATTGGTGGAGGCAGTTGTTTTTTGAATTTGAACTGATGTACATTAAAATATTTCTAATGTACATTCGAGAGTACGATGCGCATCGTACTCGAGTGTAGGATCTACTCTTTGAAGACATAAGGACTAAAGAGTGGGGCTTACGAGATGTGCTTTTCTATGTATGCTGATGTAGCTCTTGAATAGTGAGTAAGCTCATGATCAGACGTAGTTGGTTTTGGTCTATTAGACAACAATGCGATAGAAATTTGCAAAATTCCTTAACAAGCAACGTCGTGATAGAACCTTTCAAGGTTCTTTAACATGCATCAATGTGATCGAAACCTACCAAATTCAATCTATGAAATCGTTTTTTCTTTTAAATTGTACTTATTACCTTATAAACCAATATGTTTCGGAGAGAAACAAAAGTTGTTGTATTTCACAAGAAGAAACGAATTGATAACATCTTCTTACTTCTTAGCAATGCAACATGTAAAGGCTGTTAGTGCTCTTAACATGCTTTTTACAACTTTTAGAGCAACTAAAACAACAATTTCAGCTTTGACGATCACTAACATAATAGAATCAAAATTCTGGCTAACCACTAACTAAATGTTGAGATTTTTACACGGGGTTTAGAAACACTTCATGATTTCGTGAGCTTGATCCCCAAGAAGCAAAGAAAATCTGCAAATATAATGAAATAAACAAAAATTTAGTTTATAATTAACACATCAGTCAAGAATTCCAAAAGTTATTAAAAGAGGGGTCTATTTTTACATTAAAATTAGACTAAGTTAAGCCCATCACTTTATTCAAAAAGTCCATCACTTTATTTAAAAAGGTGATTCATTCTCTTCTTTCTATTAGTGTTGGGTTGTTACCTAATTGTAGGCGGTCTCCTATAAGACTAACTCCAAGAATTCAACATTAGAGAGCTAGGACTTGGGGGATTTGAGTGGAAGCAGTGACTTCACACCTGAAAGCACCTCCTCTTTTCATTTTTAATTGATTTTGCAAGAAGATAGCAAAGATTTTTTTGCATTGCACTAAATTTTAAAAAAAAAGAACTTTTGTTAAAACCTTCATAGATTTAAGCGTCCCTCATGCTATATGGAGTTTGTAATCAGAATTAGATAACTTCTTTATTTCCTGGGTTCAGATAGGGAGTTAGTTGATCTTAGTTTTTTTTAGGGTGTTGTCCTACCGATTTAGGCTTCAACCCTTTTAAGGGATGACTACTCTTCACTTGTTTTCCAAGAAATTATACAATTTCATTTGGCTGCTGAAGTGAACTTGGATTCATGATATAGTACACTAAGAATGTTCAGATTTACACGCAAAATATCTTAGAAAGTTTATTCGATTTTTATATTCTTCAAAGCATTATTATTGTATTTATTTTGAGTGTTAGGTGAGTGAAATTTTAAAGAATAAAAAATTCTGTAATCAAGAGTGAAAGAGAGAAAGAGAAATCTTCGAGTGAAGTCAAGTGAAAAAAGTCATGTGTGTTAGAGAGTATACTAGTAGTAATTGGAACAACTTAACTGAAAAGTCATGGCGTGAAGAATCACTGCCCTAAAGTTGTATTTGCCCCGCTTACAAACGCACAAACTCTTAGCAAACAACTCTCAGCGTTACACGACCTCTGCTTCAATGTCGTTGACAAAGAAACAGATTGAGAACTCTTTATACTGCCCAGACTAGAGGAAGGAGAAGAAGCGTTTTTTAATGTGTATAGAATGAATATATGTGTATCAGGAATGAAGAGAAAGCATCATTTATAGGCTCCGAAATCTGCCCACAAGTGGCAGTTACCAAAAATCGTGGTTGTAATAAAGGAAGCGAAGATTACGGGCCTTAATAACGTACATAAATACTGCAACGGTTTACAAAACACAAAGGTAACCGTTTGACCCTAATAAAATGAGACGAGTCGCAAAAAGTACACACCCTCACCCGCGAACGCGTCGCGCCAACGCCACACGCCTCAGGCCCGGGCCGTGCGCGCGCGTGTGTGTGGTGGTTACTGAGTATAGCCTCTAGTCTCCAAAATAATACTCAAAGTATGAAAGCAGATATAAAAAAGTCCAAGAGTTGTGAAATAACGGATATGGGACCTTGGAAAATGGTACCCATAAATAAAGAGGAGAGTTAAAGCATCTATAGACAATGTGAGATTTGATCTTTTGAAGCACAAACAACTTGGAGTAAAGAATAACTCCAACAACGTATTCAGGGGGAACATGGTGACTGGGAACAGGGACAAGTTCCTAGAGGAACAGAGTGAAGAGTGATTTATAATAGGTTGTAAACTCTTTTATAAATAAAAGGCAAGGTTTCTTCCTAAAGAATTTTGGAAGAGAATCTTGTTAAAAGTATCTCTTTGTGTTCCTACTTATTGTTTACTCTGTTATTAGTTTTAAGTTTTAATATTCCGCAAAAAGTTCGAAATTCACCACAATTACAATTCAACCTCCCCCCTTGTAGTTGATCTAGTGTTCATACTAGAATAACACTATCCCAAAGGCATCTTAAAATCAAGAGAGATGCTCTCACCAACTGCGGGTATTACTCTATATGTACATCATCTATGACTCTAAAGAACATTAGTTGTCAAATAAAGTGCGTGTATGCGGAACAAAAAAATGCTCAGCATGTTGTTGAACTAGAGGTTCTCAAGCTGTTACTCCATCGAAAATTTCTCCTCTCACCCTACCAATGACTGGTAAACATCAGGAATGAGGACAAGGAGAAAGTAGGGTTGCACGAGTCGGAAAAAGGAAAGAGGAGGAAGTGTGTGACTGATTATTTATCTATATCTATAGGGAAAAGAGAGGAATGGGAAATTGGGAATAGTGTACGAGTTTTGATGCTAATTGTTGCAAACTATCTTCTAATATCAAACAGAAGCTCATATATAGATTTAAATGAATCAGCTTTAAGTTAGTAATACCTCTGATGTGTAACTTCCACTATTTCTATGAATCAACTTACAAAGATTAGTCTACCAAGCTTGACTCCTCTACTTAGTTTCGTCCATGGAGCCATAAATTAGATCCCTACAAGTATATATGCTAGAACGATAGTAAGACTCTTCCCCGCTGCTCGAGCAATTAGGGGTGAAGGCTATTAAGGAGGAGTATTAGTGTTACCTCCTCTTATGACAATATGAGATCATCAAGTATAATATTGTTATACATACGTGAAGAGTGATCCAATAACCTAATCTATCTGGAAACTAAAACCCCAGCCTTAAAATGGGCTTAGAATTACTTTCATCTAATCCACACAACTTAGTTTATATGATCTCATAAAATTTAATGATAATTCACTAGCCGGTCCGCCAATTAGGCCACATATCATACTTCGTTTCAACAAAATATTGCGACCCTAAAATGACTTGATTAATTGATCGTAGTTATTAATTTTGAACTACTATTGCCATCTTAATCAAAGTACGTATAACTTAAATAACAGTATGAGGTCAAGAAAGGGAACATTAGTCAGAGAAGCTATCGTGCATGGAAGGGAAAGGGCAAGCTTGAGCAAGAAGAGGAAGGGAGGAGCGGTCACATATAATTTTGGGGAAGGATGGAGGCAGTTTAGGTCAAATGTATTTCCCAACTTCGTCTCATCCTTCCCTATTCTCCCCCCTTGAAAAAACCTCGATGATCAACAGTTTTGGGTTTTAGATGTCCTATTGGAATTTTTTTAGTACTAATGCACGGTTTATGATGTCATTATAAGCATTTTCTACTGGCAATACAAGTTTTATAGTATACATTATGGTTTATTATCCTTAATTGTGGTACATATTTACATGAGACATCGAATTTGATGCTAGAACATGTGTAAAACTCGTGATAATACTGAAAAGCGTTTAGTTGGTACTGACACAATTCATAAGAGTCTAGTGGGGCTCCGGTCCCCGAGGTATTCTAGGGATCTAATAGTTAAAAGTTACCAAACATCTAACATAATTTTAATAAAAAGGCAACATATTATCATGTAAAGACGGTATATCACTATGAGAAAGACAACATATTACAAAAGACTATATATTTCCATGTAAAAATCATAATAAATAAAAGTTTCTTTAATTGTCTTGAGTTTACCCTTTTACCCCTCATTTAATGTGTAAAAAGACTATTTTATCCCTCACTTAATATGAAAAATGACCGTTTTACCCCTGTTAAAATATCTAACAGTTAGAGATCTAGCATTCCTCCCACTCCCCCACCCGTAGTGATTTAACAAGAAACGTTAGGCAAGGTCAAAGGAAAGAAACTGGATGCAGAAATTTTCAGAAAACTCGATCAAGACAACCAAAATATGGGTTCATCACATCAAGCAATACAATCTCTATACTGTAAGGGAAGAGGGATGGGACACCAAACTTAATGTATTGCTTAATTTACCCTTTGTTGTTTAATTAATAATTTACAGAAAAAAATAATTTATCATAAAAAATAAATACAAATAATCATCCCACAATCCCACTACATCACAAAAAATAACTACCCACCACCCACTCACACAACCTTAATAAATAAATAACATAAAAAAAAACTGATTCAAAATATAATTTTTGCACACTATAAGGCTAGTGAATAGATTAAGGAAAGAGATGATTTTGAATGTCAAAAGTGTAAAGTTAAATTTGCGAAAAAGACTACTTTAAAGTCAAAAGTCAATATGTCACAACTAAAAACCCGAAATATACACAATACGACCATAAAACTACAAGGATTTACAATAAACACTAGCAAGTATCACCTGAATTCCCTATTATAACAGGGGAAAGCCATGCACACATTCCTACAACCTTCCCGAGAAATGACCCAAACTTAAAAAGAAGTATGACTGATTGAAACAAAAAAAAAATCCTAGATTGTTAGCGTAAAATTACTAGAAACTGCACACATTTGTTTATGAACCACATAATCCTTAAAGTCTCTCCCATCCTCAAAAAACAATATGTTTTCTGTCCTGCTACATCAACACCATAATGTTCTACTGTCCTGCTTAAGAAAATAAGCAGCATGTTAGTACTATACTCAATGTAATCAACATCAATCACTAAAGTAGTGACAAAAGTGCAATAATTTACCTATTGGACAAGCTATTTCACCAACATTCGGAAAGCCAATCAAGCTGGATGGCTTCGCAATCAAATTCTCCAGTTCATGGACATAATTTTCTTCTCTATCATCTTCACCTATCACATCATCTTCCATTAGCTTTTCCCACATTATGTAGCTTCCAGATGATAAATCTGGACTACTCGTTTCGGATGTCAAATTCGATTTTTGTTCCATGGTTGGGCTAGGGCCTAAATCATTGGCCACGGATCCAAGAAGCGAGTCTGTTTCCGACTGAAGCCCATATTTAACTTCCTTATTTTGAGTCGACTTGTTTGCTGGCAAAGAGTTTGCAAGACTGTCATTGATTGAGCCTAATCTACGTTTCTTGGACACTTTTCCACTACCAAGAGCTTTTTTCTGCCTGTAGTTTTCTAGCAGCTGCTGAAATGAGGAAGTTCTTTTCATTGCCTTGGCAATCAGCATAACAAACTCGCGTTGCTTCCATTCAACGGAATTTAAACGCTTTCCCATTGTGGCTAAACATGTGTTCGAGTCCTTTTGTTGTTGCCTAAGATCAAGGATCTCGACTTTCAGAGCCTCCTGTTCCTTCTTAAGATTTTCTATTTCACTCTCTCTTTGGAACAGCAGTTTAGCATTGTAGCTTGCACCATGGTTTCTTCTCTTTATAGTCTTCAACAAATGCTTCTTACCCTTTTGAAACCCTGTATTCTTAAACTCCCACCGATCAAGATGCACTTTTCTAAATCCCTATAATATTGAAGAGTGTCAAAGGTCAACAAAGAGCATAAAGTTTGAGGAAGAAATATAAAGAGCATAGACATACATTAACCAAATACTTATATTAACCAACAGGAATCGTATAGTGAAGTACAAAACTTAATTGGTTTTGTACTCTTAAGACCTTGTGAATGAGCCAGCTAATATTCTGATGGTACGCCGGATTCATGTGTCGGTAAATAATGAACGTCATAAAGAACTCTAGACCCAAACCTAATCCATCTAATAAAAGAGTTAGAAAACTGATCCTAACCCCCACCTTATTTATTAAAGGGGTTATCCATTTTAATTTAACGGGTTAATCGTGACAATCCATTAAAACTAAAGGTTAAAACATCCCAACCTTAACCCGCTTATTTCTAGTTAGATCATGCTATTCAGGTTGTCAGGTCATTAGAACTCTTCCCGACCCCTAGCGGTAATTGGAGAATCAATCAATAATCTTCTATCTTGTCCATAATTTATTATAGTCTTGTAATAGATCAAATTATCAAAACCTCATAATCTTGACATAGAACCCAGTGGAAAGTGATGAATGCAACAAATTGACATAATCAACAGTAAGCAAAATTATATCAATTGACCTTATCTCAGGGAAATTTCCATATATGAGAACCCCATCCGAAGAACAAAGATCGTTTGTTGGATACAAATTGATTTTAACACTCCTTCTTGTGAGTAATGGATAGATTGAATATGGCAATTTTGGTGAGTAATGCACATAAAGCTGTACATAAAGCTGTACTTTCATAGAATAATGCTAAAATCAAATTTTAGAGTGCCTAAATCATATCCCTCTTTTACAAAAGGTAATAAATTAGGGTAATAGTAACACCTTTTAACACAATTGTATAAGAAATTTCTTGTCAATTTTATGGATATGTTTGTCGACTCCCAAAAACAATTGTGCACTATTTATGCCTCCCTCTAACCCTTTTTAATCTCACCTAAACTATAACTGGTCCCACCATTTTATTTTTTCATCTACCCTTCAACTAAATATTAAAACTAAAATGAACCCTTATAAAGGATAGAAATACAGACAGGGCATGTTATACTACCTCATTGTTCCTTAATAACCACGACATGTCTATAAATCTCATTACAATTCATATATCTCTCTTTAACCAACTATAATAATTTATTCACAACAATAAACATGGTCTTATAAAATCTTAAGAGATTCATCTTGGTATATGCTCCTCCATCCCCAAAGAATCGCCTATTTTTCCAATTTTTATTTCAATTACTTTTCTTATTTTTTTATTTGAATATAATCTATCAATTATAATATTATTTTCCTCTTAAAAAGCAAAAAGTAATTGAAATCACTATCATTATTAGAGGTGTCAAACGTGTCGTGTGGTGCTCGTGTTTGGTCTCGTGTTCATTTCGTGTTGTTAATGAAATTTATCAAAAAAATATGTAAAACATAGGATAATTGAATAAAAGGACATATTGATATAAATGGGTCGTGTTCGTGTTGGTTTCGTGTCGGGTCGTGTTCGTGTTTTCTCTCAGTAAATTTGTATACGTGTCGTGTCGGTTTCGGTCGTATTGTCGTATCGGGTCAGAGATTGACAGCTCTAATCTCTATCATAATAAACCATACTAAAATGTAAAATCTGACCACTAACTTATTTTTTAATTATAAAATGAAATTTTGGTCTCATATTAACTCTCCTTCGTTAAACTTTTATGTCCAACGAAATTCTTTGATGGATAAAGAGAATAATTAATTAAAATCAACTTTCTACAATTTTCACTAAAGCATAGTAAAGTTGTCAAGGTTCAGAATTATGAGTAGGAAGGTGTGAAACTTTACGTATCGGTTATTAAAGATCGGAAGAAGTATATATATTATGAATAAAAACTAACACAAATTGGAAGTAAACTACACAAAAAATTGAACCAAACTAATTAATAACTCCAAAAATTAATAATAAAAAACTTACATAAGTGTTAAGTTGACGGATGAAGCTGGAGAAATTAGAATGCTTAAAAAACATAGGAAGTAAATGAGTGGAGAGTTTAAAAGGATCCCAAACTATGAAACTATCACAATTTACACCCCATGAAACAATCGGGTCAGTTTCCGGGTCATCCACCATTTCAAATGTTTTATTCAGAAATGGAGTTGGTCCATTCTCATGTAAACTCTCTAATGGCTTTGGCAACAATTCCATCAAATCATCTTCTTCTTCATTTTCCCCTTTGATTCTCACAACCCCACAACCACCGCTTCCACCACCGAGTTCTGACCCGAGTGATAACTCGGTTCTGATGGGTTCCATGATCACCAAATTACACAGAATAAATGGGTTTTTTTGGGGTTTTTTTTTGTGGGTTTTTGAAATTGATTAAGAGTGAGAAATGTGTGAAGAGGGAGTGCAGTGATTGTGAAGAGATATGGGGGGATGACTAAAAAGGGAAAGTGTCGAGTAAGAAGTGGAGAGAAGTTGCCATTTGTAGCAACTACGATGCTCGATTTTGGTGTTCTTTTTTTCTTTTTTTTATGTGATAATGCCATTGTGTATATTATCTTTAAATAATTCGGTTGAATTTGTTTGTTTTTGGTGTACTTTATAAAATTGTGGACCCAATTAGTCGGTAGGTGAGCTTTTAGGAAGGAATTGATTTTCTCTAATACGTGTCACTCTTTTTAGCCGCTTGGATTTGGGGCTCCCTTATTAAGTTATGATAATGATTAGACTTACACATTAAGGTCGTGTTCAGTTCATCTTACTTATAGTGAACTTATTTTTATTGAAATAAATTTTATTGAATTGTAATTATTTTTACTAAATTAAACTTATTTTTACTAAACTAAACTTATTTTTACTGATTCATGTTGTTTTTTCTCATTTGCAATACAGATTTTTACTTAGGTTATATTCAGTTCACCTTAAAATAATAATATTCAGTAAAAATATGTTGAGTTAAGTAAAAATAAGTACAATTCAGTAAAAATAAATTCAGTTCAACAAAAATCAGTAGTGCCAAGAAGAAAAAACAAAATGAATCAATAAAAATAAGTTCAGTTCAGTTCAGTAAAAATAAATTCAGTTCAACAAAAATCAGTAGTGCCAAGAAGAAAAAACAAAATGAATCAATAAAAATAAGTTCAGTTCAGTTCAGTAAAAATAAGTGCATCTCAGGATTGGACCATAGAATCGAATTGCAAAATCGTACGATTCTACGAACACGCATAATTGACAGGCTAAAGTCGTATCACCTAATCAAAGTTAAATCCTAAGTCCTCTAAAAATGATAGCCAAGGGAAATAGGGTCGAATCCACAAAGAGATAGTGTTTCTAATTTGAAATCCAGCTACACAGCTACTTCAGACAAGATCAGATAGAATTCAACTGAACTACTAATTAAACACTAGAAAGCAATATAAAGAGAGATTTAATCTATGAATTAAAGGTCTAGGGAATTAGTTCGGTCCGCCATGCTTATACCAATCAAAGAATCAAACAACTATCAGAACCTAGGTCAAGAATCGATAGATTAGAGCACTTGTCAAGCTATGGTTAAGTCTCAACGCTCATAATTCAACATACGTCACATGTTCACTAACGTAATCAGAATTACTGATGTGTACTAAGCTTCTAAAAGTAGGACGGATCTGTGCAAACAATTATTAACCTCAAGCAATCAATGAAACTGCACAATAACATTAATTACTCAATAAGAACAAATCACACCATAACCAATCTAATCAAACCCTAGAAACTAATAGCAATTCAAAGTAATCAAGGTATAAACATGGCTTCCCTCCCTAAATCCCTAGAAATTAGACTACTCAGACATAATGAAATCAACAACGAAGAATCTAATATGAAACCCTAACAATTGCATCATCAATGAATCAATAATTAAATTAAGCAATCAAAAGATAATCAAAGAGATAAAGAGTAGAGAAAAGTACCAATTGTCGAAAAGCAATAACCTTTATTGAAATAAATCCGACGTTCAATCACCCCTTGAACTAATCTAAAGTATTTAATATAAGAAAAGCTCTCTAAAATTAAACTAAGAACAATGGAAAGAAAATAGAATAAAAGATGTCTCTGAAATAATGAATTTTGCTATTTATAATAGCCCCTAAAAATCTAATTAAAACAAATAAAATAAGACAGAATTTTGGATCTGTGAGCTGGGTACCCAATCGGCCGATCGGGCAATGGGCCACCCGATCAGGTCCACACAAAAAAAGATCAATCATCACAACTCTTCCTCTCCTTGGCAGAAGCAACGCCCCAACTTGGGCCTCACCCGATGCCATCGGGCACTGACCACCCGATCGGGCCGTGTGGCCCAGCACAGCAGCAAGTTTTGGACTTGGGCCTCACCCGAACGGGTCGGGCATGGGAATGCCCGATCGGGCTAAGCCAAAGTTTCAACCTCATTTCTTCTCTTTTTCGCCAGATCGGGTCGGGCAATGCCTGCCCGATCGGGTGGTGGAGTTTCGGGCCCGATCACATAAATCTTTGCCCGATCAGGGTACGGGACAGCTCTTTTTGGCACTTTGACTTTCAATTCTTCACGTTTAGAGGTCTCGGGACCCCTATAACCGTCTATAAGGCTCGTGATGACTTCTACGTGCCTCATATTAAGTCGCAAAGCCGTGGTTGCTTCCAAATAGCCCGGAAATAAGGAGAAAACTCCCTAAAGCCTGCAATTCAACACTAAAACACAAAACCACGACTATATACGATAATTAGTATAAAATAGCTCCGAAGTGCTGCATTGACGCACGATTTAGCTCATAAATAAGGGGGGGAAATCTATATAAATACATGATATCAATAATTCAGATATTGTATTCACATTTTAGGTTTAAAAGGCCAAAAATAAAAATTATAAGTGTTTATCCATTATATTAATCATAATTGATAATATATGTTATTAATAGCTTTGTAGGTATGATAAAATCTAATATAAATTTGTAAAGTTTGTGCTAGTTGAAAGAATGTTATTGAATCATATAGAATCGTGAGTAGAGTCGTAAGGCCATATTTGAATCGCAAAATCGTACGATTCTACAATAAAACATGATTCTAACAATAATGCATGCACTGATTTAAGAGGTGTAATGAGTAAGTAAGAGTACAGGTGGACATTTAAAATATTTTTTTCTTGGGAAGGTATGTGGATGACCCTTATAAGATCTAAACTAGCACAATTTCTTGATCTGGTATTTACGGGCCCAATATTTAGGAGTAGGGGGAACGGTAAGGGAATCCCCACCCCAAATACCCCGATTAGGATTTGATCCCATGACCTTGAAGTCATGAGACCAAATTTGTAACCACCAGGTCAAGCCTTGCTTGGTAGGTGGACATTTGAGTTGTATGCCCTAATCTTTCATATATACTTCCTCCGCTTCTCAATACTTGCAACATAAGCATAGTAATTGCTATTCAATACTTGCAACATAAGCATAGCAACTACTATTCATCTGCTAATCTTATGTTATATTTTTTTCTAAGTGTATAAGAAAATATATAGTCAAGTGGGGTCTTATTTTATTTGTCTTAATGTATACTATCATAATATCAGCTTTTTATAATTTTTAGTTATCAATAACTAGAGATATTAAGGTTCAAAATATTGCATTGGATAGTGTGCAAACAAGAAACATTACAAGTATTACTTAACGAAGGAAGTATACATATTGAATGCTCCGTACCCTAGGAAGGTTGAAATCTTATATTATGTTCATACTAGATTTCTATGCACGCGATACGCGCGACAACAATTTTATTATGAAATTTTATAATCTACAGTAGATAATTTTATGGATAGTCGCATCTTACCACTTAAACTTTTTATGTTTTTATAAACTCTCACCTTAATGATTCTTTTTTTAGATTCCACCTACCATTTATAATTTTAATAAAAAACCCCCACCACTTAACGGTTTTTGTCAAATTTCATTAACAAAAAACCGTTAAGTGGGTCCCACATATACATTTTGTTAACAAAATGGAACTTGAAATAGTTGCAATTCTTTCCAAATAGTTGTAATTCGTTCCGAATTTTCTCTAAATTTGTTGAGGATTTGCCCTTAAATTGATGAAATTGACTTCAATTTCAGCGTAAACTAATAAATACAATGCATATGTGGGGCCCACTTCACGGTTTCGTTAACGGAATTTAACAAAAATCATTAAGTGGTAGGAGTTTCTAATAAAATTGGGAATGATAGGTGGAAATTTAAAAGAAAAATTCATTAAGGTGGCAATTTCTAAAAACATGAAAATTTAGGTGGTTTTGAACAAAAAAATCTTAATTTAAATTGCATACGATGTGTGTTTTGGCTACTGTAACATGATAAAATATGAAGGTACACAACATATTTTATTTTCAAGCTAGAGTCATTTTAGCTCATTTTTATTTGAAAACATCCCTTATTCCCCACCATCAACTACAACTTTTGTTATATAGTACCCTGTACGATATTTTTTGCTCATTGTCCATATGAGAAAAAATTCAAAAGTACTGGAAAATAATTTATCATATTTCTCACTCATGCTAAAATACTTTATCAGGATCAAGTTGATCAAATGTTCCTTCATTCATGAACAATCAATTACTTATGTATTTCAAAATAAAAAATTTCAAAAGTATATAAAAAAAGTATAGCAAAGTGGGTGTCTATCTATAGATCTCAAGAAAATATAATTGTTGATTTTTTTTAAATGTTTTTGATATGTAGGTTTTTAGATATTTTAGTTAGAAGTTATGAACATCTTTTATTAAAAATCTGATGGCTAAATTTGAAAATAAAACTTAATTACTTAATAAACTCATTGATTTATTTTAATTATTTTTCCTTTTTTTCTTTTTGGTGTCCACCCCCACCTCTTCACTTATTATGTTCATTTTATTCATTGGTAAACTGTAATTAGCTGGACTCTTTCAGTAAGCATAGATTAGCTGCCAAGGAAAATGTAAAAGGCAAACAATTGTATGTACAAGTCAAATTACAAATGATCCCAAAAAAATCATAGCAATGCCTTCCGTTTATAAGAAATTAACAGGAACAGGAGGTCTCATTCTAACCCCACAAATCAAGGTATTCACAAACAAAGGTCTGGTGTTTCGTACAACCAAATTATCTAAACAAGATAAGAATTGACGTGCATCTATAGCTCATAAACCATATGGAGAAAGATCCAATGAACTGCTGTACAACAAAGAATTCAGATGGATGAAATTCGAGCATGACTGAAAAATCCTTTTCAAGATCAAGCAATTGACAAAAAAATGTGTGTAAAAAGAAAGAGATCACCACGCCGAACTATCTAAGTCAGCACATGAACAAATATTATATGTGCTTTCTTCAATCAAAGGAGGCAAAACAAGCTGGCCCAAACGTGTGTCGACTGTCCGTCTTCAAATGCGGAAAAAAATCTGGTACTGGTTAAAGGAAACATCATTGTTCAGCTGCAAGGGCTGATGACAGCCAAATTGACACAGATGAATGAATTTCTGTCTGGAGGTCTGGAGACAAAGCCAGCGGAGTTACAGCAACCTGTCATCCGAATAAACACGTTTAACATAGATCAACGGTAGGCAGTGCATACCATCATTAACTAAAAAGATGAGTACTCACAAATCCATTTTGAACTGCTTTAAAATCCAAATCATCATCTGCATCTTCTTTCTCCTCATCCAAGAACTGCAGATTCAGCACAGAAACGTCATGACTAGTGACTGACATGTGAGATAAGCACAAAAAAGAGCCACAAAACTGAGAGATCGGGCAACTTCTGCCGAAGAAGGCTGTACATAATTACCATATACATACCTCAAGGCGGTAATGTTTTCTAATTGTTGGTTGGACATTTGGCTTTGCTACAACACCAACAGATTCAATCTCGACATTCTTTCTATTTGTATTCAGCCGGCGTGCTGCCCCCTAAAATATAACACACTACTATAAAATTCACGTTTAAACAATATCTTCTTAAAGCAAAAACTCAGAAGAGAGTACTCACAGCTGCTGAGGCATCTCGTCCCAGCTGAGCAAGCTGAATACCAAGGCTTTGCTGATTGGCCATAAAATTCATAGCAGAAGGGTGCTTGTATGTAGAAACGGCTCGCCAGGATAGACTAGACCTCCACAAGCTCTGCCTTGTCAATCTGAAACCCTGACAAGTTCGGCAAACACAATAAGCAATAAAGTTGCAAGACCATTTCAATATACATATTATGAATACAGCTTTCATACATAAATGGATAATACTTAAATCAAACCAGTATTTGAACTATAGGTCCACGTACAAGTTTTGGAATCAATGCTAGAAGAATTTAGGTAGCACTTACTGCTATACCATCTAAATACTAGACTTTAAAAGCCAATTTTCTCCAAAAAGTGTCAATTTTATATGTGCCCTTTTGTGTCCCATCATTTGCTCATCCTCTCTTCATTTAGCCACCTCAACCGAACATAAGCAACATTTAGAGGTTGTTTGGTTGCAACTCATTTCCCTTGGAATTTCAATTTCCTAGGAAATAGCCAATTGCTTTTGTGTTTGGTTGACAAAAGCACAGGAAATAGAAATTCCAAGGAAGTGGAAATTCCTACAAAGTGTAGGAAATTATTTAAGTCCCCCTTAATAAATGCAAATTCATGTGTCCATTATAAATTGATATGCTCTTCCAAACACATATCCTTATTTCCTAGGAAATGGAAAAGGAAAATAATTTCCCATGAAATACAATTTCCCATGGGAATTTATTTCCCGCGCGAACCAAACGAGCTCTTAATATATTTGGCATTTTGAATTGTTGATGTGATTGGATCACAAGAAAAGCGAAGCAAAGTCGGATAGAAGATCTTCAATGCTACAACCAATAGCTCCAGACTTTCCAAAAAAAGAGCCCTCAATCAACATACAAAATCATTCAATATCATTATATGTGCAGCATGCAGAAATTTTTATTTAGGTCTACAATGGTTTACTAGTGATGTTATTGACAAACTTTCTTGAAGACAGAAATGACAAAGTTGAATAAAATCTCCATCAAGAACTTTGTTTGAATCGAAAGTAAAATCTATGACTACGTTGTTGCACCTTTCAGTGCATTGCAATAGATCATTTGAACCAAACCCAAAAAAAAAACAATTAAATTAAAACAACAAGAGGACCCTACAAACCATGAAACCAATATAGGAATTCCTTCATCCCAGAAGCATTTTGAAATTCGACATTTTAAACCTAAATCCCACTGATAAGAATTCTAGAAAAGTAAAAGAATATTCTTTATGAAAGCACTTCATAAAACAAATCAAATATTTTCACATTATAACTCAAATAGTTCTTAACAGATTTATGTGAAATGGCCAAACTAGAATTCCAGTTCAGCAGACTGCAGAGTACATGAGTTAACTGTGAGCTTGACAAAAAAAAAAAGTGATAACAAGGAGAAATATAAGGGGTGAAGTAATTGCCATGTCCAGCCCTTAAATCATACATGCAGAACTGGGACTTACCTTGATCCCAGAGGATATTTCGTAAATTAATACTCTGAACTACAGGAGATGCTAGTAATTCCTGTCCTAAAAACAAAAGTACTAGTAACCACAATTACTCTACCGCCAATAATTTATACCCAGCATATGTCTTGAACAAAACGATACAATTACAAAAAAAAAAATACATCAGAGCAAATTGAAATTATGCAATTTTGAACCCAAAAGTATCTTTGAAAGATGAAAAACCCACTATGTAGCATCTCCGTCTGGAGTTCAAGTATATACTTCATCAGTCCAATCATTTGCACAAACACTTGATAGAATGAAAATCGGGAGTCCATCGAAAGGTGCAACAAGTTTCATATCTAAATTGGACTGGGATAAGACACTGAAATGACAAAAAAAAAAAAAAAACATGACCTAGGAGCAGCAGCACTAACAAACCTTGTTAGTAGAAGAAGTTGGAATCTCTACATTAAGAAAGCAGCCTTTTGGGAAACTTCCATTCTCAATGTCTCTTATTGTCGCATGAATCAATGGCAAGCAAATTTCAGCAGCATTCTTGAAGTCATTCTCAGAGCTTACATCGTTTTTCCTGCATTACAATTGATATTGAGTTTAGAAAGAAAGAAGACAACCAAATAATGAGAGTTGTTACAAAAATCATTACCAGTCCACTGATATACAAAGTGATGGCACACCATGTATCAGCGCTTCTCTTGCTCCAGCAATAGCCCCCGAATACAGCCTATTCAAGCACATAGAAGAACAATAGATGAGAACATAAAGGCAGGGGAAAAGGAAAAATCTAAATCCTATTTCAATAATCACATCCCATTAGAGAAGTGGAACTAATGGTGATAAAATCACTTGTAATTTGGAGGGATAATCCCCCACTCATTACCATGGTAATAAAAACACATATGATTCTCTTCACAAATTTTTCATTCCCACTCTACCACTTTCTAAATGGTAGTGGGTGGTAACAATTTTTTATGAAAAAAGTCACATGTTTGGAGATGTGTTTTCAAAAGCATGTTAATGAGTGAGGGAATTCCCCTTCACATTACACATAATTTAATGACGTAACCACGATTTAGTACCACTGACCAAACGGGCCGTGACGGTACAGTGCAAAAGGGTTAACCAAGGGAAATCATAAGAAAATGTTGGACAAAATAACCACCAAACACTCACATGTTTTGACCACAGCTTGATCCTCTATTAATTCCACTTAGCACCTAAAATTTCATTATGAGATTGTTAACTTAAGATACTCCATCATTAACCTTAAAAGTGCAAAATCTCAGAAAACATACCAACAAAGGCTTTGACCAAGAAAACAATGCCCGAGATAAGGCTAATGACACACAATCTGCAGGTGTACCTGTTCAAAATGTGTAATAAAAGACTCAGCTTCTTGATGCTAAATGAGATTAACATACAAGGCGATAATATTAGGCCAATTCATCCAAATAAGTATCATGTCAAAAATTCTCAATCTATCACCGACACACAAAAAGGACGAAAGTTCATTTGCAATTAATCAGTATCCACCTTATAATTAAATTGAAGATATCAATCACAGATAAATTTCACAACTCCAAAGTGTCGTTAACAAAAATCAAACATCTCGCTAAATCAAATTCAAGAAAAATATCCAGAAGATAATATATAGTTCGTTGTAACAAGATATTTCTCAAATCACATATTGGCAGCTATTTACTCCCGAAGCTATCAATACTAAACCAAATTTCTTCAAATTTTCGACGAATTATCACAAATGACAATAAAATCACAAGAAATTACCAGAAACTTCGAAAGCGGTGGCACCATTGATTTCAGTAGAAGTAACCTCAACTGTCTCACGAACTGTCAACGAATGTCCAGATGCAGATTTATCACTGCAATTCAACCACTTCATCATTCCACGCTAGAAAAAAATCACTCATCATCGCCAAAAAATTCAAAAAAATCAAAAAAAGGAAAAAAATAGACTAACAATTGAGGAGCACAAACGTGAACGTCAAAACGATCATCACGAACAAGAGCATCAACTAAAGAGGTAAGACCACATGACTCGATTCCGTCTCCATTAGTGACCAAAATCACCGGTTTCAAGCTCGCTTCCTCTATATTAGACTCATCAATATTAGCGTCAACAGCGGAAGGCGAAGAAGAAGGAGGTTCTTCTTGTTGCTGTTGTTGATTCTGTTGTTCGGAGGACTGAGTCAACTCGTTAATGGACTCGGAAGATTGTGCGACGACATTTTTTCTGGATGTCAAGACGTGCTGAAGATTAGCGACGAGAGATTGCGGCAAAGCGTTTCTGTTCATTGTTGACATACGATCTAGAAACCCTAGAAATGGAAGAAATGGAGTGGAATCAAATCTACTTTGGAAATTGGAATTGGAATTGGAATTGAAATAGAAATAAGGTGAGTTTTTGTATTTCGTTGCTTCTTGCTTGTGCAGAGAGGAGAGATAAATTTGGGGGATTTTTGATTTAGTAGGAGAAAGAATGGGAGTGAAGAAGAGGGAGTAAAAGGGGGGAAAAAGGTCAAATTGAGCGCTGGATATTCCGACGTGGCCAGGTGGATAAATTATATAATTGGGAGCTATATTTTGGGGGAATGTGGATTTTTTTTAGGTTATTTTTTCCTGGAAGTTATTAATGGTTTCCACGTCTCTACGTCGTTGGTGTTTGTCGGTTTTTTTATAAATATTTTTCTTTGTCCTTTGTTTGTTTGTTTGTTTGTTATCTTTATGGTAAATAACTATTCCAGTATAAGGCTCGGGCAACGTTCTCGGATTTTGTACGCTACAATTTAGTATTAATATATTATTTAGGAGTAATAAATGTTATTAAAAAAAGTCTTCTATAACATTGGTTTCAAGTTACAACTTAACTCTTGAATTTCGTTCATATATTACCATTGATGAAAGAAGCAATAATTGTATGGTAGAGACTAGAGAGATGGTTAGAACTCCTTATTTTGTTAGTGAGGTTGCGGGTTCAGATCCTCACATTGACAATCTAGAACAACCTAAGTCTGTGTTTGCATTGGTATGACTAAAAGAGATACAAGGAAACAAAATCCAAAAGAATTAGAAGGTTGTTTTAGTTTGCAAGTGTTGGTTCAAGGTGAATCCATTACTTGACGAGAATAGATTCCGGCGAGTTGTTTCCGCTTCTTAGTCTCCAGTAACAGTTCTTGTTTGTTGGTGCAACCTTCTTTCTCTCTCTAATCTTTCACATATATAGCCTAGTACCTTCCCCTTATTTTGTCATTATTCACCACAACTATGTTGCTCAATTTTCAACCTAAAATGAAATTTGAAGCCAGTGTTGTTAAAATCACGATTTAAATTGTAAAATCGTGCGATTTTAAGATTCTAATTTGGCACACAATTTAAATCGTTGTTAAAATCGTAACTAAAATCGTAAAAATCGTATAAAAAATCGTGATTTATTAACGATTCTAATGATTTTGTTAAAAGCTTTCAAAATAATTGTAAAAAATGTGGCTAAGCCCATTCTGGTTATCCTATTGATGTTTTAACCCTAACTTTGCCTACTGACTTCCCACAAGCGCTCAAGTCACTCAAAAATACCAAAAAATCAAATCATTAGCTCGAATTGCTCATCTCCAAATGTCATTGAAGCTTCTAATCACTTAACGTAATTCCCAAATTTCTCTAAATCGTGTAAGCTATCTATACTGAATTCCCTAATTTCTTCATGAAACTCATTTCTCAATTCGTGTGCCTTATTGTTGAATTCGTCCTTTTTACCAAATTTCTTGTGGATTAAATATGAGTTTAGATTTTTGGAATGTTGTATAATGTGGTGTAATATGTGATGTTATATAGATGATGAATGTTAGACCTTTAACTTGCTTTTTAATATTTATTTAAATGTATGAAAGGTCATTCCTCATAGAAAAATCTTCAAACGGTTAGGCTACATCAATATCTAATTATTTATCAAACATTTGTGGGTTAACTAAATAAATAATTGAAGTTATAGTTTTGTATAGTGGCAAAAATGGTTGAACAATTTACACACTTTATGATACACATTCTTTAGGCAAAAAAAGTATAATCTTACGATTTTACGATTCAATTTTAACAGGTCTGTCCTATTTAAGTTAGCATCCCGATTTAACAACCTTGTTTAAAGCTATTTCATTTTTGTATTTTGGATCTAAAGTTCATATGTAAACAAATTTGGGGAGACTCCTTCATATTTTATCTTCTTGGCCTTTGTTTAATTACTTTCTTCAATGCCATTGCAGTTTGACATTTCCCCTTGTTGCTATCACTATAATTATCGTTCTCTTTTTCCTTTTGTCAAGATTGACGTTTAAGAAGGAAGAAAACCATAGAAAGGAGGTAGCCATTAATGGAGGTCGTAAGGTGGACTACAGAGAATGAGCTGAAAGGGTTATTATTTTTATTCTCTTTGAAGGAGAAGGTTGGGACTACCTATAAGTGAATCCCTTTATTTTTATCCTTTCCCATTCTTGTTGGTTTTCATTCAATTTCATTTCTTTAATTGATACCAAATTAAATGCGCGCTACATAAATACTAGTTTTAATCAATTTTCTTTTATAGATGAAAAGAGTCAATAAAGTTACTTACAATGACTAAGAGATCATCTAATAAGGGATATTAAAACAAGAGATTAACAATGATTGCGAAAAGAATGACTTCAAGGTTGTATCGTGGTAGAAGGCCACTTACTTAAGTAATTACAGTCCAATGTCGGTGATAACTAATGATAGTCGAAAAGCTATGTGTCTAGAGATAGCCTGAAGCAATCTTATAAAGGAGCAACGAAAACCACACCACAACTGCCAAAAGTTAGTGAAAACCAACAAACTTGTGTTGGCGTCAAAATAGAGCTCAACTCGCTATGATTTCCATATCCCCACGCCCACAAATTGGTCCAATCTGGGCGGTTTATACACTTGTGTGCATGGATGTGTTTCCAAGGCCCGACCAGTAGCACGAAGTCCACAAAATTCATATACAAGTCCAACTTAAAATGAGCTAATAAAGGGGATGATAAATTTATAAGAGAAAAATCATTCTCACATCCAATATGGGGCTTTGGCTCTTGAACACGAATTTTGATAGTCTTTGTTCCAACACAAAATCTTAATTTTATGTTAACTTTACCATTAGTATATTCCCTAACCAACCAAAAAAATGTGCCACTAATTAATACCAACCCCTTCATTCCTACATTTGCTTGAGCCCTTAACCTTTTTAACATTTGGAAGTGCTACCGAATGACCAACATCATCTTCCTTTCAACTCATCCGGGCCATCAAATTTGGATTCATATTCTTCGAATTCATTGCTTATGTTTAAGTTTTTAACTCCTTTATACTGAGCTATAAGTTCCTAAACAAGACAAGCTTCTCCTCATAACTCTTTTGTCTCTTCTTCTCAACTACTATTAACTTACTTTTAGCACTTACATATTCATCATCACCTCAACATTCCCCTTAAATCATGATTATATAGATATTCACAACTGGATTCAAAACATCAGTCACTACTTTAGCAACCACTTTATTAGGATCATCTCGATTTAGAACATCATCATCTCCTTCCTTAGTTAACAAACTCATGAAAGACTTATTCTTTCCGCTTCAAAATGATATTTTATACTCTAACTACTTATAAAGTACTTTTACTCAAGAAGAGAAAACCCAAAACTATTAAACATAAAAATGGACTCGGGGTATCGCCGGAGCCACAAACTCCTAGTAGTTTATATAAAAATGTATCAAACATTTTCCAACAAAAAACAAAATGAGACCTATATGGGGAGGTCCCACATCAAGTGAAGTTATAAAAATATACCAAACACCAAACTCAAACGATGAAAATTAATATGCTAAAACTAGACATCAATCCCAATTGGTCGTAAAATGTCGAGGGTAGATGAAAGGTAGAAGCAGAATGATTGAGAAAAGTGCGAAGAGTACTCAATATTCAAACACTTTTGACCATTCATGGATCATATACATTAGATACTAATTTGATGAATTTCATTCTAGCTACTAACAACTAAAAAACTCTTGCTGCTTTCATCATCGTCCACTACAATGATTAACTACAAAACAATTCTTTTATCTTCGTTTTGACCGTAGTGATAATTATCATTTGTTATAGCCCACATCACATAACGTACTAACTTGTAACTTGCCGTTAGTAATTTAGTATCTCACATAGTCACATTTCGTTACATGCTGTAAAAAAATTAGTGTTGTACGACAAAAGGCAAGTTTTACTAGATACTCTAGCACGGTTGAAGCGATATATGGTGTGTTAGGGCTTATTCTTTTACTCAATCCAATTAAACTAAAAAAAATCACCCTCTTTCTATCTAGCTAGGTATAGTATAGAATTTTTTTTACTAATGTAGAATTATATAGAAGCCATTTAGAGGATTTGAAAGGAATATTACAACCAAATTCATATTCTTATTTGAATGGGTTTCTAACAATTTGATTCTTTGAGATGATTGGTTTTCTCTTTTATTTATTATCTAGAGAAAATATGTCTCCTTTGAGGTAGGCCAATGGCGTGGAGTGGCTTCAAGTACATGCAAATATATAATATGAATAAATTCGTCACTTTTGACTTTCTTTTTTGAGATTGTTTTTCTTATCAATATGCTCTAAATCTGATACTAATATTTAAAGCACATTTTATACATCAGCTCACGAAGATCATGATATTTGGCGTACTTATCTAACGTTATATGTCTAGACACCCAAGCTGACATGTCATAGCTTTATTGGGCGAGTGGGGTGGAGTTGGTGTGAAACAGTAACAAGTTGATGCATTATTGGATTTACTAATTATTATGGAAAATTTTGTTGTCAACTAATTTCAAAAGACGTTGATATAATAAAAAGAATATTGTTTTTTAAATAAAAAATTAACAATTATTCCGATTTAGAATAGAATTACAATGAACTTGGCCCATGCATTACACGGGTTGGAAACTAGAATTTGAAGTATATTAAAGAAAATTTTCGCAAGCATAGAGAGAGCCAAATCGTCATCTAAGATTGTCATGTTACAAATTTCAACATCAAATTTATAAATAGAGTTCCATAGAATATAAAAAAGACATTTAAAAAGCTTTGGATGATGAAAAGTTAAGAGTTTGATTTTAAATAAACAATGTACAAATATTACTCCTTCTTTTACATTATTGGAGATTGTTTGAAATACACTTTAAAATAAGAGTCATATAACAAAGTTATATACCCAATAAAAATATAAAAGTTAAGTGAACAACAATATAATGGTTATCCTTCTTTTTTACCCATATATAAGACCATATAACAATTATTAAATTATAATAAAGATATGACTATATTATTTTTAAAATGTAAAATTGTAGTAGAAATAAGAGTTTCATTGTATTTGTTTTAGGAAGGTACACCCAATAGTTTGGATAATCGAAAATTGCTTCATAATTGGAATTGTTTTGATCGAAACGGTTATAGAAGAGAATATTTCTATTAATTTTTCCAAAAAAAAAAAATATTAATACCATTCTAGTAACAAATCTTTTGCTTTTAATAAAAGTCCACCATGATGATTAATAATTGGAACAATTCTTTTGCCTTCTTTGCGACAAAGATAATTGTCATTTTCTACTTCATCCTTCCTATTTTATTTGCTACATTCACCTTTTCATAGTTTTTAAGATACGATTTTAAAACTAATATCTCAAATTTGGTTTAGTAAAAAGTTATAAAATTTGAAAAGCACACACAAGATCCCGCATGAGTTTGTTTTTCGTTATATATAAAAATTTAAATACACTCAAAGTTGCAATGCGAATAGTGCTCAAATTCTGTATGTAGCAAATCAAATGAGATAGAGGGAGTATAATAAGGAAAAATTGTCAGAAACCACCTAATAAAGACACTTTTTTTGAGAAACCACCTAATAAATATTTCATTCAAAAAAACCACCTATTAACACACTTTTTTTTAAAAAAACACCACCACTTGAGATCAAATTAATAACTCCGTTGGCCCTGTAACCACTTATCGACAGATTAGTAACTCCAGAAAAGTCACTCGGGGTCGAATGCAAATGGAGGGAACTGATTACAATGTTAAATGAATTACTTATTTGGTCTCAAGTGGTAGTATTTTGAAAGAGAATGTGTTTTATTAGGTGCTTTTTTTTAATAAAATGTTTATTAGGGGATTTTCTCAAAAAAAAGTGTCTTTATTTTTTTGTGTGTTTGCACCCGGTTCACCCTTCGGCTACATCCGGATCGAGGCCAAGTTCGGGGTGGTTAGGTTCCATTCCTCTCCCAAGGGTGTTGCGGGGATTCGTACACGAGTCCGTCCCACCAAAGCCAGTCCCTATCACTACTTGACCAACACTTAGTACTTGGTAAAAAAAGTGTCTTTATTAGGTGGTTCTTGACAAAAAATTTTGTCGCCTAACTTTCTATGTTTCCGGAAGTAAGTGACAAGCAAGAGTTTTTTCTCCATTGAGTCTATAACGAGTGTCAGCCACTGTGGATCACCACTATTAATAATTTATACCCAAAAGTGATCCATTTATTAGAAAACAATATTGTATCTTTATGATGATGATTATGATTAATATTATTATAATGTGCAACAGTCGGGGCTCCGGAAGAGGAATCCAACAATCTACGACAACATTTATGGCATCGAACTCGAGGAACTGACGGCAAGAAAGACAAGACGAGTGAGATCCAAGCCACATGTCAATACATGATACGTGGAATCTGTGACTACATTGAGGAAGGACGCAAATCTCTTCGCTAGCGGTGTTCAACTTTCGGTCGAGACCGGAAAAATGGCCCGGTTCTGACCGAGACCGGACCGATCTTTTTCCGGTTCGGTCTTTGGTCCGCAAATTTTAAAAAAATCGTTCTTCTGTCCGTCCGGTCTAAACCCGAACTTTTCCGGTCCAGACCGGTTACACTTTTTTTTTATTTAAAATATATTGAAACTTAAAAGTTAATGTAGAATTTTAGATTATAGGTCTTCTCACATACTTCCAAATTTCAAACTTGAAACTATAAAATAATTTTTTATTTAAAGTAATTGTAAATTTTGAATGATTTATGGAAGTATATAATTGTTATAGGAAAAAAAAACAACTAAAATGAATTTTCGGTCTAACCGGTTCAGTTTCGGACCGGTCCCTATAATTTCCATCCGGTCCGGTCTCAAGACCGGTTTTAATTCGGTCCGGTCTTCGGTCTCTATTTTCCGCGACTTTCGGTCCCGGTCCGGTCCGTCCGAGACCGATGAACGCCCCTACACTTCGCCGTTGGTAAAATCCGACGAGCAGATTTAGCAATCGCGGAGAGTTTACCAACGTGCACTCATAGTAAGGGTGAGATGGTGTTTTAATAATGGAGGAGGAGGTGAAGGGAGAAAATTTTTTGGTACTTCCTGGAGCACAGTGCTCCGTGCACCGGGGTTAGGGGAAAACAGCCGGTGAACGAAATTAGGGCAAAATAGCTTGCCGCCGAACGGATTAGGGTAAAATGGCAGCGAAATTAGGTAAAAACAAAGAGGCCGTTAGGGCAAATCAAAGCAGCGGCTAGGGCAAAGCAAACCGGCAGCCAGGGTCGTCATCCGCCGAGCCACGTTCACCGGAAAGGCGGAAAACTGGCGTTGCTCTTCTCTCTCTCCTTTTTCTGACCAGATGTTCTTCGAATTGTTGGATGATGTTCTGTTAGATTTGGTTTTAATGCTCTTCAAGGTCATTCATTTTTGTTCTTTGAATGTTTGTATTTTGTTCTTTATATTTCAAGGAAATATTCTTTTTGAATTGAAGGTTTTTAAATTTTTTTGTAAGGAAATGTTTTTTGAGGTTTGCAATTTGTTCTTTGTAAAAAAGTATTTTTGTTGTTTGAAATTTCGTATTTTGTTCTTTTTGTTTTAAGTAAATGTTCTTTGAAGTTTTGTATTTTCTTTTAAAAAATGTAAGTTGTTCTTTTGAAATTTCGTATTTTGTTCTTTCTGATTCAAGTAAATGTTATTTTGATGTTATGTTCTCCCAGTATTCATTATATGTTCTTTCTGACGACTTTTTAATGTTATGTTCTCCCAGTGTTCATTATATGTTCTTACTGACGACTTATTTTAAAATCCGGGAGTACAATGTTCCGTGCTCCTAGGAGCACCAAAAACGGACTAGTGAAGGGTGGGATTATACGAGGAGTGAAGAGAGAGAGTAAATGGGAGTAGTAGTAAGTTTTTAATTAGGTTGACGTTAATAAAGTAAGAATATGATGGTAATTTGGTATTTATTCTTAATTCTAATTTGATATTGTATAATTAAAAATTTAAAATATTAAACTACTAAAATATCTAATATTATTGATGGGTAAAGTTTTTCGTTCTTTCTATTAAAAAAGGTCAAGAACAAGATTAAATGTAAAATTTGAACCGTACGGTTTTGTTGGTCATCCTTCGTTTAATATTGAGCACCTATAACTGAAAAAATCTCTAGCTAATCAACACTTTATTTCCTTTTTTCTTTATAGCCTTTTGGAGCACAAATGACTAGCTACTTATTAAAATCCTTAATCTCAAAGCTAATACAAGTTTTGTGGCATCTTCATCAGCAAATCTGATATTCTTTGGCTACTTATTAAAATCATTAGATCTTAAAACTGATGTCAGTCTCATTGTCCAACCAAGTACCAACCACAATAACTATACAATGTCAGATTCAAAGATTTCAACATGTGCAATGTGCACACCTGCACAAGAAGATTTTGCCCTTTTCTATTTGGCGGGTGCCCCTACCCTTGTGTGTATGTTTTTCATCAATACATCTCTTGACCATCAAAAAAGATCTTGTTACAGTTTTATTTCGTACAGAGGCATTTGCCAAATAGAATTTTATTCTTTTGGACTGCGTTAAAATAGATTAAGTTTAATTGAGCTCATAAGTATACAAAGACAAATTTTAAGAATTAAACTGAAATTTAAAAATAAGTCCAAAAGAAGATGGCTTACCGTCTTTGTTGCTTTTGCTTCAAGTGTTTTTTTCCTGTTATTTAAGATCCATGTCTAATCTTTAACGTCCTTATACGCATTGCTAAAATCTTGGATAAAGTTCATATTATCAAAATTCAAAAGTTCTACGTTCATAGTTGATGCTTCAAAACAAGAACAATTAAGGACGAAGAGGAGTGATTATGACGAAGAGGAGTGATTATGTAATAATCCCGCCAATCTTTTAAATAGCTTAACGTATATTAGCTAAGGGAAACACCCGTATTTCTTCTAGGGAATCTCCTAATTGCTCCAAAGCAACCAAAAAGAGAAGAGGTTGAATGCCAGATAAGAAATTACACTTCCTCCACTTTATAATAAGCACAATATAGCATAATTTTTATTATACACCTGGGTGTACTATGAGCATGGTACACCCAAGGGTAGTTTTTTGCACAAACAGTCTTGGATATGCTCATAGTACACCCCAGATGTATAATACATAATTTCGTAATATGAAAGACGGTATGATATTTTAGATATCCAGATAATGAAAGAGAGATAAAAAGTAACTCGGGTTATGTCAATTATGTGAAGAAAGATAAAAAGAAACCATCAACCAAATTAATAAGATTGCATTTATTTCGTTCCTAAAATGGAAAATATTACGCTTACTATAGAACGGAATAAGTATAAAAGTTATGGTAGCCCTGATATCTTTACACTAAGCAAGTTCTTCAATATTTACAAAAGAGAAATTAAATAAGCGGGGGGGGGGGATATGAAGTACTGATCAATAACCTTTTATCTTTTTAGACCCGCTTCAACGCGAAATCTTTACAGTTATCTAATTCTAATGGATGGATTACCCACTGCGTAAATGTAGGGTGACTAGCATGTCAGCCATTAGAGTTCTTCAATAATTTACAACACTTGAAGGCTCTATGGATTTCCCACAACTACACTAATACCTAAGATCCTCCTCTTTGCTTCTCTTTATTGCCTCCACTATACAAGAACTCCAAAATTGCAGAAGCTTTTGATGGTTCATTCTGTCTGCGTTCACTACCACTACTTGTCCCTTCATTCTTAGCGACCTCCTTAGAGATAGTCGCCGAATTCACTTTTATCCCAGATGCGAATGTGGCTGCTGATAAAAGAGCACTTTGAGCAGCACTTGATGTGTTTTTAGCTCCATGACCTAAAGAACTTGGAGAAGCCCAAAGCTTCTGTTGTAATGCCTTCTCAGATTTATCTGTACTTTCCTTTTCTTTGATCCGAAAATCAAGATGCCCACTAGCAGGCAAGGTAACTTTTGATTCATCGCCACATTTATTATATAAAGATCCACCAGAAGATGGAGCACCTAAAGTTAGCACCCTGCTTGATATTCCTTTGCTCAGCTGATTACAATCGACTCCACCTCCATCACCACCACCATCAGCAGCAATTCTATTTGACGAGCCAACTTTCTCATGTTTTGTAGACTCCTGCAGCAGTGTCTTTCCAAATGAATGGAAGCTAGAGTTATCTCCATGAAATGAAGGGTTGGATTGTTTCTTGTCCCCTAAGCTACCAACAGAGTTTCTAACAAATGAGAGAAACTTCATTGATTGAGGCGTGTCAGAAGCAGGTGTGTCCATCAAAGTTTTAGCCAAGTCGGCAGCTGTTGCTGCTGTGTTTGGCTGACCACTAGTTCCAGCAGCAACACTAGATTTTGGGGATAAATCAGCTTTTTCATGCTTACCAGAATCCTTGAGTAAAGATTTTCCAGATGAAAGAAAGCTTAAACCTTTTGGTGCCTTTGCTTGCAGAATAGTCTTCCCTGCTGAGTTTTCCTTCAGACACTTTGGTGTAGAAGTTTCAAAAGAGAAGGACACCTTATCATTGAGCTGCCGTTTTGAGTTTGACTTGTCATGCGGATCCAGAAAAGTTGTTTCACATTTGGGGCCACCTGCTGTAGCTCCTGAAGGAATCTGATGGAAACATAAATAGTATTCAGTTGAAAAGAAAAGGAAAAGAAAGGGTTAGTATAGAAACTGACTCTATGATGCATGGCAATACCTTGTGTGAAAACAAGCAGCTATCACCTCTGCTACAAAATCCTGCAGCCACATAACTGTTGCATGGATAATTGGACAATTGATGATCAAATGGACAATCATCCCCTTTCATGCAAGCTTGACGTGCAAAATGACAGCATGGCTGTAGCACAGAGTGAACAAGAAAATCAGCCGAATAGAAAAAGCATACAACACAAACAAAAGGCACAACAAAAACGACAGAAGATTCCATTTAATGTGTGTGATTAGGTTTAGGCCACAACACATCCCCCCCCAAAACAATCACCAACACTGTACATGAGCCCTATTAGAGGCATCAGGTCATTGATATGGTAATCACACTGTACATGAGCCCTATTAGAGGCATCAGGTCATTGATATGGTAATCTGCTACTAATATACGCAATCCCCCCCCTATATTTGCTTCTGTAGCACACACATCAACACTGTACAGTAGTACGCCCATCCATGTGTGCATGGAGAACAGAACCCTTTTTCAGCAACGATTCAGCCAAAATTTAAATTTTGTCAAGCTTGTCGTGCCATCTCCTTTTTAAAGGTTTCAGATGACGATTCATGTTAGCCAACCCCAACTCATTTTGGGAATAAGGCTTTGTTGTTGTTGTTGTAGTAAGAGTTTTTCACCTCGTCCCAAGGAGGAACCTCTTTAAAGGTATTAGATAATCTTAGCGCTTGTTTGGTTTACATAGGTATAAAATTCCCATGAGAAATTACTTCCAATGGCGGAGCTAGGAATTTTCGAATGACGGGGCTAGAATTTAACAATTTGAAAAATGAAATTGTATGAAAGGGAAAAAAATGTTGGTATGGAGATTTGAACTCGAGTTTCATGAGTCATTTATTTTATTTGTGATAAAAACCAAGCCAAGTCTATTTGGTGATATTATACTACATTAAATTCTACATATACATTAAAATTTATAGATCGCCCCCACTTACTTCTCTTGTGAACGTTCTATGAAATGGACCAAACGTGTTTGGTTGGCATTGTGGCATGTGCACCCTCTAGAAATTGACATGGAATCGTGACTTACCAAGGGCAAGGTGGGTAAGCCACTTCCATGGTCGAGGGAATTTAAACTTCCAAGATAAAGTCTCACTTCACTCATCTCATTCATATTATGTCAGCCAAACATGTCAGATACGCAATTCCTAAGAAGTCTCACTTGGCCTTGTATTTGCTTGCTAACCAAACAAGCACTTAATGTTGATGTTAAGATTTGTAATTTGATTGGGGAATTAGTGTCTTGAATTTATTTGAGGATCAAACTCCAAGAACCTGCTTCTTGATCGAGCATTAGAGCTGTGGGCAAAGAGAAAATTTCAATCTTGCAAGCATGTGCCGATATGTGAACTGCATGTTCTCCCTCTTTGCCCCCTTGCACTCCTCTTAGTTTGAGGTGTACTTTTGTAAGTCCTGTTCTCCCTCTTTGCCCCTTACATTTCTCTTCGTTTGAGGTGTATTTAGTCCTATATAATCAAGGATGTCCAAGCACCTACCGGCTTACAACATGAAGATCAAAAGGTCTGTGCGGGGGAAAAAATGGATCTTCAAGGGGAAAGCTTGTTCACATCAGGACTCTTTCTCCTAGGTTGTACGTTCAAGCCAGGTCCTACAATTTAACTGGTGCTAGTAATTTGTTGATTTGGAGGTTAACCTATGCATGATAACCTGAAAGCTGAGGACATGACTATTTTTGTCCATGGCATCACCTTAAGATAGACTTGATAGTTGATATTATACACCTTTTTTTGCAATGCTACTATATCTTCTTAATCTTATCTTTTAACAGAATGCCCATATATCACAACTAACTCTGCTAAGAACTGATATATATAAAGTTTTGGGTTGCTTGAGGAATAAGTTAGGGATTAGTTAGGGAACACATTCTTTATATAGAGGAAAATAAAGAGGGGAAAGCATCTGGAAAATTGTTGAAAATTTATTAGTCTATTGTGGGAGAGAGCATGTCTCTTGAAAGCTTGTAGTATCCTTTACCTTTCTGTAATTTCACATTATTCATACAAAACCATCATCTCCTTCCTTAAATCTTCAGACTTCATCTCTTAGAATCTACCCAAGCTAAGTTATTTATTAGCGAATTGTATCAGCCTCTCGGGCCAAGTTAGTGACGTCAGAATTGTAGTGCTCACCCAGGGCGAGGTTATGCTAGCGCAAAGCTAACGGAATGAGCGCCTGGGTCGGAGCGTGGTGGAATGTAATAGATCCCCTTGCAAGGTATAGGACTGGGAGTCCCACATGGGGCTTGTTGGGGCCTTGATGTGGGGTTCATGAAGACATAGGCTCCTCCCTCCTCTTAGACTAGCATTTGAGGATAGCTTCTCCCTTGTCTATAAATTTATGTTAAGTGGACTCTGGTACAAATATCGGATACGGATCCGAGTGTGCGGTTCGTCATTTTCGAAATTTTTGGGTAAGGGGACACTGTCCTAACTTTGGACACGTGTAGCAGATGCGATAATAGATTCTTAAGAAAATATTAAAATAAGCCCTTTATAAATTTTGCTGGTGTCCGAGACTCAAGTATCATAGACTATAATATGGACCTTCCCTATTTACTCAGCCAATTCTTGATAACAATCGGGCCCATGTCTGTTTTTTTAAAATCTCAGCCCAATTTATCAACACAAGTTCAAAGAAACCCTCCCACTCAATTGTTAAAACCCATTTATTCTGCCCACCCTTTTTTCTCTGGCCGACTGGCCCACTCAAAAAAAGTGAGGAAAGTACTAAATTTGACTTCATCTTTGGTCTACGCTCCAAACAATTTCTAAAACCTCGGTTCTCAGCCTTACATCTCACAAATCTACCCAATACCAATATTATCCCCACTCAACGTTTGTCAAGCCCATTGTATTTTTACCTTCCTACGACCTGCAAACTCACTCTTTTTGCCCGGCCTATTCCCTCCAAACAACTTTTAAACCCTCATTTCTCGACCTTACAACTCACAACTCTACTCAACCCATCAAATATTATCCTCACACAAACCCAGTCTCTTTTTACCTATTCTACCACCTGCAAACTCACTCTTTTAATCTCGTGGCCACTCATCCTTTCCAACATAGCCTTCCCTCTGATTCTTGGCGTTCAAACACCTCCAAATCCAAAACACACATCCATCTCTCCACCCACCACCGGCCCACAACCCTCAAAAGTTCCAAGGAGGTTCTGTCATTGCTAAGTCACTGGAATACATACAAATACTCACTCATGAAGAAGGGCAATTCAAGATGGCCAATGACGGTGTTAAGAAATGGTGCACTGATCATTTTGGCCGCTGCCAAGGAGATGAAGCCGGTTATTATCCAGCTCTAGGACAAGGTGGAAGTGCGGAACTTGGGAGGCCAGTAATGTTCAGAACTAATATATAGGGGAAGGGGTACTTTAGGCACTATCTCTCTAAGTTAGTTTTGAGACAGTATCTGAAAAGTGGTTGAGAATTTATTGGTTTATTGTGGGAGAGAACAAGCCTCTCAATAGCCTGTATGATCCTTTATTTTTCTGTATTTTCAGTCTATTAATACACAAACATCATCTTCCTTAAATCTTTACCTTTCATCTATTAGATAACCAAGCTAAGTTAATCCTTAGCAAAACGATCTATCCCATATTTAAAAGTAAAACTATTCAAAACCTACCAAGGTCTCGCAATAGGCTTGAAAGTTGTTGACTTATATTATAGGCAACACTGAAGTGCTTGTGATTTCAAATTATCATAGAAGACTACTTTTCCTCATCCAACTCATCACTATCAAAAGATACATACAAGAGGATTTTGTTTGATCAAACATCTAACACAACAGCTCTTATGTATGTAGAAGACTTAATCATTCAGTTGCTAAACAACACAAATAATAGCTCTTATGTAGGTAGACAACATTATCAGTTTGTACCTTGGATTTCGTTAGTGGTATCACATCATGTGAGAACTTGCATTTCTCTCCCTGTGAAATAGAAAGAGCAGATATGAGAAACCTAACAGAATGATGTTGATAAACTATATTAAAGTATCAAGGTAACGCTTCTAACAATTTAACTTTCAGATGTCCTTTAGCTACAGTATGGATGATAACACAGATTAATCATAGCATTTCCAAAGTATACATAACGTACTCATTTCTCCATCTATACATAGATCTGATCTTTGTTATCACCAAATGTCACTGCTAAGAGTAAATTTTCATCTCAAGACATATGGTACACGAGATGAAGGTGCAGCATCACATAAACAGCACAAGACAGAAAATACAACTAAACCATTACAGATGATGAAAAAGATATGACTCAATTGCCAAACAATAGCAACAAATAAAATTGCATGGTTATAATCCAATCATGTAAAATATCCAAGATACAAGAAAAAAGATTATAAAATACGAAATTAATTACCGATCGCGCATCCAAATCAAAATCTTAATAGAAAAAGATAATCTCGAACAAGCAGTAGCGGATATAGGATTTGGTAAATCGGGGTACGGTTACATAAAAAGCAATCATCCGGAAAAAGATTTTAATAAACAGTTAAATATTGCAAAAGCCATTGTAAACATAAAATTATACGTTTGAATTGCAAATAGTTCAAAAGAGGGCGATTATAATTATATCATCTCAAGTGAAATTTTACAATTGCATTTTACGTGTTTTCATGTTTTGGAAACAACCTTTTAATTTTTTTGGCATTTTACAACCTTTTTTCGGCGAGATCAAACCTCAAGGCTATTTTTTGATTTCAAGTTTCGATCACAAAACGTTTTTCAAGGCATTTAGCACCTTTAAGTGCGAGGGTTGAACGTAGAAATGCCTTGATCAACGCCAAAAAACGAGAATCAATGTCGGAAAAACCCTTGAGGTCTGAGTATAAACAATTTTTACAATCCTCTGTTTGTCGGAACAAGGATAGTGAGCAACCTCTTGGCATCTTCCCTTAAGATAGTGGCGGCAGTGAGAGATAACTTTTGGTTTCACAACTGGTTGAAGCTTTAATCTCTTGACGCCAAGTTTCTTGTTCATTTCTGCCCGTTTCTTCCTTTTCTGCCGCTGCAGAATAAAATCAGCGGTTAACAAAAATAATAAAAAGCCATAAAAAATGGAACATTAGGCACAAACTTCTCTGAAAACTACTCAAGAACAGGAATCATTTCATATTGATCAAAAAATATTTTTAGATTTGCGCAGATATATGATCAAGAATTACTGTTAGTCCCAGGATAGAGATGTAATAGTGTTATGTTACTTTGGATTGCAAGGCAGTAGTTCGTCAATCAAATGATAATGCATCTGAAATACATATACGTAAAAGTTCTTAGTGGTAGTGGCTCACCACTGCATAATTCTTATAACTGATGCTACAGTATTATTACACTCAGTAGACAGCTTATATGTTTCTAAGATAAGTCATCCTTACAATTAAGAGTTCACCAGACACTTAAAGCAGAAAAAGGAAGTTGCAGTTATTATATAAAGCGGGGTATCCAGAGACAGACAGCTCCTAAGCAAGAATCCCTAGAGAAGCTAGAAAGTAGGAACACTGCTCTTACTCACATAAGATCCAACTAAAGATCAGATCTTTAAATATTTTATCATACCTTCCAATGTGGAGGTTCCCCCCCCCCCAAAAGAAAAATAAACCACCTCTTTCATGGTAACTGAAAATGATAAGAATGGATTGCATAAACATTCATCTTATAAAGATAAGATTGGACTTTCCCAAGAACTGCTTCATAGGATTTCTTTTAGTGTCTATCATTGTAAAACCTATTAATCACTTGGAAAGGGCAATAAAGGAACTCTTTCGTTTTTAGCCCCAGCAGCCGCAACCCAGTAGAGGACATTGGGTAGGGCAAACAGCTAATACCAAGGGGGAAACTGGCCCAACCTTGCCACAAGAAATACTTCCACCGTCTCTTAATAAGTGAGACACTTTGATGATAAAGAAATCTCACAATAAGTGACACACGTTCAAAAATGGGAAGTTTTAAAAGACAAAGTTACATAAATATCTTTACTCAACCAAAATAAACATACCTAATTACTTTTTCCCCTAACTAATTCTTATTAACCCACTCCCCCAACTTAACACTTTGACGACCTCCCCACCCCTCTCTACTCCCCACTTTCACAACCCACCCAGCCACCAGCCCAACACCCCTTGACCTCTCTCTTTGACCTCCTTCTTTTCAAACCCCCTCTTTTCCCAGCCTCCTACTTTTCAAACCCTCTTTTCCCGGCCTCTCTTATCTGAGCTCTTCAATCTTCCCATTCAAAAGTTGAAGAAAAAAGTGGTCAAATAACCCTAGGTCAAAGATGCAGTGGTCAATTACGAAGTACGAGGTTCCAAGGAGAAAAGGAAGAAGACCATCCAGAAGAAGAAGCCAGAGAGAAGAGGAGAAGAACTTCCCAGGTCTGGTTGCTCTTTGATAGCTGGTGAATGAAGTGACGAGGAAAAGGAAGCTTTCCAGATTTGAGTTCTCTCTTTCCAAATGTCACTAATGGTAGTGGTGGTTTCCGTGGCTTTGGATGGCTTTCGGGGGTTTGCGGTGGTTTATAGCGACTGTGGAGTGGTTTCGGACGGTTTGAGGTTGTGTACGGTGGTGGTTAAGGGTTGGTTTTCTGTCACTTTGGGTGGTTTGTAGTGGCTGTGAAGTGGCCTCAGGGTAGTTTGCGAAGTCTATGGAGTGGTTCCCAAATGAATTTGGGTAGTTTGCAGTGGTTTCTGGTGGATTTGGGGTGGTTTCTGAGTGGGGATGGCAAGTTGGCAACCACGCGGTGCTGTTGGTGCTGGGGTGGATCATGGAGTTGATTGTGAATAGTTTACTCTTGTGTTTAACGTTAATTAAGTAAACCTTTCCTCTCTTAATTGTGGTCCCCAACTTTCTCTATGTTCCACTTATTAAGAAACGGAGGATAATAGCGGTTACAATGAGGAAAGAAAAACTACTCATGGTTGATCTTAAGCATGAAATAGAAGTCCACTTGAAGTACAATGCAAAGTAATCATGACATATGCTTATTTTAGATGAAAGATGTAACTCGTATGCATCTAAGGCAAGTAGCCAACTCTTCATATCCAAGACAAGACCTAGGATAAGAATCCTAAACTTGAAATATATCGGCCAAAGCCATCCAAAAGATACAACAATGAGGAAACATAATATTTCACTTAGCTAATATACTAGTATTTCGCATAAGAGGGGATTTTTACCAAAATAAATCTTATAAAAAAGATGATACAATCAACTAGGTCTAGCTAGTCATATGTAAAACCTACCACGAACCAGTCCCTTATGTAACGTTTCCATAAATCACACCTATTGACAAAAAAAGAAGTTTATGAAGCCATACATGGTTAACAAATTATATATTGTATTCATACAGTCTCGAGGAAAAAGGAAAGAAGCCGTGTTCACTTCTAATGGACCAGCTATATGAGGGGTATGGTAGAAATTGCACAATAAATCATTTATCGAGCTTGAAAGAAAAGGCAGATAAGTTAGAGGGAAAGGGGAATCCTTAACACTAGTAATACATGAGAGTTGAAGAGTTATTGGTTTCTTGGGAGAGGCTCAAGCCTCTTGAAAGCTTGTTACTTATGTTTTCTGTAATGTCCAATTTCATCTATCAAGATCACCTTCTTCCTTCTATTTTCCGCCCATATTTTAGTTTATTACATCAATATCCATTTCATCGATTCTTCTGCAAACCCTGCCACACTTTTTGAACTGCACGCCATACAGGTGTCCACATTAGTCATGACTTCCAAGGAAATCATACCCACGTGATATATTTGTCTACTTAGATGCTCCTACTTTAAGTGTTTCCATATATTTCCTCAATTTCAACACACATGATGTTTAAGTAACAAGCTCAATAAACCTCGAAAAAAAAATATAAGCAGAACAAAGATTTGGTAGTTACTGCATCGATATCCGTAACTGACACATTATCCTGCATCAGCTATCTGAAGTTACATGTAATACTTGGATGCAACAAGTATTACGCAAATCACAAAGGTGGTGAAGCAACAAGTAATTTGAAATGGAGGATGGTTGAAAAGGAATGAAATACATGAAATATATTACGTGCAAAAGGTTTCTCGTTACAGATTATGTGTGATTTCACCCTAACTGTTGTGTTTGATTCTGGTAGAAGATGGATTGCAATGGTTGAGAAATGACTCAAGTAATCTAAGTAGTATATTATGAAAAATGGGGCTCTTTATACATTTTCACATCCCGGCTTAACGCTTTCAACTTTATCACCTTTCATTTTTCACTTTTTCAATTTTGATACATTTTATAAAGGAATTTTGTGTAAACTCTTGAGCCTTCAAGACACTATATATAAATATCCATGGATCTACATGTTGGTGATAATGAGAACTGGCAACTGGCGCTCCAAACTAACTTCTGCTACGTGCTAGCCTACCCTTATATAAACAAGAATAATGGGGTATTCCTGCGAGGATTACTCAACCCCTTTTATATATAATCGCACTTCTGGTTACGTTGCCTTACCCTCACCATACTATAACAAACAGAAACAGGTACAGTATAAGATGGAACAGCCCAACGCTTTACTTTCCTTAATGCCCTAAAATGTTTGAACTTCACATTCAATTATTCCGCCACTGACTCCTCTCACAATTTTATTTTGCATAAAAATACAAGCCAGTACTTTATCATCATCAGATAAAAGGGGTTTGGTTGTAATTGCACATACAAGAAAATGGCTACAGATGGAAAAGGATATACAATTTAACTTGAGGTCATCTAACCCATTTTTTAAATACATAAACATCTGTGTATGCGTGTGTGCATAAGTTTTATGCAAGCTTACTTAAAACATGTGCATTGTCGAAAGCTTACAAGGAAATTTCTAGATACCACGTTTATGCAATTCAAGAACATTAATTTATCCAGGCCCCATCTAACAGCCTCATGCAAAATCAGATCGGGCTGGTGGTATGATATTATCAAAAAAAAACAAAAAGAACAATATTTATCAGATTATCATAGGACGTATTAGATGGGGAGCAGAAATAATTGAAAAACAAATACCCAAACTAAGCCCCCAAGAAAGATTTTTCACTTGACAAATTTACGTTAAGAAAAAGATACCTTTTTCTTTTCCTTCTTTGTCTCCGAAGTAGAGCCTCGTTTTCTATCCTTCAAGATGCTAGAGCCCTGAAATTGATGGCAACAACAAGATGGAAAACATTATTGGAGAATGCAAGAAAACGTCAAACATGGATGTCGCAGAGAGAACAACACACCAATAATAGATAACAAAATGTAAGATTGTATCTGAGTTTAAATAGCTTCTGCAGACCCTATCTGGTTTGCCATCAAGATACGTTTCGGGTTGGGAATTAAACCCATGGACGTATCGACAAATGGTTCCTAGAAACCCTTGCCTATAAGATGAGTTCGATAGCAAATTAATAATTCTCCTGCTCTCCTCCTCTACTCTTACCGTCCTCCAGTCACACCTTTGTCCCCCCTATTCTGTCACCTTTTCACCCCTCTTCCCTTCCTCCTCTAATCCCTTCCTTCTACTCCTATCTTCCTTTCTACAGCCATCACCTTTCACACACTCCATCTACTTATGTTTCCCTCATTCATGTAGCCCCTCCTTGTCCCCTCCTCCTTCCTTTCATCATCAGTTCTCCTCCATCCAAACCCACTTTCCTTGGAACTCCTGGATTCAGGTAAGGACAAGAACTGATGATGGAAAGGAGTTCCAGATGTAACAAGGATCAATCAGCCAGCTTTCGGATGTGAAATTAGTCAAGGTACTCCTGCACCTGCAATGGAAGCCTCCTATTTGTTTGGTTTACTAAAGTCTGTTTATTACTCTGTTTAATTAGGAACAGTCTGCCTAATTTTCAAAGTGTGTCATTTACATCTCGATAAAGCCATAAATTCACTTCCAAGTAAGACCATAATCAGTTCACCTTAGTTTTACTCAACTGAAATTATTTATACTGAACTGAATTTATTTTTGCTTGGTTGAACTTATTTTTACTGAACTGAACTTCTTTTTACTAATCCATGTTTTTTCTTCTTTGCACTACTGATTTTCATTGAATGGAACTTATTTTACTGAACTGCACTTATCTTTGCTGTAGTGGTTTAGTGATCATATTGTTACTGTTTTAAGGTTCTACATGATTTTACTGTTTTAAGGTGAACTGAATAGCGCCTAAGTGGCTGAAGTTAAACATGGAGTCAGCAATATGGGAGTCAAAGATTATCAAAAGCCTAATTTCATTCGGACAGGCACAAAGAGTCACAAGATAGACTCACTTACAGCATCAGAAAAACTAGAGAGAAAAATCGAACAAAGAAACAGATAGTAACTCTTGCCGTACATGACGAGCAGACCATTTCTTTACCTTATCTTTGGCCATTTTATCCTCTGTTAGAGCACCTAGGCCTAGCTCTTCGTTGTTAGAAACACCACCCTCCTGTCATAAGTAATGTATAAAACCCAAAAGAAAGTTGGGCAGGTTAGATGGAAGCGATATAATGTCAATGACGTAAAAAGCCGAGTGATTAAAGCATGCGCACAACAAAAAATCAAATCAGGAAAGACAGAGCAAAATACATGGAAACCCTTTAAGGGAGCAGGAAAATTAGGTAGAGTCTACAAAAAAATAATTTGTTAAGCACAAGAAATGTTCAAGCGAAGCTACTTAACTCACCACATTCTGTACGCGCATTCTGCAACAGTAAAATCAAATACCCAAATTGTATATAAGACAGTAATATCACAACTACACTTGGCAAAACGGTTGGCTGGGTCGGGTAAATTCAGATTCGGGTAACTTTTGGGTAGGCCAAATCGGTTTGACAAACCCTTGGCCGATGACTCGTAACATTCGGTGTCAGTTGGACAGTCGATAACACTTTTTGTTACTATTTTTGGCAATAGCTTTTGTATTTATTCTTTACACTATATAAAAACAATTAGTTATTGTATATCCAATACATAACATCGATGCTACTAACCCAAACTAGCTCATAACTACTAAAAAAACTCTGTTTGGTTAACATTCAAAGATAACATTTAAACACTAATTTGATAATTTAAAAACTACTTCCTCTTTACTTCCTCTCTCTTCCTCAACCACGATTAACACCAAGATTCTCAGCGCCATTTTCATGAAGAAAGAAAGCTACGTTCTTTAAGTAGATTCTCTAGAATGTTGGTCTCAGATGAGTCTGGTAAAGCTCTAAGTCTGGGTAAGAAGCATAAAAGCAGCTCTTTATTGAGGTCTAGGTTTTCGGGTATCCTCCGATCCTAGGGGTTGTTATCTCTGAGTTCAGGGCCCTAGCCTATAAATGCTACGTTCAAGGCAGTTCATGATTCATGAATTGATGCCAATCGTGGCGCTTTCATCCAAGGTTAAGGGAAATGGCTATCCGGTATCCGAAGTAAGAAAGTCAAAGGCCTGTCCTTAATGCTCTGCAAGCACTAAGCAAGGAAACTACCTTCTGCCAGCCGTCCTAACAAGGGTTTTCTTCCTGTAGTTAAGGTAGCTAGGAAGCTCTGGTAAGCAAGGATGTTCTTCTCTACCCGCTGATGAGATAGATTGCCGTTAGGGGCAAGGATTCTTTGGCAAGAGAATAGCAACTATAGCTGTTGCTGTTGCGCATTAAGGCAGTTGCATGGCTTGTGAACTTTAGGCTGTTACGGTGATATCTGCTATTTCAGTATTTCTTTCACTTTCTTTCAAGTTTGTCATTTTCTATGCATTTTGAGATCCCGACTCTCTATTTAGATTTTAGAATCCTTTAACAGAACGCGAATCGACACCTCCACGCAGGCGTGTCGAGTGTCGTGTCGAGTCGACATGGCGATATCGTGGGTTGAAGAGGGTGTCGGAGTAACATAGCACTTTTGGATTTTAACCTCGAATTTGTATTTTTAAAGTTTAATAGTTTTCTTATAACCTAATATGTACAAGGTTATCATACGATTCGGGTCGGGTTATATATATGGAGAAAAATTATTACTTGAAACATAGATCCGAATCCTATTATTAAATATAAATAGATAATAACTCGTATACATTACCCAACTCGAAAGCCTACATTACATTTTTCTGCTTTATTTGGTGTGTGCATATTCTCTTCGTGCTAGTATATATGTTTTCCACTTATCTTTTCTTTTACCAATTCTAATGAGTAACGCAGGTCATTGGGAAAAAAAACGCTGCAGTGAGTCATCGTTATTTAACGAACGGCCATGAGATGGACGTAATTTTATCGCAGCGTTACATAACGGCATTTAGCGGAACAACGAGTTGAAAATTTGTCACGTAACAACCGTTATATCATAGCAAACTTAGGAGAAATATACTTCAAGAAAAAACCACTTCACGATAATCAACCCTGCTATAGAAAGCCTGACCAGAAAATTTAGGTCAACTCGTCTTAAGTTGATTAACAGATTTAGGGGTTGTCTCAAATAATCCCCCTCCTTGCAATTGTCTTCCAATTGTAGACAGCAAGTCAACGCCTATGAGTTTGGTATGTCTATTTGGTCGTCGCGCACCACAAAAAATTAGGCAGCAAAATGAAACGTGAAATTGGAATAGGAGAATGGAAACAGGATGCGAAATAAGTAACGGGCTCTCATTTGTTGTATGAGTATGAAAATCTATAAATCAGAAGAGCGGCCTATTGAGAACGACAAGATGAGCAAAATAGGAAGAAATAGAAGACGAAGCACCATAGCTTTTCAAGTAAATCTAAGAAAACAAAGACTTAAAATATTGAGAGTGAAGAGAATAAGAACAAGCACCATAGGGATAATTCTAAAAGAAGGGAAACGTGAAAAAAACAAAGGAAAGTGAAATGAAATAGTGCAAGTTTAGGTGATGAAAGTGATTTTCATTAGTCAAAATGAAGGATAAATTTCTATACCATACGGAAAAACCTAGAAATAGAAAGAGCTAACCAAAATCTTGAATTATCATTTGCTACATGATAGATAAAATCGGTCATTACATATGTGTGGTAATATAACATTCACTTGATGCCTTGTGATTTCTCTAATCATCCACATCATAACCTTCAATTAATCTTCACATATTGCATTTTGCGTTCTAGCCCATCTTCGACATTTCGCCAGCCCCCCTTCAAGTTCTAACTAATTTCCTAGATCACATTCGGATCCAACCTTCTTAGACCAGACAGAAGCCAGATTAAAACGCTACTAAATAATAAAAAAATATTAACATATCAATGACGAAGCCTACACCATTCCCTAGCACAAGCACCACAATATGGAAAATAATCAGAAATTCTAGCTACTACATTTACAAAGCTTAAAACTATTTCTACGCTTGATCAAGGGCGGATCTAGAATATTTGGAATGGTGGGTCACCATAAATTATAAGTTCAATTTTTTTAAGTTTTTTTTAAAAAAAAAATACTTCCTACCCAGTGGCGGATTCAGGAATGTTAATTTGTGGGCTTTTTTCACCATAAATTATGATGTTAATACGGACGTGCAAAAGTGCATTAGAAAATTCGAATTAATGTGAATTTCATTAGTAAATCGCGAAAGAATAGTCAAATGGATCAATTAAAAGCTATTCCGTCTATATTATATGGAGTATAATTTGATTTTGTTTATAACATACAAATAAGTGTACAATAATAATAATCAAGATTTGGGGTTGACTCAAGTGGTGGAGATTTCTCATCTTTCCTAGCATAATCTAGAGTTAAAAGTAATGAGATTATATTTTTAAGAAGTGTACAATAAGAATTACGAGTATAATTAAAAATTATATGGTGTATATATATAATGATTAATGAATTTTTACAAGGAGGAAAATATAAATTGAAGCCTTGAGGGTAAGGTGAGCAACTTAATTGCTCTAACAGAGTGTAGGATTTAAGGAGAACAAAAAAGAGAGTTTGGGTAGCAAACAAAAATGTAGGGGAAAAGGATTAATGGGATTCGAACCCAACACCTACTAACAATATGAGACATTAGAGCACAATGCATAACCACTGAACTACCCATTCCCTTGTTACCTCAATATACATGGATAAGATATTTATACATTTATCCTGTTTTTGTTTTTTCCTAAAACTAATGGTGGTGCACTTGCACCACCCTGTTATATACTGTCTCCGCCTTGATCCATAGGAATTCAGGTAATACTTACACTCTTGATCTCAAATTCTAAAACCTCTCAAGTATATTTATGAAATACACAATAGGCCAAATATATAGAATAATAAGCATAAATTTGGAAACTTTAAACCATTCATTGAGACAGTTATTCACATTACCAAATTCAGGAAAATTTTAAATGAAGATTTTACACTAGTGTTTGTGTTGGATATAGATAGAAGTGATCAATATGAACTTCCAACTAACATATAATATTATGTCTGCTAATCCACTCAGATTGAAATAAAAGTGGCATGAAAAGCAATCAACACATTCAATGAAAGCTATAAAAAGCATAAACAATAACATTAGAACACAATAAGGAGAAAAAGATCAAAGCATATGTGATAGTCAAATGTAACTCACACTCATTTTTCCAACAGCAGAATTCCGATCCTTCCTGTGATGTAACTGGGCATCAATTTCTCTTACAATTTTCAAAATATCCTCAGGAATAGAAGTCATCTTCACAAAATTCAAGATCACAAATAAGAATAAAAAATATGACAAGATACTGATAGAACATAATTAAGAGAAGGTTAGAGCAAAACATCAGCAAAATACAATCTATCTATTAAGATTACGGAACAAACAAGAAGGTGAATAATATCTCTTTCAGAATTTTGACACAAAAATCATAATTTGTAAGAAAAGATTGTACGACAGTAGAGCACCAATTATCAAAGTAAAAGTGAGCTAAAGCAGGCCAGAAAAACTCCCTGCAACACGTCACCAAAAACTAAAGAGACGTGTTGTCAACAAGTTTATCCTACTAAGGAATAAAGTTCAGACAAAACCCCTATTCCTCAAAAGTCCTAGTATTAATGTTATCCGACAGTGAGATCTACAAGATAGCCGCACTTGGAATGGCAAAAAAAATGCTTCTCCTTGTGTCTCTTAAAAGACCTAAGTCAAAGCCTTATTCCAATTTTGCGTGAATCATGAATTTATCTCCTGTGGTCTGCCTCCATTATCTTCTAACAAGTGCTAGATCCTCCTGTAAAGTGTAAAGCTAATTTCTCCATATCGGTGTTAACGCCCTCCATGAAGTCATCTTTGGCCTCCCCCAAATTTTTTAAAAATTCGGGTATCCAACTTCCAACACCCTAAGTGCATCCTCTAGAAGACATCTCACATATCCACATCACCATAAACAATTCTCTCTTATCTTATATCAATCCCCATCTCCGAAAATCTTCATCCCGAATTCTGTCACTTAATGTCTTCCACGCATCCATCTCAACATGCACTTCTCTGCTACCATCATCTTCCTAATATGATCTTTCTTGAATGTCCTAAAACTCAAACCCATATAATAACATGGGTCCAATAGTAGTGCTAAAGAATCTTCCTCTTAGCCTTCAAGGAAAAGAACACGGTTGCACAAAATCGTTATTCACATGCTCCATTTAGGCCACTCTTACCTTCGTGACTAAATCTTGAGCCACGTCTTGGTCAATAGCCCTATTCCACCAGAGGTCCTTAAAAGCACTCAATGATGAGCAACTCTTTCCTGTTCAATGTTACGACTTCCTCTAATTCCTAAATTTGGGCTCCTTGTGCTTCGTTTAGCTCCTAACTTAGCGTAAACCCTCTCCATCTCTTAAAATCTAGTATTAATCCCATCCCTAGTCTCATCCACCATATAATAGGACAACATAAACCACACCCTGGATGGGTCTTATTATTCCATATATCACTACTAAAGAGAAAAGAACTCAATGCAAATTTGTGATGCAATTGTAACAGGTCGTTAATTACTCCACCACGTCTTTTTTTTCCGTCCTAACACATGTCCTTAACTACGGCAAATATTTACAAGACATACCCTTTTCTGCATTGCCCAACAAAGCACGTCTTTCGAGACCATATCATAAGCCTTCTCTAAGTAGATGAAAACCATATACAAATCCTTCCTTTCACGGAGTATTCCATTATTTTACTCATAAGATGAATGGCCTCTGTAGTGGGCTATCGCCACAAATCCAAATTGCTTCTCTGAAATAGTCGTACATCTCTTCATCTTGGGCATTTCCTTTGTTTTATCCGCCAATAGTTTGAGCATTAGCAACCTTGGGCATCTCCTTTGTTTTTGTAAGTTGGTACCATGGTGTTTTTCCGTGTATTCTATTCGTTCTCCAAATCTTGTTTAACCAATGCTAATATATCAATACCACTCTACATATGCACCTTCAAACCTAGATATGAATACCTTGCCCCCCCCCCCCACACACAAAGGAAATTTACATTGTTTCTACTTTTAAGTCCTCTTTCTACCATGCTATGACCTTGTTCACTAGTACATTTCCCTCGGTTTCACCTACAACTTCTTTAGCTATCCTAGATTAGGGGTTCTTCATCTTTAGCGAGTCTAACCAGTTGGTAGTGGAGAATTTATCATTAACTTCTTGGTAACATCTTATTTTTTGGCTTACCTATGAGTCTATGACTTTTGTTCTTTCTTATTCCTACGTTGATACAAACATCTAGCACACAGAATCTAGGTTGAGTAATACACTATCAAACATAATAACCTTCCGGCTAAGGCAACAGCAACACCAGCTCATATCAACCTTGCTACCAAGAAGTAGTTTATTTTTATCGCATTTGCACAACTTCCAAAAGTCCCAACATGAGTACCCACTATGTAAACTGTGTTAGCGGAGATCAAGTCGTATGACTGCACCAAAGCTACAATGACCCAGTCCCCTTCATTCTTTCTCCCCCTATCTAAGCCCTCACGAGCACTTCAAATCATTCCTACCACATTCACGCATCCATTGGGATCTCCATAAAAAAAATAGTTGTTATGTGTAGGGGTGAACTACCCATTAAATCCTTTCAAAAGTGACGAGCTTCTTCCACGCCAATTAAGGCGCATAAGCACTAACAAATTGCACATATTACCTACAAATGCATTGAAATAGAGCAAAAGAATAAGAAATGTACCATTAAAATACTGAATCCTATGCCAAACAAGAGCGGCTAAATCAGCACACTCACAAATGGTTCTCACCTTTACCAGAACACAAACACACTTGAGGGTCTATAGGATCATTTAGTCACAGAACCTGCAGTTTATCATTATTGTCAAGTCTTCTCCAAATAAAGTGTCTGGGCCAAAATATCAACCTTCTTGGCAAACACAGATGGTCCGAAAGTTCATTCAAACACGAACCTAGAAATGGAATCACATGAAGTGACTTTCGAGACTGCCAAAAAGGTTATAGCATGGAGCACCTGAAGCACTACCTAGAGGGAACAATAAAAATTAAGCCTTTTGGCAGAGCACTTCCCAAACCTAAGGAATATTTTGGGATAAAAATTCAAAGAGAGAATTATTCGATCACTTCAAGGCCATGGAAGGTAGGATATAAAGTACCACTGCTATTTCTCCACCAAAAAGATGTTGGGAAGTAAAAGCCACAAAATCCAAAGTGCATGTGCCTAGGAACCATAGTGTGCCCACCAAAGCCCACAAAATCCAAAGGTCCCAACTCACAAGAATACAAGACAATGTTTTTCTCATCCAAAATCCTAGACCAAGAAATATCGCACACGGTCTTGTTAGTTTCTTGGCAACAACAATGATGTTATGGAATACTAAACAAGAGTGACATAACACTCTAGAGAAAATCATACAAGTTTTGGAATTTCAAAACCACAAAAAAATAATTAGATGTGATACCGAACAAACCCCTAGACAATGGCTTCTCACCGCGGCATTTTGATAGGAAGGAGAATGGTCCAATTATATGTAGACTTGCCGCTAACTAGTCCAAACTGACAAGGCTAACAAACATAAAGGTAAGAAGCTGCATAATTCTTGCCACGCCCTAAGCTTAACAAAGTTATAATCTTGAATAAAACTTAACAATGAAAGAATTAAACAAGTAGATGTGATTTCTAAGTACGAGTGATACTTATTTCTCTCAATGGTACTTCTAGAACCAATCAAAAACTGAAAAACAAAAGTAATAGATAGTTTGCACATAGAAAGTAGACTGAGTTAAAAAAGAAAACAAAGCAATCAGATTATGTATGCTCATCCAAACATAGCCACATTCTGCATTTACCTTCCGAAGATTTAGCAATTCCTCTCGAGAGTACTTAACTCTCTCCCGATCCTTGGGCCGACTATTTCCAACCTAACAAAGGAAAGCAGAAGATAAGCTTTGCAACACAATTAAGCACATAGCCTATTAATGAGAAGTTTCACTATGTACGGGAAGTAACTAGGTTTCTTTGTAATTGCTTCTTTTTTGGGTACTAGACTACTAGTTCTCCTCCAGCTTCATACATTCTCTTTTGATTCTTTTATATTATTTCTTTTTCTCATAAATAAAGAGAAATAGTTATCAATAAAAGAAATCAGCATATATATATTTAAGTTCCCAAGGAGCACGAAAAGTTTTATGTTGAATTAAAGTATTATGCCGCACAAGTTTACAAATATAAGCAAACAGGATACGACCGGTGATCACTTTGGAATACTTCAAAACAGCTATCTAGAACCAAAGACATGGTCATTGTGATTATCAGGCTCTAAACATTTATACAACATTAACCATTTCTAGCATAACATGACATACGTATGGCATGACAAGAAACAGTATTGCGGCCTGAACTAAAGGTGACCCACTGCGGAACCAAAAAAAGACTAAATTAATAGAGGAAAAAGGCACTACAAACAAAATTTCGCTGAAGGCGTAAGCACCAATACATTGCCTTCTAGATGATATTGAATGCCCTATTCCACTATTAGCTAACTTTAACATTATCTTAAAGTAAATCCCTATTCCACTCTTTTTTCTTTACAAGCTAGCTAAATTAAGTTGCGGGTAAAGGCGGGGCCTTTAAAAAACATATACTTTTCAGCTCAAAGAATTTCACGAACCTGCAACGCATTAGCACACACCTGATATTCTAAAGACATTCTAGAGGAGATCTTCTAAGGGCAATCGAGTAACACCTCATGCGAAGTTAGTTAGTAGATATCTTGTATGTCACCGCATACATGCGAATTTTATGAGCCTGCCCCTCATGCTAAGATAATCAATTCAAAGAAAAGTTGGTTTATGAAGGCATCCACCCGCTATTACAACAACGAAGTATAATGGTAGAGGACGAAAATTGTAAAGAAAGAAGTAGCACTTGGGACTTGGGAGAGAACTCACCTCATATAGTGAACATTGGCAGTGAACTAATTGATCAGCTATATAAAGCTATCAACCTTCCACTATTTGCTTGTTTAAAGCTTATTTACTTGCCAATAGTTGATTCTTAGCAAATATGGTATAGAGGCATTACAATCTACCACCACAAAAGCATGATCACACCACAAATAACCAGCAACAAAATGTGCAGGTTGATCCCGAGTATACGAACTTGCAAACCACCTAAGTTGACCAAAACACAACCAAGGATAAGTAGTAATCTCTTATGGAACGGTTGATGGCAATCTTGAGAGTGGAATCGCACTATCACAAAGAAAATCAATAGTTGGTTACATTTCCACCACCAATCGGACCAATGGTCTCACCCTAATATTGAACAGGTGACCATTTTCACAGCGAGGTCGTGGAAGCATCAAGAAGGAAGCAGGGTTCGAATTTGTATGTTCAATTTGGAAGTTGATTTATAGGAGACCAAGGAGAATATTAGCACTAGGCCTATGTATCCCGTTAAATGAATGATGCTCTTCAAGAATAAAGGATGCACTTCAAGGAAAATGGCATGGAAGGTTTGCAACGAAGATGATGTTGAGTGGAAGAATAACAAAATAAAGGAAGTTGTGGGGTGAGACAAAAAGCTCGTGCCATTAACCTTTAGAGGAGAGAAAAATGTTTCTTTAGGGAGGGCATTGTAAATGTAATCCATTTGGATTTTTTGTTATGAAATAGAAATGTGTTGCAATTGGTATGAAACTTGCAAAAAGGTATATGTTCAAACAAACGGAGAACGAAGGAAGTATATAGCATTGATCACATAGGATCGTGGAGTAAGAAGATTTATTCCCCTCATGGTGTAGGCCTTTGGCAGTCCTTGTCCTTGGTTAAGAGTTCTGCATTGGCATGCCAATACGTGCTAAATACGTGATATATGGTGTGGAGATCAATCTCGCAAAGATCTTCTTCATCTAAAAGAGGCCATCATTCCCGAAGTTCTAATTCGGAGTGATAACTATAAAATAAGAATGTCACTTTTCTTGGACAGTTAGACTCCCTACGATAGGAAAAAAGACTTCGTCTCGTGATTTTGGAATGTCTTTTCGCTGAAGAGGTTTCTATGGAGGGGAACGGTGAGATATCTTAGCGTCATAGACATAAGCTTTTGCTTCTTCCTTGAAAATCATTTACCCAAGAATTTCCTCACTTCCGGTATATGGAATAGAACAATGGAACACAAAGTGTTAGATTCTTACCAAGGATGTTCTCTAAAAGCGGTTTTTCATTTTAGTCGTTGCAAATTGTGCCTTAAAGAGGAGGAAGATGTTAATCATCTCCTCTCCTTTATTCCTTGGCCTCAGCCTTCGTGGAACGTCTTCTTAACCTTATTTGGGTTGCCCAACCTTGTTCCGTGAAAGATAATCTAGTTACATGGAAAAGGACGAAAAAAGGATGGTTCCAACGATCCAAACGATTGTATTAGCAATTTGGTGGAGCACTTGGACGGAAATAGATCAAAGGATTTTTGAGGGTTTAGCCTCCTCGCCTTAAGCGAATTCCATTTTTTTAAACTTGTGTATCGTTGGAGGCAAATTTAGTAATTGAATGCCCGCTTTAACTATAAGTGTTTGATCCTTTCGTCATTACTCATTAGCCTTTTTTTGTGAAAACGCTTGTCTCTCTAATATAGTACTTCATTAATTATTAAAAAATCTACAGATATAAATTGGCGACTTATACGAGAAATTAGACTTAGCCCCTTGATGGGATTAGCCCGGTTCCCAATCCCACGGGAGACATATTTCAATATTCAAGATAGTACATTCTTCTCTCGGGGCACTTGTAGATGACGCGCAATTGTAATAAAAAATGTGTGTGAATATGGAAGTTGTGAAGAGCATGCCTTGCATGAGTAGGAGCAAGGGTTGTTGTTGTAAGCGACTACTAAGGACCTTCTTAAAACATTAGTTCTTAAGACATTAGTTCTTAAGACATTAGTTCTTAAAACATTAGTTCTTAAATGGGTTGAAGAAGGGCATAAAGGCTAAGGTGAGTTAAAATACGACGTAAAAGGTGCAAGACAAGCTAAGTTTGTCCCTACACACTATTCATGTAACTTCTATTTTTCTTATTCCAACTCTTCTTTCCCCATAAAACTATCTCATTCACCTACTATTATCTTCATACTTTGCTTTCAACTAAAGATAAGAAGACTTAGTTATAAGGAGCTATAAGCACAGAGAAAAGAGATTATGCTTTAGGTTTGGTAGTACACAAGCACCTCGACATAACCATGGAATTAAAACTCAGTCGTTCTCTTAAGTATACGTTATGAATTTTAAACTTGTTGTTCGACAAATTGTTAGTTATATAACACCGTGATAAAACCAAAGATAGACCAAAAGAAAAAATGAAGGGACAAGAACGGGAATTAAAGTACCATCGGAAAAAGGGGCACATGTGGGAACATCTAATCATGAACCATTTCAATAGTACAAAGGCAGCCGTGCCGGATATCCTCTCACCCCGTCATCCCTTACTTAAGCCTTACACATCTTTATGTCAGAATTTGGCGAAAAAAAGAGTGGGAGAATATATGCAACTGAAAACAATTTGTGCACACCAAAGAAGGGAGAAGAACATGACGAGGGGTCTTAATTGTGTAATGTGCAATAGTCGATGTTTATTTATATTAATAATAGGATGGAGCACTCGTGTTTTAGATAATTGAACCAATCATGATATGATGGGTTTGGTCATATTATGTTGAAAGAATACTTTTTTAATTGGAATTAAGCTTAAGTTTTAGAATCCATTAATGAGAATAAACTCACAATGCAGCAAGTCATTCATTTCTCCCTTACAAGCCATTTTTTGCGTCATTTGGATCGTTAACAGACTTAACATAAATGACTTTTTCTTCCTTGGGCATTAGTGAAATAGAAGTGGGTTGGAGTGTGCTCTTAGTCCACGAGATAATAATATGAGCTTTATCTTGCAAAATGTCATAGATAAACTTATAAGTTCATAGTACATTCAAGATTTGGAGGGCAGGGAAGGTTGTACCATCAAAGGAAATAAAAAAGCAAAACTCTTTATGGTGACCCTCAACTTTTTAAAATTCTATTTGATGGACAATCTTTTCTTTTCTACTCTTTGGTAACCCTTTACTTTATCTTTGGTATTTTCTATGACCATGGTGCATTAAACATTAATTTTTCAAAATTAAAAAACTGTAATTAAAATAGATAAAAATACACAAAAACCCAAACCTTCCCCCACCGACCACCATCACACCACACCCCCCCCCCCGTTAGCCTAGCCCCTCCCCCACCCCTCCCCCTGGCCACGGCCACCCTTCCCTCCCCCCACCCCTCCCCTGTGGTCACTGGCACCCTTCCCCCACCCCAGGCTCTTCTCCCTTGAGACTCACCTTCCACCATTTACAGCTTACCACTGCATCCCCTCTTTCTCTATCTGACATCGACTTCACAGCTGGTGGTGCAGGCGCGCGATGCTCGAACGGAGTGCCAACATTCGACGACCTAGGACATTGAACGTAAGGGCTTAGCGCGCTCGCGTCACTAATGAGGAGAAGCGTGGAAGCGCACTGGTGTGGCGTCACCAGGAGCGTGATTCGGCCTTATCGGACATGGTGGAGGCAATAAGTCATGTGGGAGGACAGCCGTGGCCAAGGGTGAGGGAGGGGAGGGTGGCCGCGCGTCCAAGGGTTGTGGAAGAGGGGTTGGGCTAGGGGAGGGGTGGTGAGATGGTGGTCAGCTGCTGGTGTGGGGCAGAGGGTTTGGTTTTTTGTTTTTTTTTACTTTTAAAATCATTTCGTATAATTAAAGATTAGTTTTTTTTATTACGAAAATCGTTTTAATGTACCAAGGACATAGAAAATACAAAATAATAAGTTGAGGGTTACCAAATAGAAGAAAAGAAAAGATAGTCCACCAAATAGAATTTCCAAAATTGGGGATCACCACATAAAAGTTTCAAAAAAAGTACGAAAAATCAACTACGTGCACGAAGATGGGGGGCTTAGTTTGAAGAAGTGCACCGTAGGCGCACGGCTCATCACCTCTCCATGCGCACGCGAGACGTTCTCACGGGCTTTTGACGCCTTGGCTGAGGCTAAGCGCTTTTTGGGTATAATAGTGGAGATACCTATAAAAGACAAAACTAGTTATCAACTTAATCTTATGAAAGGTTTCAAATTGGATTTCGACCTAAAGCCCTTAATCAATTGCTTTAAATTGCTTTAATTTCATCTCTAAAAACAAAACCCTAGTATGAAGAAAACTTTCATAAACTTGGATAGAAATCCGGTGTAGACAGGCGGAGGTTGCCACCAACCATCCTTGGTGATATGTTCTTCGGGCCCCACCAAGTTCATGTGTTTTCACACAAGTTCTTTTCTTTCTTTATCTTCTATAACGTTCTCCATTTTTTATCTTCTTCTCTTCATCTTTCTCTTCATCTATCTTTTTTTCTTCGTCCAGTCAAGCCAGTTTGGCCGGTGACTGAGAGTCACATGAAGGGTAAGACCGTGGCCGTGCCTACTGCCTAGTGACTAAGGAGTCACGTGAAGAGTGAGACCCTCTCCTTTCCGTGTTAATTTTCCTCTTTGAACATGCTTGGGTCAAAGGACTTAACTAGATCAGGAAACCAATACCAAAAATTAAAATTAAAATTAAATAATAATGGTGTGCCTCACATACAAGAGGCGTGCGCCTTCGCCTTGCGCACCCTTTGCGCCTTGGTGCGCCTCGCGCCTTTGTAAACTAAGAAGGAGGGGGGGATGAGATGAAGATGACTTCAAAAATGTTATGTTTGACATAGAAGAGGGTGGAAGGCGGAAGGCGGAAGGCCACAGTGTCACCAACAGTGGAGCACTATAATCTAGAAAGAAGCAAGATCTGCTTGGATAGTAGCAAATAAAGCTAGCAAGAATGAGCGAGAGAAAGAATAGAGGATAGCCACACTGTCATCTCCAGATCAATGAACACAATTAGAAAGAAAATGAAGAGAGAGAGCACCATTCAGAAGTCCTGAGAGAGACATACTTTCATAAGTTCAGGTATCATTATCAAGTTGAATATGTTCGTTACTGTAAAAGCTTTCATAACCTACACTACCAAAACAGAAGATTAACTTCATCAGATATTAAGAGAACAGAATACCTTTTTTGCAGAAAACTTTCCTGTGTTACCACACACATTTTGCTTCACCATCTTCCCACGCACAACTGGATCAGCACCCCTAGATTCCACGGTGTAGGACGTCCTGCTATCTATACATGAAAGTTTATTTTTTCGTGACTTCACATCCTTTACAGACGTGTCTTCAGTCTTTTCTGTTTTGCCCTTAGTAGCTTTGCCGGATTCATTCTCCTTCCTAATGGTGTTCGAGACTCCTTCATTTTTGCTTTTCTGTGCAGAAGAAGTTAGACCTCCAAAGTCCGGCAAATCTTGAGAAAACTTTTCCTTGCAAACCTTTCTTTTTTCCTAGCGTACTGGTTCACAACCTCTGGCGAGTCAGATGTCACTCTAATCGCAGACAGATGACTATCAGATTTTGATTCATCACCTCCAGAAGATAATTTCTTTACTTCCAGATCCTTTCGTTTTCTCTTACCTGTCAAATCTTCCTTCATATCCCCATCAACAGTCATTTCTCCATTTACACTGCTTTCGACAGTCATGAGATTATTGAAGCTGACATCTGTGTCCAAAATAGAGCTAAAACCATTCAAAAAATCAAGGTTGGTGCCTTCATCTGGAAGTAGTAACACATCAAGATCATCAGATTCATCCATGAGGGTTCTCTCAATACCTGACAATTCTTCGTGGATTCTGGCAACTTCAGTCATCCCATCATCGGTGCCCTCCTCAACACAAGGCAGATCGTCTTTTATGAGTTTCGAGCCACTGAAACTGACATCTTTACGTAAGTCCCCAGCAATCCCCTCGTTATTTGACTTATCATGAACAGACAATTCCACATTAGCAGAATCAACCGGTTCATTACAAGCTTCTTTCTCGCCTCTTGGTGCAAACACCTCGTTGTGTAAATTATCTAGAAAACAACAGTAAGAAAAAAGCCCAAGCAAATGAGAAATTTACATCAAAATTATGGGCAACATGTATTTGAAAAACCCGGAAAATAGATTATTTACAAACAACTAGAAAAATCATTTATACCACGTATATAACATGTTTTCACGCCATCAAACAACATTTTACAGCAATAGGTAATACAAATTCCACTATTAAAATCAACATGCAAAATAGCACAGGAGTATACAGTATTTGTCGTGCACAATCAAACGTGATGATCATGTCATTATTGGAACGAATGGGAAATTCATAAACTGGGCCTTCATGAATTCAAAAACTAGAGCCTAATATCTCTACTCTTCTCTATTCTATAAGGGAGAATGTTGGATTATCCTCCAAAAGTAGTCAAATGGGTTTCCTAACAATGAGGACTCGTGACTAGTAATAAGTTAGTGGGTTATTCATTTTACAATTGATTAGTTTAATATAGTGGAGTATGGTGTCAGTGATGTTCTCAAACTACCTAGTTACTCCCTCCGTTTTCTTGAATTCTACCCAATTTTTGTTACATTCGTTTACTTTACTTTAATCCTTATTTAGTAAATTTTTCCTCTTTTATTCTTCATTAACCCCATAATATGGAATACATTTCTTCACTTTGACCTCAAAATTAACTAAAAGACACAAGGGGTGGTCCCCTTTTCCTATTCTCCTTGGTTACTAGAGCTATAGTAATTGGGTAGGAGTTAAAGAAAATGGAGGGATTATATGCTAACTTTAAAGTTAGTTGTTTTACATTGTAAGCGTGTATACGGCTATAATTCTATTGAGATTAATCGAGTAAGTTTAATGCAAGACTTCTCCATATTTGTTTACTCTCCTCCAAATAGAATAGTTCACAATTATACCTAAATAAAATACAAAATAACTAAACTAACACTTAGTTTTACTAAAAACAAATGTATACAACTCACTCCAAAACTTCCGGCAATTTCTATACTTTTCATTGCAGTTTCCCCTTCCACAAGTACATTGCAAATATACTTTTGCACGCATCGCGTGTATATAAGACTAAAAAATCATCAATGTAATGAGCAGGAAAACAAACAAAAGAAGCAACTTTAAAATCACCTAAATTAATCATCAAATGACATTTAAGTGAAGAAAGGCCAATAAAATGAAGAATTAAGCTCCACAATACTAGGCATGATTTCGTCTTCCTTCATTTATACACAAAAACAATATAGTGGTATTAATAACAAAATTATACCACAAAAATCCCAATTTTATCAGCATAAACAAAGGTAAGAAATTGAATCGAATTCACAACAGCAAACGGCCAAAAACAATGCAAAAATCAAACAAGAAAACAAAATATATAAGTGTGGAAGTACCTGAGGGTTTAGCATGAGAAGCAAATTCAGAAAAGGGGTTTTCAGAGAAGAGAGAGAAGATCGAAATAAGGGTATTGAATGAATTGCTGGGAATGGGTCGTCTTGGATGTGGATTACCAAACACTTCTTTAACTGAATTCTTCAATGGAGCTCTCTCATTTGAATTCTCCATTTTTGTTTAATTCGATTAACATAATGTTTCTCAGTGTTTCTAATTTTTGGCTCATTAGTTCATAAACCCTATGGTAAAGTTTTTTCTTTTTTGTTCCAAAAGAACTTTTTGTTGAAATATGTTTACGGAGCAGCGTGGGTTCCTAACTTCCTACCCGGTAGATGTAATTGGACAATATAAGTATATCACTTTTTTCCGAAAATATCGATCCTTTTTTCGATCTTTTGGAACCAATCGATGAAGACGTTGAGGGTACAATGATCAAACGACAGGGATTTCGGACACTGTATACGAAAATTCCTGTTCAATCCATTAATGGGAGGAATAAAGTTTCAATAGAGAGAACTGCCGGTTTGTTCTTTCTTTGTGGACTATTTAGCAGCTAAGGGGCTAAGAGAGAAGGTCTTTCAGAACCTAGTTACCGATAAAGCGAGAAAGATGTATCGACGGAAGCAAGCAGTACGAATTCAAGGTTTCAAATAGTAAAGTTGTATTTCTCATTCACGAATCCTTCTTTCTTTATGCTTTTGAGCTATTAGCTCTCCTAAGACCAAATGAGAGTAAAGGTATACCTTTCTAGCCCTTTCTTTGAACCTAAATAAACATCTTTCTGCGGATCGTAGGCCATTAAATTCATAAATGCATTATCTTATAGATTAAATATAACTTCCTCCGTTTTATAATAGATGCCACATTGTTGTTAAAACGGGATCTTAGATAAAATTTTCTAAACATGATTAACTAATTGAAAGGGGGTGAATGGCATGTAATTAAAAGTATAATTAGCCACCACAACCCAACCCAACCCAATCCACACATCCACCACAACTGACACCCTGCTCTCTCCTCCACAGCCACCACCAACATCTCCTAACACCCCAGAAACCACTGTCATCACCACCCACCACCACATCCACCCACGAAACCACCGCATAAACCACCGAAATCCAACACCACGCCACCTCCACCCACCACACCCACCGAAATCCAACCCCACGCCATCTTCTCTTCTCTTATTCGATCTCTCTCGATCTGGGTGGTGGTGGTCAGGCGAATGAATGTAGTCCATCTTCAATCTTCGATCTTCCTTCGAAACCCTGCACTTGTATCTTAAGCCTTCTAATCTCTTCGAAACCCACACTCCCCCATTGTTTCCGGTGAACGAATCTAGCTTTCGAATGCAGGCGAACGAATCTGAATTTGTCGATAATCATATGAAATTGCGTCGCAGATCTGGATTTTTGGTGAGTTCGTTGTTTTCGAAGCAGTGGTGAGTTCGTTGGGGTGCTCTATTTTTTCGATCAGTTTTGGTGGTTTTCGAACGGTTTCTATGATGGTTTTGAGGAGTTTGGTGCTGATTTCGAGGTTGTGTGGTGGTTTTCGACTTTGGTGGAGAAGTTTGGAGGGTTTATAGTGTTTTCGGTGGTGGTGTGGTGGTCTTCGGCGGCGTGGTGGGCTCAGTGGTGGTTCTGCGTGGTGGGGGAGTTGCTTGTTGGTCACAGGTGGGGCTGGGATCTAAGGTGGTGGTGGTTGGTGGTGAGAGAGATGGGTGGGTGGGTAAAATTAAATTAGCATTAAGTAGTTAAATTAGGACAATTAAAAATGCATTAATGTGAAAAGTAAGGGTAAAACTGACGATTCACACACTAAAACTTACTAAATAAGGGGAAAAAAAGATTGTTGCATCTATTTTGAAACACCCAAAAATATACAATGTGGTATCTATTATGAAACGGAGGAAGTACTACCTTATAAAATTCATATATGTAATATGTTATTCATTAACAGGTTGTTTGGTTGTAACTCAGTTCCCTGTAAATTTCGATTTCCTACAGCCAATTGCTTTTGTGTTTGATTGACAAAAGCATAGGAAATAGATATTACAATGAAGTAAATTCCTACAAAGTGTAGGATATTATTTACCAAGTCCCCTTGCTAAATGCAAATTCGTGTGTCCATTGCTAATTTTGATACTCTTTCAAACACGTATACTTAATTTCTAGGAAATTGACAAAGGATTATAATTCCAATTAATTAACATTTCCTATGGGAATTAACTCCCATGACAACCAAACGACACCTAAATATACTACTACCTTTGTTCCCTTTGAGTTGCAACTCTTTCCTACCTTTTTTTATTCCTTATATAGCTATAGTCCCCCACACAGTCTCTCGGACTTAACATAATTAAGATGGGTATTGAATGAAATACTGGAAATGGGTCGTCTTGGAGGTGGATTAGCACACATTTCTCTAATTGAATCCTTCAATGGAGCTCTCTCATTTGAACTCTCCATTTTTGTTTAATTCGATCAACATAAAGTTTCTCAATATTTGTATTTTTTGGCTCATCGGTTCATAAATCCTATGGTAAAGGTTTTTCTTTTTTGTTCCATAGGAACTTCCTTTAGAAATATGTTTATAGGAGCAACGCGGGTTCCTACCCCGTAGATGTACCTTTTATCGGAGAAATATTTGTTCTGTTTCGTAATACTCGCAACATTAGAATAGTAATCATTATTCGTCTATTAATTTAATATTATATTTTTTTACACACGTATAAGAATAAAATATAGTCAAGTGGGTCTTATTTGATTCGTCTTAATACAAACTATCATAAGATCAATTTTTATAAATTTTTCTTATCAATAATTAGATGAAAATTTTGTGAAGAACCTCCTACAACTTTCCAGTTTTTGTGAATAACCCCCGACAACTTTTTTCTGCAAAAATAAACCCCAGGAACTTATTAAAGTTATTGGATGCACCCCCTAAACTCTGACGCCGTTAAAATCTTCCGTTAAGTGGGGCCCACTTTATTCTTTCCCTCCCAAAAACTCTCTAAAATTACTTTTCTACCCCCCTAATTAAACCCCAACTGATTTTCCTCTCCCTCTTCCCATTTTCCCACCTTCAATCTCTCTCCTCTTTCCTTCCCATTCCCACCTCCAATCTCTCTCCTCTTTCCTTTATTTTCTGTCATCTTCTTCCTCTCCTCTTCACACCATTTTCATCCCTTTATTTTCTTTGCCTTGATCCACAATGTCGTCATCCGCCAATCAACCATAAGTGTAATCAGTCTTGTTGCCCCCCTCCATTTCTATAAATAGAAGGTCATAGAACCCATCTACTTCCTCCTCTTCCCTTCACTGATTTTTCCTCCATTAAAGCTATTACAAAAGGTTCTCCCTCAACCCTCCATTAAGCCACCACTAAACCACCATCTTAACTCATTCCCTTCTTCCCTCTCTATCCACATTTATTCTCCGGAAAACTGACCTCACTCGCCGTAATTAATGCCGTCATTACTCCCTCCCCTCTCCTTCCTTTTCTTGGTTGCTGCCACCAAGATCGCCGCCCTGAAATCACACCAAAACTCTGCCCAGAACCACCCTTAAAGCCACCGGAAAACAGAGATGAAAATGGTGTGAAGAGGAGAGGAAGAAGATGACAGGTAATAAAGGAAAGAGGAGAGAGATTGAAGGTGGGAAAACGGGAGGAAGGAGAGGAAAATCAGTTGGGTTTAATTAGGGGGGTAGAAAAGTAATTTTAAAGAGTTTTGGGAGGGAAAGAATAAAGTGCGCCCCACTTAACGGAAGATTTTAATGGCGTTATGTTTTTGGGGGTGCATCCAATAACTTTAATAAGTTCTTGGGGGGTTATTTTTCCAGAAAAAAGTTACAGGGGGTTATTCGCAAAAAATGGAAAATTGAAGGGGGTTCTTCACAAATTGCATTGGATAGTATGCAAACTAGAAACGTTACGAGTATTGCGAAATGAAAGAAGTATATATTAACGGCAAGACCGCAAAATATACCACCTTTTTAAAAAAATATATTATTTTGGTATTAAATTCATAAATACATTACTTTATGCATTAAATATACTATCTAAAATTCATAAATATACTACCTTATTCATTAAATATACTAACTTACTCTGTATATACGCCATTCATGATTAGGGATTTTACCACTTTATTCCTAGTAGATTTATTGTTCAATGAATAATAAATTTACCTTAAAAAAAATTCCTATTACCCGGAGCACAGTGCTTCATACACTTGGAGCTACGCCAAAATGATCAGCGGCGGCTAGGGTCATTGTTCGTCGATAAGGGATTGTCGTTGACCGGCTGGCAACCTTCATCATTGTTTTCTCTGCTATCTCTCCCCTCACTACGGCGTTTCCTCTGCTCTAACATAATGTTCTTCTTGGTCATTCATCTTGTTCTTTTAAAATATTTGTGTTATCTACTTTAGGTTACTCCTGCATGTTCTTTTGATTATTCCTATATGTTCTTTTCAATTGACACATGTCTTTTACTTTTTTATTTTCCTTTAAATAATGCATGATGTTCTTTTGATGTATAAAATAACTTTGCTTTCTGAATTTTCGTGTTTTGCTATTTATATTTCAAGGAAATGTTCTTCTAAAATTGACAGTTTTTTTAAAAAAAATGTAAGAAAATGTTATTTGAAATTTCGTTTTTGTTCTTTGTAAAAAAATATGAAATTTTGTATTTTGCTCAATAAATGTTCTTTTGAAATTTGACAGAGTTTTATTTTTGTATGTTCTTTAAATATTCACTTTCAGTCTCAAACTACAACAAAAAGTTTATTTAAAAAAAACATCAAACTTACCGAACTGAATGAATTGAACATTATAATTATTGAATGGATTAAATATGTAACAAAACGGATTAACACATGTCACGAAATGGATTAAACTAGTCATAATTTTCAGAAAAAACGATTTATTCTCTTCTTAAATAGGTTTGGGCCATTGCGTAATTTGAATGTAAAGTAGAGGGTTTCTTACAAGACTAGATGCTTTAGATTTAATTGAAACTTATTTACAATAATATTGTCTACGTAGGATTGGGCAAGAAATAACTTTATTTAGCACAAGCTCGCTACTTCAAGTGGCAAATTTAACAATGAAGTTGCAAGTTCGAACTTTAATTTAATAATAAAGTAGCGAGTGCCAACTTAAATTTGCTAATTCAATTGACCTTGCATATTGAAGTTCATGGTAGCCAACTTAAGGCAAGCCACCTTAGTAGATTGGTCCTTGAGTCTATTTTATACTCGTTTTTTCAGCTTGTTCGAGTAGTAGTAAACTCAAGTTCTTCTAGTAATAGAATTCAAAAACATTCATACAAATTGAGAGCCATTCTCATAGCTGATGTTTAACATAAGATCTTCATCACGCCTAAGCCATGACAAACTCTTTTTTCTATATATTTATTCAAATATCATCTGGTTAATGACATTTCTCACTCCATTATAGACTACTAGGAACACCAACAAGGCAACAATATAGTTTCATACATCAATAACATGATATTCCATCCTAAAACACTATTAAAACGTTTGTATTTGAAATGGTTAGAACTAAAGCAATTGGGTCACTACATAGTAATTTCAAAAGTTTCACTTATGTTTCATAGGGAATTAGTTTTTCAAATCTATTTGGTTTGTAATTCACATGGTTATAACCACTACAATTGAATCCCTATGTGGTAATTTCAAAAGGTTTAATGTTTCTTTCTTAAACACATTTCTCACTTTATAATAAAGCTATATCAATAATATAAAACCAGACGCCAATATAAGATAATTAATAGGGATGTCAATGGGACGGGGCGGGCGGATGTTGGCATTCCTATCCCCATCCCCTGATAGGATTTAGTCGTATCACCTAATCAAATATAAACCTACAGTCCTCTAACTATGGTAGTCAATGGAAGCAGGGTCGAATCCACAGGGAGACAGAGTTTCTAAATTAATATTCAATCAATCAACTACTTCAGATGAAATCAGGGAAGAATTAACTGAACTAAAGATTAAGCTAAGGAAGACAAATTAAACCGAGGAATTAACTATGGACTATAAACCTAGGGTATTAGGTCGGTCCACCATGCTTATACCAATCAGATAAGGTCAACTGCTATCAAAACTTAAGTCAAGAGTCGAGGGATTAGAGCATGTGTTGAGCTATGGTTAAGACTCAACGCTCATAGTTCAACATACGCCGCATGTTCACTAACTTAATCAGAACTACTGACGTGTCCTAGGCCTCTAGTCGTAAGACGGATCTGTGCAAACAACTATTAACCACAAGCAATCAATGAAATTGTACACTAACATTAATCACTAATTAAGAACAAACCACATCACAATCACCCTAATCAAGCCCTAGAAATTGGTAGAAATCTAAATAACAATCATGGTATAAACATGGCTTCCCTATCTAACACCCTAGAAAGAGAACTACTCACTCATAATTGAATTGACAATAACAAAACTAATTGGAAACCCTAATAATTGCATCAGGGCCACCTGATCGGGCCCATAGTAAACTTTTTCAGCCTTTTTCTTCTCGTTCAGCGTAGCAGCAGCGCAGCAAGTTAGGGCGAAATGGGCCCACCTGATCGGGTCCGGCAGCACTGCCCGATCGGGCCTGGGGACATTAAGCCCAGTTCTGCTCCCCTCACGCATAGCAATGTTTTGAGATGTAGGAGCTTCCCACCCGATCGGGTCGGGCAGCAGGTGCCCGATCGGGTCTGGGCACTTCGTCTCTCGCCCGATCGGGTCCGCAACTTCTGTACTCGATCAATATATCTTCGCCTGATCGGGCCATTTTTGCCCGATCAGTGTACGAAAAACTCTTTTTTGACTCTTTGGCTCTCAATTCTTCACGTTTAGAGGTCTAGGGACCTCCTAAACTACCCATAAAGCTCGTGAGCCATCCTACGTGCCTCGTAACATCTCGTAAAGCCGTGGTTGCTTCCATATAGCTCGGAAATAAGGAGAAAACTCCCTAAAACTTGCAATTCAACACTAAAACACAAAACCACAACTATATACGATAGTTAGCATAAAATAGCTCCCAGTGCTCCAATGACGCACAAATTAGCTTGTAAATAAGGGAGAAAACTCTATATAAATACGTGATATCAAACTCCCCCAAGCTAAACATTTGCTTGTCCTCAAGCAAACAGAACATGAACATGGAATAGATTGCCTCACCCCATAGATATAAATCAATCAAAGCTCAAAACATTTTCAAGACTAAGAATCGTTCAAGCAGGCATAATTCAAGTTTGGCTAATCAAATCCATCCAACCACCAATCATCCAAGCAATTTATCAAATTCAAGCATCCACAAGGCATACAAGTCCTGAAAAGGCTCTCACAAGGGTGTCACTCCTCTCGATTTTGCGGCAGGCAAAGAATATGCCCGAACACTCACCAACCCGACCATAAATACCCTTCCCACTCACACTCTCATGTGTTTAAGAAGGTTAAATGACGCTCATCCTAGTCAAGTCGACTCAATTAGCAGAAATACTCTTTAACTTTGACAAACTGACTCGAAATCAATCAAATGAACACTGCAGACACGAGCTCAAGAGGACTTTAGAGGGTTGTAATGGGGCTTAGGTAAGAGGTAGGGGATACTTTTGGGTAATGTGATGGAAAAACCAAGAAAGGGGGAGCATGAATCATTCAAACAAGCCTAAGATGGCCTACACAACTCCCAACAACACCATATAACCACGTAAAGTAGCCCAACTCTCATAAATCAATGACAAACTCATAACAAACCCAATTTTAAAGCAATGAAGCGAATATTTCTTTAAGAACGTACGTGAATGAAAGAACTTCGAATTCTTTTGAACTTTTATTTTATTTTTCTTTCATTTTTCTGAACTTCATTCACGCAACTCTAAATTTGCTTTTTCTTTTCCTTTTTCTCACCCTCAAGCCACAACAAATACACTTTTAAACTCCTCAACAACCAAACTAAACCAAGAAACCAATCTCAAACTCAACCCATACAAAAGCTCCCCCAAGCTAGGCTTGGAATAATATCAAGTGAAGGCCTTGGGCTCATAATAGGGGTTTAAGTATCACGAAACAAGTCATTAGGCTCAGCAGGGCTAAGGCGGATAAAAGTATATCAAAAATTCACTCTGAAGCTCAACAATAAGACAAAAGAACGTCTCTATCACAGCAAATGCTACAAGTCATCGAACATCAGACAAGTACGAAGTCAAAGTCAAGAATCAATCCACTAAAGAGGAACTAACACACAAGAATAGACTGGATAATAATATGAATCCAATAGGCTACAAAGAGGCCTCATAGTCTAACCAATTCAGGTATGCAGCACAAAGTGGTGTAATATAATCAAACTTTGCTCGAAATCATAGCAATCAAACATCAAATCATAGCCTCAAGATCACAAATGCCAGCTATCCAGAAAACAAAGTCAAATCATTTTCAATAAGAGCACAACAAGGGGCACAGGGAGGCAACTAAACCAGTCATGGGAACCATATTTTTTTGATTTTTTCAGATTTTTTCGAAAGCAGTAAATCTATCCTCGAAAGCAGTAAAAGAGATAGGGAATACAAACAGAACTCCTCCCCAAGCTGAACTTGGCAGTGTCCTCAATGTCAAAAGGTAACAAAGGACGATGCTAAGAGGAAAAACAAGGTTAGTACCCTCACTCTCGCTCAATAAAAAGAAGAAAAATAAAAAAAATAAAAAAATTTAAAAAAAAAGGAAAAAAAGGGGAAGAATGCGAAAGCAGTAATTTTGGATTTTAGCCTTTGGGCCTTTGGAAAATAAAGATATCAAATGAAAGCAGTAAACAACTAATAACATTTAGGATTTTAGGCCTTTGAAGAATACCTATAGCGGGGCTCAGACGGCGCGGACGGGGATGGGGCGGGGCGGGCGGGGATGGGGCAGGTATGGACTAACATCCACCCTCGCGCCATTACCCATGGCAGGGATGATTTCCATCCCCATCCCCGCCCCATTACCCATGGCGGGGATGATTTTCATCCCCATCTCCGCCCCATCCCCCGCGAAACCTTCCCCCATCCCCCGCGAAACCTTCCCCCATCCCCCGCGAAACCTTCCCTCATCCCCACCTAACTAGGACTGAGGCGGGTCTCCACAAAACCCGCCCCACTGACATCCCTAATAATTAACTTCATTATTGACAACTTTTTTTTTGTTCTAGAGAGTTACAAGGGCAAGTGATGAGAATTGATCCCGTGATCACTTGAAACTGGGAAGAAAGCTCTTCCTAACTAAACTATTCCCCACTCTTTCATGATTGACTACTATTTTTTAAAGATAAGAAAAAATGGAGGATAATATATAGTAGACCCTCCGCTCGAGAGACACTCCGAAAGCATCATTACAAAGTATAAATGACACAAGGAATGAGTCCAACGGTATTATGAAGAGAATCTGCCACTAGATCACCAACATCTGCAATCTTGTCCGATGCTTTGTTTGCTTCTTTGTAGATATGACGAGCCTCGAAGTCCTGAAAGCGTTGGAGAAGGATGGTGGTGTCTTCAATAATGTTCGCAATTTGCCACATTAGGTTAGTTCTATGGTTGACTGCATTAATGACTTAAATGTAGTCTCCCTCGGTATGAAGCCTACAACAGTTAAGCTTTTTTGTGTAGGCAACTCCTTTGTGTAGGGTCGTTGCCTATTACTGACTACTATTTATCTCAAAAGTTTGCAATCCAAGTTACCATAGTTCTCCAACTTAACTTAACACCATAAATTACAAAATTATCCTTAAGATTACTAGCAATAGGAGTCAAGCTGTGTCCAAATTTTGAAACTGGAGCCAAATAACCTCCGAATGCATTGTGGGTATGCTCCACATATAATTGGAGGTTGTTTAAAATGGGAGCCTCAAATACATTCTAACTACTCATCATCTTACATGCGTCCCTACAACTTGAAATAAAAAAAATTGAGGGTACTTGTCACTTGAGAGGGAGAGAGAAAATAAAGGTGGGGTACACATGAATAATGCATCTGGCATATTTGCATTGCAGGAAGACGAGTGAAATATGGGGAGGTAAATGGAAAAAAATAGTGAAATCTGATGTGGCTAAAAAAGAGTAGGAGAGAAAAGATTTGAAGGGATTTGGAGCCCTATACATTTGTGGGTAGGGGTGCTCACCGGGATCGAAAATTGTGGAAAATGGAGACCTAAGATTAGACCGAATTAAAACCGATCTCGAGACCGAACCAGATAGAAATCATAGGGACCGGATCGAAACCGGACCGATTTGATTGAAAATTCAATGTAGTTTGTTTTTTTTGCTATGGTTACATACTAACATAAACCATTTAAAATTCACAATTAAACAAAAATATTAAAAGTTCAAGACGAATACCAATGGTAACTCAGTATCTAAAGTTCTAATCACTTTCATGCGTCCAACAAGTTGCACATAAAATAAAATTAGTCAAAATTTCAATTTCTAAATAAAAATATTTAACTGAGTTGAACCGAAAAAAAACTCGATTTAAAACCGGACCGAGGAATGAATTTTAAAAATTTACAAACCAAAGATCAGACCAAAACAAGATCCAACCTAAATTATTTTTTCAGTCTAGACCAAAGATTGAACACTGGTAATTTTTTTTGGTGAATACTAAGGGTGTCCACCGCCGAAAGCAATCAGTTAATTAAGAGACAAAATGAGCTACCACCATGCCAAAGCCACTCAGTTGAACAGTGGTAATTGCCACTGCTCTAATAGCGGACAAGCTGTCTCTAAACTATAGCTTCATTTTTTAAAGACTCCGGCTTGTCCGAATCACTCAAGAGTCAAGAGACCAGAACAGAGTTTGAAAAGGAGGGAAAAGAAACCCCCTCCCCCCACTGTCCGAGACACAACCCAAAGGCATCCATTTTCATAAACCCTAAAAAAAAAACCAGTGACTCTGGTCTCTTCTGTTGTTCTCCTTCAAATTATTAAATTACTCCCACTGAAATGCTACTATAACAACATACTATTATTACTATTGTTCTCCACTTCCTCTCTCTCCAATATTTGAACCCTTCTCCAAAATTTCTCCCAATAATTCGAGCTCACAATATTAACAAGTAACGAATCTTCCATGGCGAGGCTTCTTCGCCATGCTTTTTCCTTGCGACGCTCTCTGCTCCCTTCTGAGGTCTATATTCTGTTTCTCTTCCTCTTTTATGTCTAATTTAGGGACTTTATTCATGGAAATTTGTGTATGTAATTTGGAATAGTATATAAAGTATAACTCTAACTGTGTTGTAGACTAAAAAAAATTAAGTGGTAAAATATTTTGCATTAGTACTCGTTAATGTTATAATGATGAAGAAAGGAGTAAAATGATACTTCCTACATTCTTTAATAATCACTAGTAACTACATGTAGAGTTTCACGCCTTTAAATGTTAATTTATGATTGTATCTGAAAAAACCTATAGAAAGTTGATATGGATTAAGTATATACTAGTCGATAGATAGTTGGTCAAAAGAGAATGTGTCAAGAATGTAAATAAAGAAATGTAGGTTACGTTTGTTTTAATAGAAAACTATTTTTATGGAAAATCACTTCAAGGAAAGCAATTATCAATAGAAAACATATTTTTAGATAGGTTTTTCTTTGTTTGTTTAATTGGAGGAAAATCCAAGGAGAGAAGTTAAATGGAGTAAAAGAGAAGAAAAGATGGAGGAGAAAATAAAGAGAAATAAGGAATGAAAAGGGAAATGTGGCGTATCTTCTTTATACAATGAAATTGGTTTTCTTCTTCTAAGAGCATTTTCCACTATTGCTTTTCCATGAAAATGCTTTTCAATGGAAAATATGATTGTAAAACACATTTTCTTTTGTTTGTTTTAATGATGGAAAACCTAGGGGGAAAAGGAAATGGTAGTAAAAAGGAGTGGAAGGATGGAAGAAGTGAATAAGGAGAAGTAAGAAGGATGATGGAAAATGTGGCATACCTTGATTAGAAAAGGAAAATGGTTGTCCATTTTAAAAGAGAAAATTTCCACCTTGAGAAAATGGTTTTCCTCCCCTTAGCAAAACAAACAAAGGAAAATGGAAAGAGGTGGAAAATCGTTTTCCAAAAAGATATTTTCCTCCAAAACAAACAGAGCCGAAACCTTTTCTAAGAAAATGGTTTTCCACCAAAACAAACGGAGGCGTAGTGATTATAAAAGAATGGTGGAAGTATATTTTAAGTGGAGAAGTGATGTAAATTCTGTTTCAGGCAAGAGAATCGACCTTACATTTTTTGAGTTTTCTGCTGTGTTTTTTTAGTGAAGTGCAACTGCTATTATTTTAGTACATTCTTAAGATATGTTTTAACAAGTGATTTTTTTCTGCTTTCAGAGCTTCAAGAAAGAGATACTGCGAATGTCTTTTCAGTTCAAAGATTTTTCTTCAAAAGGTGATGCACATTTCAAGTTTTTGTCCTTGGACCCAATGGCGGGATCCTGAATGTATTTTTGTTTAGACTACCCTCTTGCGTGGTTAAATGGATTACAAAGCTGAGACTGATGTTGGAGAGGGCATAAAATGGTTCTTTTTGTTATCATGTCATATTATCAAAACTGAGACTTTCTTCTATGCTTAAGTTGTGTTCCGGATCATGTAAAGTTTGGTTTTAGAAGATATTGTTATACATGAGAGGATGGTGCTAGTAGTTTGTTTTTGCTTGCTGTTTCCAGAATTATTGTATAACAGTATGCCCTTATCTTGTAAGGTCTTGTGAGTGTTTTTGAAGCTAAGAGATTGCCCAGGTCATTTGCCGCCATCATAAAGGTCAAGGTCTCAAAGATCTTATATGTTCTGATGATGTAAAATAGAACATCTAATTCCTTATTGACAGCCATTTCACATGTGAACTTTTTTGTGCAGATTGCATAGAATCTTCTCTTTGTTTTCCATCTCTATTTTAAAGAACAACAGTAATGATATTGTTAGGAATATATTAATGGTGGTGATTCTTTTGCATTCATTTAGCTGCTAAGTGACAACTCCTTATGGGTTTGTGATGAAGGTCGGAAGAAATCTAAATCAGATGACAGTGACTCTAATTATGAGGGCATGTCAAAGAAAGAGATAGCTCTACAAGTAGCCCTGGACCAGATTACAGCCTCATTTGGAAAGGGCTCTATAATGTGGCTTGGTCGATCTGTAACTCCTAGAAATGTCCCAGTTGTGTCTACTGGATCATTTTCTCTGGACATAGCACTAGGTATAGGTGGACTTCCTAAGGTACTTTCTATTATGGTATTTGTTTCTTTACGATAATATATGTGGATTAGTAATAGTTCATGTTGGAAGGGGAAAATATGGTTTGGCAGTTAATTTATATGCCGTATTACCAAATTTCAGATCCCATATGTTCATGCTATGATAGTGTAGACATGTTGTAAACTATGAATTTTTTGGCGTCTGCAATTGCTATACTTTTACGTTTTTTATGCATGTTTATTTATGTAGTTTGGAAAATTTTACATCTAGCAGGAAACATACGGTGCAATGGGTTTCAGCATATCTTATCTTGCTTATATGCTAGTGATTATGACATGTTTATTGTATTTCGTACAGGGACGTGTGGTCGAGGTATTTGGGCCAGAGGCGTCTGGGAAGACTACCCTAGCCCTTCATGTAATTGCTCAAGCACAGAAACTGGGAGGTGTGTTAATAGTATTTCAGTTATTTGCATTTGTTTTGTTAAGGAGCTAATTATTTCCTGTTTCTATCTTTTTCTGAAATGTATGGTATGATCAACACATTAGTTTATGTGAGTTTACCCTTTCCCCTCAACCTGAACACTTGCAACACCTTGTTTTGTTTCTGTGAGCATACTTCTCTTGGGTTCTTTCCCATGAATGTGCTCTTTGATGTTGTGCCCACTGATAGATTCTGCCTCCAAATTGTTTTCTGCACTTGGTAGTTTTGTAGTGTCAGTTTTGAGTGGATCTCTAGGCTGTATTTGGAAAGCATTAAGATTGTTCACTATAGTAGACCAACTTCTAAAATCTAAACAGTAAGCTAAATGCCGAACCATCATATGGTGATGACATCAGTCACTTCCTTTGCCTACGCTCCTTAGTTCATGATATGAACTTTTACAATTGAACTTCTTTTTAGTCCCATATGTCGTTGGATCTATGTTACTCAGACACGTTTTGAGTGTCTACTCGGATACGGGTGTCCAAGTGCCCGACTCGGCTATTTTGTAGAAGAAAAGTCAAGTTTTTAGTTTAAAATGAAGTATCCAAGCGAAAACACGACACGACACGACACCCATTTTTTGAGGTAAATGAAGGTGTCGGAGTAACATAGCGTTGGATGCATTCTACTCCCTCCGTCCCACAATTATCTTCCCATTTCTTGAATATATGTGAGGTATAAAATAATAAAGTGGGAAGATCATTGTGGGACGGAGGGAGTATTTCTTAGGGGCGGTTTGACGTTATTGTCTGTTGTGAACCTTTATCTGTATCTTGGCTGTCATTTTTGTGGTTTATATATTCTTTTTATTTATGCAGGCTACTGCGCCTTCATTGATGCCGAACATGCGCTTGATCCGGCTCTGGCTGAAACTATTGGTGTAAATACTCAAAATTTGCTCCTTTCACAGCCAGATTGTGGTGAACAAGCTCTTAGCCTTGTGGACACCCTCATTCGAAGTGGTTCAGTTGATGTCGTGGTGGTTGATAGTGTAAGGAAGGATCCTTTCTCACCTGATCATTTTATTTCCTCTCCCTCCACTATTTCCCAGTCCCCGAAAAGTGTATGTGTTTATACACATATGCTTGCTTTTATGCATACTCATGTGCCTCTTTCCCTTTGTTTTGGGGCGGGCGAGGTCATATATGCTTCAATTTATCTGCTGTTCTCTGTTTGTGTGACGGGGAGTTTACTGTATCTTTGAATACACTTTGAGTACACTGTTGCTGTTGGCCTGCTTGATGCTCTTTGCCTTGTAAAACTCTTAGATTCGAGTGCGCTCTAATTTTTTCTACTTGTTCTAATTGCAGGTTGCTGCCCTTGTGCCTAAAAGCGAACTTGATGGTGAAATGGGTGATGCACATGTGGCAATGCAAGCGAGATTGATGAGCCAAGCACTTCGCAAGTTAAGCCATTCACTGTCTCAGTCCCAGTGTATATTGATGTTTCTGAATCAGGTATAGATTTCGTCACATAAAATTGTTGTACTCTTCTCCTGGTTAATCTTTGTAAGAAAATATCATCGCTCATTTGGTTATTGAGTAAGCATATTGGCAGTTGTAATCTGCGACTATTGTTTTGTGTTATTGAGTATGGTTTATGAACTACTTGAGAAGTTATTAATATTTTTTTTGAAGAGTACCGGTTCGCTATCAACCTAGCAATCCCTTTAATGTGCTCTCTGAGTTTTTTCTAATCTACAATTCTTCTTTGCTCCTTCACGATAACTTCAGTAAATTTATTAAAACAGTTGTCAGTCTTAAATTCCTGACAGGATGACTTTTGTTTAGGTGAGGGCAAAAATTTCAACTTTTGCGGGATTTGGTGGTCCCACCGAAGTTACTTGCGGAGGTAATGCTTTGAAGTTCTATGCATCGGTGCGCCTGAACATCAGGAGAATTGGACTTGTCAAGAAAGGAGAAGAGGTATGAAGTTGCTTTTCCCCCTCACAAGTTTAAATTTGTAAAATGACCCAGTTTGGGAAGTCATATGAAACCATGAAGCTAAATCTTAGATCGTCCTTGTGGTCTTTTTGTACTTTATATCTAATTTTCTTCGTAAATAATTTTGATTCTATTTTATTTCCTTTTTCCACGTTTTTCTCAAGGGGTGGGATGGTGTAGTATTTACAGATTTCATGGTACAGTCCATTGACAGCTCATAGTGGACTTCATACATACTAACCTATGAGGGCCTTGTCTGCTGCTATTATGTGATTTTGGACATTTTATTGGGGGATTTAGCTAATGGTTTATAAAACCTTCCCAAACTAGATGATTCTATTGAAAAATTCGAGTCTTGTTCATCATCGAAAAGTTCCATTTGTCATACGCTTATAGAATTAAATATTAAGTCCCGATCCATGTGACGCGGCTTATAGAAGAAGTGATATTGGTATGACTGCAACTTTTTTGTGCCTACCGATAAACTAATTAATAACATTGTCACAGTGTACAAGTGTTGTGGTTATGTGAAATAGAAAACTGATAGCTTCAACTGAACTTCGGAAAAAATTGTGATTATACGTAGGTGTCCATGTATTTTATCTCTTTAACTATTATTGATGTTCCACTCGACAGACTATCGGGAGTCAAGTCCTTGTGAAGGTGATAAAGAATAAGCATGCACCTCCTTTCAGAACTGCCGAGTTCGAACTTGAGTTCGGCAAGGGTATATGCCGGGATTCAGAGCTCCTAAGCCTGGGTGTCAAACACAAGCTAATTAAAAAGCAAGCAGGAGGTTATTACAGCTTCGGCGACCAGACCGTACGTGGCAAGGATGGAGTTCGAGAATATTTTAAAGAGAATCCAAGTGCAAAAGGAGAGCTTGAGATGACGCTAAGAGAAAAACTACTACGTCCAACAGAGGAAGCTGCAGAGGGACAGGTCACAGAACCATTGGAAGAGACCGTCTCGCCTGATACAACTGATGAAGATGTAGTGACAGCTGCAGAAGCATAGGACTTTTGAAAATGTAGTGACAACTGCAGAAGCATATGACTTTGGAGTATCTTCTGTGTGGCCTTTTGATCTCGGAAAGTTCAAGCAGCTTCTACTAGTTGTGATCATACATGTGCAGGAAGGTAGGATAAGGCTTTGCATATATAGATGATCTTTGCTGGGATTGTTAAGAAATACTCGACCTGTAAGTTAATAATATTAGCAATGAAACTGGGATGGGTGAGTAGAATTTTGGTGTCTCTCCCAAATGGGAGATTCTATACCCGGCCACATCATGTATTATACAAAGTGAGGTTAGATCTCTGCAAATTTTGAAGTGTATATTTTATTAATTTAAGTAAAGCCCGTGTTTGGGTATTGCTGGTTTATGAGATCTGTGGAAAGCACGATGACTTCTCCAATATATATTCTCAACTAATGAAAATTGGGCAATAGTCACAGACTCACAGTATGACTGACAAATTGTAGATTTGCAGACTTGTTCTGGTGACGTTGTAGCAAGTATCAATGTTCTTTTATGTTAAGAGTCTGAAAATTCGTAGGACATGTATATATATATTTTTAAAAATATTATCTTATTTATAAATAGGAAAATTTGTCAAAAAGGACCTTTTAAAAGAGTGTTTTTGTTAGAAAGGACCTTTTAAATTTTTTTTGGCTTTTAACAATCTTAAACAAAAATTTTTTTGCGAGAAGAGACCTTAAACTTGTTTTTCGACGTCGACCACCGGAAACCGGCGTTGACTAATATCTTTTCACAAAAAAACTCTTTTGAAAGATCCTTTCATTAACACCCCCACCTCTCTCTCCTCCCCCACCCACATCCCACCTCCTCCCGTAACCAGCCACCACCAACCTCACCCCCACACCATCTTTGCCGGAGTTTGCCGGCGAGGCTACCCACCACACGGTACCCACAACCCTGCCGCATCCTCCATCCATTGTTGTCTCTCTCTCCTCTCAATCCCCCCCTCTGTTTGCTGCTGCCACCACACGGTACACCACCACCATATATAGGACGTCGCCGGAACTTAAGGAAGAGCTCAAGAGACGGAAGTTGATGAATCTGCCGTAGCTTAGGAAGCTGGTTTGAGTGAGTGAAAGGTGAGCAGGGGAGGACGAGGAAGGTGGTCAGTCAGCGGCATGTGGTGGTGTGAATTCGTGGTGGTGTAGGTCCGTGGTGGCGCAACCACGAGGATGAGAGGGGAAGCGAAAAGAAACAAAAGACCAGATTAGGATTGCAAATAGGAAGAAAATATTAGTCAACGCCGGTTTCCGGTGGTCAATGTCGGAAAACAAGCTCAAGGTCTCTTCTCGCAAAAAAAAAATTTGTTTAAGGTTGTTAAAAGCCAAAAAAAATTTAAAAGGTCCTTTCTCACAAAAAAGCTCTTTTAAAAGGTCCTTTCTGACAAAATTTCTCGATTATATTAAGGGGGGTTTGGTTCTCACGGGGTAAGAGAAAGGGAATCGAGAAAGGGATAGGAGGGGAAAGCAAACCAAAACCCTTTGATTAAAAATGTTGTTTGGTTAAAAAAATTCTCATGAATACCTCTCCCTTCAACCACCACTCCCACCACCCCCTATCTCCTTTCTCCTTCCTTCTCCATTAACATCTGCTAACCACCTTCAACCGCCACCCCCTTTCTCTCACCGGCGAATGGTCGACGACCGGACAACAAACGACCGACCACCACCTTCCACCCACTCACGATCATGTTTTAGATCTGGCTTTTATTGTTGAGCGCCGACCACCGCCTTCCACCCACTGTCGACAAGCAAATTCCGTTTGTTTGGTCACTTGGTGCACATAGATCTGGGCGTTGATGTTCGACAAATCAAGCACCTGCATATTTTTATTCGCAAGCTTCCATACTAGAAATAAAACATGCCAAAAATACGAACTACATATGAATATATCTGAAATTCTTCACATTATCAACCATCAACAACACAAAAAAAGAAAGATGAAGAGAGAGTACTTACTGGTCCTTATTGACGTTATAACCACTGGTATAAGAAGGACTTCGATCGGACACTATAAACAAACTAGAAAATCACATCATAAACAACGAATGTAAGCTCATAGTTGCTCGTTGGGTTGTTCTGGGTTTGCCGGCGACGGTTTTGGAGGTGTTCGGGCTACGCGGCGGTGTGTTAGGTTGTTTTTGGGTCGTCGGAGGTGGATCTTGGGTTGGCTCGTCGGAGGTGCTGCAGTTCGCCGGCGACGGTTCGACGGTTTCTAGGACGGCGGCCATGGTGTCGGCCGATATTTGCTTGTCGGCGGTGGTGACAGCGGTGGTGGGAATGGTGGTATGTGGTGGTGAATTAGTGGTCAACATTGGGTCAAATGAACAATGGTGAAGAAGGAAGAAAGGGTAAGTGATACCTTGGGGGTAGGTGGGGAATGAGAGTAGAGGAGTTTGGGGGTTAAGAGGGGGTAAAAGGAATGATTGAATGCATCTAACAAACAACATATAAGGGAATCAAGCAATTTGATTCCCTTACCCTTTCCTGATTACCCCTAACCAAACGCCCCCCCTAAGGTAAGAAAAATACTTCTTTAGACTGCCCTAATACAGGCCCCAAGTCTCCCATCCAGAAGCCCATTATAAGGCATAAACTCCCTAATGGTTCCCTCCCCCCAAATCTCAAACAAATGTTTGGGATTAGAATTAAACAATAGACCAAGTAAAGGAAGATGGGAAGGCTCGCTACTTGAACCAGCTCTAATCCTTGTAGGATATATATATATATATACACACATATATAAGGCAGACTATCAGTATGAGATGATAGAGATGAAAAGTATACAACGATGTAAAGGATTTTGTTTCAAACGTAGTTATGAGAAACAAATCAGATCCCTATGTTATGAGGTAGTACAACTGAGAGACAACGTGAGTGGGATTAGGGATGGCAATGGTAATGGACTCGGTTCGGATCCAAGAATTTGTATCCGTTTTGAATGGATATGGGTCCTCATAATTTGGACCCATCAAATCCGGGAATGATTCGGGTCCTAGCTTTCAGAAAAACGGATGTGGACATGGTCTTAAAGTGTTACCGGGACATGGATCTGTTTATCCGTTTTTAAGTTATTTTTAACATAAACAAATCTAACATTATCTCTTTTCAGTTCAGTGTAAAGTCTAAAACGCTTAATGCTAAATCCCTAATATTCGTTACGAATGCTCTTTATTGTCGGTTTCTTACCAATCTTTCTCTTCACTCACTCCACCAGTGCTACTCTTCATCTACCAGTGTTGCTTTTTAGTCTTCCACTATTCGTTGCTGTAGGTTAGTACCTTATGTTGTACTAATTTGTAACTAAAATTTGTTGTTTATTTATCTTGAGCTTTTACTGTTATATTTGGATTTTTGTTATATTAAACTTGAATGGTTGAATGTCACCAAATGGAGATGCGAAATGACGTTGTTTTCGTTGTTGAAAATCTTTAACTATGGCGAAGATCAGGGTTATTTGAAGAAAATAAGATAGAATCCATTTTGTACCCGTTTTGGACCTGTAGCTGGATTCGGGTTCTCAATCTTATTACCCTGTGGATCCAAATAGGCTTCGGGTCCTTATTTGAAAAACATATATGGATCTGGAAATTGGAGGACTCCATTTTCATTCTAAAGTGGGATAGGAAAGAGGAATATACTATTGAAGGGGCAGCTGCGAGCTGGTGGAGATTGAAACTAAAAAGAAATCTTTTCAAGGTTTGGGATTAATGTGCTTATATGGGTCATTTTTTTGGGTTAGGCATTACTCCCTCGTGGCAAATTCTATGGTGGATGCAACACCACCACGAGGGTGGTGCACATGAGTGAAACTTAGCTTTTGAGAACAAAAATGTCTTGGGCATTGTCTGAGCTCAAAAACTAGGCATATTTAATTACTCAAACTATCTTATTTTAGTTGTTACCATATTTTTAATTAAATATTTAATTTAAATATTGACTTGACGTGAAAATAAACCATCCCGATAGGCATAAAACAGTAGAGTGGTGCTTGCATGGGGGTGTGCTACCTAAAATTGGGTTTGAAGCTTCCGCCTTACCAACGAGGTGACAACTGATGGTTGTTGGTCATAACTACTACCAAAAAGTGAACATGAAGATGCATGTTTCACATGGGAGTGTGCATCTTTCTGTTAGGTGTTATTTTATCGTGCGACTCGACGATTTACGAACGCCTCCTATTTGTTAAGGGAGCGAGATGTGCTAGAAGAAAGATTACACATCATCCTTGCCCCTTCCAAAATCTTCATCGACCAGAAGCAGACCCGTCTAAAAATAATTAGGCTCAAAATTGACAGCAAGGTAACTCGATCTATATCCGAATCCAAATCCAAATGACCTGATTGACACCTATCTTTTTATATAAAAATAATCTCATTATTTTAATTATGAGATTATATCTATATCTATACTAGATAATAAAGTCGTCCCGCAAAGAACTACCACATCGCCCCACATCATTAAATACAAATAATTAATAAAATAAGTTAAAAAAATTTAATTAACAAAAGAATTTAATTAATCCCTTGCATTATTACGTGATTAGCTTTAGCTTTTTGAGATTTGTGCGATTTATCAATTAATATAAGATAAAATTAAAAATATAATTTTTAATAAAGAATAATTAAAAAGAATAATTATATCCTAATCTTATCTAAAAATACTATCAATATTAAATTATAAAATTATTCATAACTTGCATTTTAAATCTCATAAAATTATAATTTTTGCACCGTTAGATTCTTCTCAGAAAATACTTTGAATCAAGATCCACTTATGATACGTAATTCTAGAATTGCAAAAAAACTTATATTTTTACCTATTCAGGGCATGTTTTATTTGGCATAAATAAAGTGAACTGAACTGAATTAAATTGAACTGAATTGATTAGAAATGATCTGACTGAGTTAATTTAAATCTAATGAGGCTTAAGTAACATGAGAGACCAATTGAGTTTTATCACTCCTAAATTAATAGAGTAAACTAACAAAACAATACTCATTTAACACTAAATGCCCACTTGAGTTGGGCATGTGAAAAAAACCCATCTAATTCAATTTCGACACAATGAAAAATTATTAGATATAAATATACTAAAGTCGGCTCGAATTGATAAAATACCAAAAACATCGAAACTAATTTCAATTCAATCAAATTTAGGTAAAATAAATGTACTAGCATGCTCGATTTTAAATTACGATACACATTAAGTTCGACTGAGTTTGATCTCTTTTAAATAATTCGGTTTAGTTGAAAATATGGCATAAATATAATAAGACATCTCTCGGACAATTAGAAGCTAGTTATGTTATAAGATAATCCCGTGCGATGCCCTCACTCAAGGCCCCTCCCTTCCTAAAGGCCCATTACAAGCCAAACTTTCTCAAGCCCCCAAATTTCAATTATAGCCTAGATCTTGGAAAGAAAAATGGGAAAACTCGCTACTAAAAGCTAACCCTACTTCCTTCTAGCCTTATATGCACGCGATGCGTGCTTTGTGTGAAAGATTAATATATAAGGATTGGAGAAACTACATCGTAATTTCTCCAGTGAAGTGTATACATAGTTTTCATACTTTTAAAAATAATTATTAATCTTTAGTTATTTTTTTAGGGTGTGTAATTGTAACATCAAAAGAGTTTAGATAATGAAATAATTTAAATACATTAAAAAAGTGTAATAAATATTAGAGAGTAGATTAGCGATAGTGATTTAAAAACAAAATGGCAAAAAAAAAATCTTAAAAATGATTAATGGAAGTTCTCATTAGTCATTAGCATTATCCCTCATGCGTAAAAAAATACATCATCCCTCTACCACTTTATCACTCATTCTAAAATACTTGATCATGAAATATGATCAATTTGATCAAATGCACCCCTACTCATGAGCAATCAATCAACTACTCATGCATTTGAAAATAAAAAAATTCAAAAGTATATAAAAATATAGCAAAGTGGATGTCTATTTGTAGATCTCAAAAAACTATACCAATTGACATTTTTTAAAATTGTTTTTACTTTGTAGATTTTTAGATATTTTAGTTAGAAGTTTTAAACATCTATATATATATTAAAAAGCGTAAGCACATGTTGCAATCCGCCATGTGTCACTCTCCCTTATTTACAACAACATTTTATCAACGTTTCTCTCATTAAAAAAATGTACATGAGAAGCTTCGAACCCTTGACCTCGAGTGTGGAAGATCAATGCTCTAACCATTGTGGCACTACATATTTGTTGGTTCTTTTATCAATACTAATAATGATATTATATATTTTCAATGAAAAACAATAATTAAGGTACAATATGTTAATTGTATTTATGAATAAAACTATTAATCTATGACTTTTTTCTAACATCTTTCTACACCAAATTTTAATTGTATTAAAGTAATAAAGTATAATACATATATAACCCAGAGCATCGCCTGGGCCTAAATACTAGTTTGTTGCTAAAAAATCGAGGGCTAAGATTGAAAATAAAACTTAATTTCTTAATAACCTCATTAATTTATTTTATTTATTATTCTTTTCCTAATTTTGATGTCCACCTCCCTTTTTCCTTGTAATATAAAGATAATCTCCTAAACTACTTTTGCATAAAGGCCCACCTAAAACCCATAAGCTATAATCCATCAAACCCCCCCCTTCATATATTTTGGCGAGAAAGATCACCGCTTGATCCAACCCTAACTCATCCCAATTCCTATATAAATTATTCACCAGACCACATATATTAAAGGACTAGCTTTATATGCACACGATGCGTGCGAAATCAGGTAAAATTCTATATAAAAATATAACATTTTAGTTTATTTAGGGTGTTTTGTATTTCTTTATTTGAAATTTTAAAATATGAAAAGAGTTAGTTATGATACAGACAATACAGTTGTTCCATTTACTTAGGAATTTTAAAAAAAAGATAAATGTGATTTTTGGTGTCCCCTCCTCTTCACTTATATTTATTCTATAAGTGAAGAGGAGGGGGACACCAAAAAATAATATTTATCTTTTTTTTAATTCCTAAATAAATGGAATAACTCTCCATAACTAACGATTTTCACATTTTTAAATTTTGAATAAAGAAATACCAAATACTCTAAATAAACTAAAGGAAAAATTGTTAATTACCACCTTTTATAAAACAGCTTTTTGTAAATTACCACCTTAAAGATTTTTTTTTTTGAAATTACCACCTTTTATATGCAAATCTTTTAAAACTCCCACCAGTTAACGTTTTCCGTCAAGAAAACCGTTATGTGGGTCCCCCATTGTTATATTTCCATCCATTTATGTTTCCTCTTCCCATTTCTCACTCCTCTTCATCTTCCTCTATTTTCCTCTCCTAAATAGCCATGAATACTACTTTGCTTTTGCTTTGCTGATACCCAATACTCCATCCCCATCTTCCTGTGAACTTTATTTAACAATAAACTCACTAATGTAGACATTGATGAACTAAATCCCCCATTATCAAATGCTATTTTCTTGGTATTACCCACATGCCTAAATTTGATTCTTTTTACTCTTGATAAGATGTGCAAGCTTCAATCGCAAGAAGAAAATAGAGACCCACGAAAGTAATCTCTTTAATATGGAGATTTTGAAAAGAGTTGAAACGTTTCAGATTCTTTGAGCCTTCATTAAGCATTATTGGTTTTTTTTTGTAACACCGTGCATTATATGCTGTTTCTTTTACTTCGATTATGGACTGCTGTTAAAGGGGTACACTTTCCCTTCAAATCATAAAGGTTTCAATGGTTGTAGCAGTTGGTATACTTATGGCTGCCATTGTTGAGTGTAATGAGCTCATTCCTTTGGTTTGGGGAAGATATACTCTGATTTTGTAGTTTCTGCTGAGTGCTAGATTTACTTCTATTATCATGCCTAATCATAATGTAACATTAGACTCCTTTCTCTCTCTCTCAAGATCTTGAAGCTCATAATTTCTTATAGTTTCATCCCAATTCAATACATAATTTCTTCAAAATTGTATTGTAATTTGATGAACAACAAAATAATTTGAGTAGAGGCCCATATTTTTTTGGGTCTAAGCCAGCCAGCTATATAAAGAGGGAGAATTTGTTCCCCTGAATGCTCCGCTCAATACTCCAGCTTTGACAACAATGGTGCTTTAGGGTTAGTGCTTTGCTCAGCAACGAGAAAGGAGAGAAAGAGAGTGAGTTATGTGGAGGAAAGGGACAGAAAAATTGGGGTCAAAAATCCTAGTAATGGTGGTAAGTTGAGAGGAAAACAGAGGAATGGAAGATGAGTGAGAAATGGGAAGAAGAAACAAAAATGGAGGAAAATAAAACTATGTGGGACCCACATAACGATTTTTTTGACGGAAAACGTTAAGAGGTGGGAGTTTTAAAATATTTGCATATAAAAGGTGGTAATTTTAAAAAAAAATCTATAAGGTGGTAATTTACAAAAAGCCGTTTATAAAAGGTGGTAATTAACAATTTTTCCTAAACTTATATTTTTATGCAAAATTTTACATCATTCAGCACGCAACGCGTGTATATAAAACTAGTAGAATAGAGATTAACACCCCTAGATACATTTATTCCATGTAATTAGAAATTTTAAAAAAAAAGATAAATGTGATTTTTTAGTATCCCCTACTCTTCACTTCTAGAATAGAGATAATGAGATAGGTTTGTTTCTCCTATCAAAAGGGGGAGTAACCGCCCAGTTATGAATTTATGATGGCTAATACGGGTAAGTAATCGCCAGTCCAAGAAAGTTCCGAATTCCCCCTCAGAGAGCTGCCCAAATTCTATCAGATAGATAGGAAGTTGTGCATCTATCAAGTTATCTGTAGTACATATATAGATATATGTAGTATATTTTATGAAAAATGTAGTATATTTTTATAGAATTTAAGGTAGTATATTTTCTTCATAAATTTAGAATTTACTAAACTTGTAATATATTTATAGAAATCGTAGTATATATTTTACAAATCATAGTATATTCTATCTGATAGATGTAGACATTTACATGTATTAGATAGGAACTAAGCATTTCCCCCTCTTCTGTATTGGAATGGCGACATGTATGTTAAAAGCTTAAAACTAGTACTAAATCCCAAGGGTTTTCTTTCTCCACTTTCCGAAACCCGTCACTAATACCATACCCTAATTTTTATCCAATACGTACATAATCCCTTGAACAATTTCCATCGTGAAATTGATTCAACACAACATCAACAATGGCGGTTGAGGAGGAAACCAAAGGTGAATCATTGAAGAAACTGGAGTATCTTTCACTCGTCTCTAAGGTATGTTCCGAACTCGAAACTCATGTTGGATTTGGCGATAAAATAGTTGCTGAATTCATCACCGAACTCGGTCATAAGTGCGAGTCAGTCGATGAATTCGACGTTGAGTTGAAGAAAAACGGTGCAGAATTCCCTGATTACTTTGTTAGAACTTTGTTGACGATTATTCATGCCATTTTGCCTCCTAAACCTAAAAACGAAGGTGTTGATGGCAAGGATGGTTCTAAGTTTTCTAGTTTGTCGATTGCTGATGGTAAAAGTAGGGTTAAGCAATTGGAGAGGGAGATTGAGATGGAGGCGGAAGAGCGGCGGCGGAAGGAGAGGAAGGATCATGAGGATGAGGATGAGAATGAGAGGAGTCGGGATCGGCGTGGTAAGGAGAGAGATAGAAATAGGGACAGAGATAGAGATAGGGGAAGGGAGAGAGATCGGGATCGAGATCGGGACAGAGATAGGGACAGGGAGCGAGACAGAGGCGGCAGGGAGAGGGAGCGCGACAGGGATAGGAGAGGAAGACATGAGAAGTCTGAGAGGTATAGAGAGGGAGATGATGAACGGTATGATGACAGGCGAGAAAAGGCGGGCGGTGTGGAGGGACGGTATGAGAGGGAGAGGTTTGAGGAAGAAGGGGAGTGTGACGTGGATAGGGACGATAGGAGGGTTGGTGATAACAATCAGAGGAATGGGAGGCAACAGTCTGATGAGCCTGAGTTGTACAATGTGTATAAGGGCAAAGTTACCAGAGTTATGGAGTCGGGTTGTTTTGTTCAATTGCAAGATTTTAGGGGTAAGGAAGGGTTGGTTCATGTTTCACAGATGGCAACTAGGCGGATTCCGAATGCTAAAGATGTTGTCAAGAGGGGTCAAGAGGTTTACGTGAAGGTGATATCGATTTCAGGGCAGAGGTTGAGTTTTGCGATGAAGGATGTGGATCAGGATACTGGGAAGGATTTGCTTCCGCTGAAGAAGAGCTCTCAGGATGATGCTTTAAGGACTAATCCTAGTGGTGTTACTGGGTCAAATACTAGGATCGGTCTTTCTGGGATTCAGATAGTGGAGGAGATTGAGTCTGGCTCGTCACGTCGCCCATTAAAGCGTATGAGTTCACCAGAAAAGTGGGAAACGAAGCAGCTGATTGCATCGGGGGTTCTGAGTGTGAAGGAGTTTCCCAGCTTTGATGATGAAGGTGATGGGATGCTTTACCAAGAAGAAGGTGGTGAGGAAGAGCTGGAGATTGAGTTAAATGAAGACGAACCTGCTTTTCTGCAGGGGCAAACTCGGTACTCTGCTGACATGTCCCCTGTAAAGATCTTTAAGAATCCAGAGGGTTCTTTAAGTCGTGCAGCCGCTCTCCAGTCTGCGCTCATTAAGGAAAGGAGAGAAGTTCGTGAGCAACAACAGAGGACAATGCTTGATTCCATCCCAAAGGATCTTAATCGACCTTGGGAAGATCCAATGCCAGAGACTGGGGAAAGACATCTTGCACAGGAGTTGAGAGGTGTTGGGTTATCAGCATATGATATGCCAGAATGGAAGAAGGAAGCTTATGGTAAGGCTCTGACTTTTGGTCAGAAATCCAAGCTGTCCATTCAGGAGCAAAGGAAGAGTTTGCCCATCTACAAATTGAAGAAAGAGCTGATCCAGGCTGTGCGCGATCATCAGGTTCTGGTTGTGATTGGTGAGACTGGATCTGGAAAGACGACTCAAGTAACTCAGTACCTTGCAGAAGCAGGTTACACAACCAACGGTAAAATTGGATGTACCCAGCCACGTAGAGTGGCTGCAATGTCCGTAGCCAAGAGGGTTGCTGAGGAATTTGGTTGCCGGTTAGGGGAAGAAGTTGGTTATGCTATCCGTTTTGAGGATTGTACTGGTCCTGATACGGTGATTAAGTACATGACGGATGGTATGCTTCTTAGGGAGATTCTGATTGATGAAAATCTCAGTCAGTATTCAGTTGTAATGCTTGATGAAGCTCATGAGAGAACTATACATACAGATGTCCTCTTTGGGTTGCTGAAACAGCTCATCAAAAGGAGGCCTGATCTTCGTTTGATTGTCACCTCTGCTACACTGGACGCCGAGAAATTTTCGGGTTATTTCTTTGACTGTAATATCTTCACAATCCCTGGCAGAACCTTTCCTGTGGAGATTTTGTATACCAAGCAACCTGAGACTGATTACTTAGATGCGGCTTTAATCACTGTGCTACAGATCCACCTAACGGAACCTGAAGGAGACGTTCTCCTTTTCCTGACTGGACAAGAGGAAATTGATTTTGCGTGCCAATGTCTGTATGAGAGAATGAAAGCCCTTGGGAAAAATGTGCCTGAACTGATAATTCTTCCAGTTTACAGTGCCCTTCCTAGTGAAATGCAATCTAGGATCTTTGATCCTGCCCCTCCTGGAAAGAGAAAAGTAGTTGTGGCTACAAATATTGCTGAAGCTTCTTTGACCATTGATGGTATTTTTTATGTGGTTGATCCGGGTTTTGCAAAGCAAAATGTATACAATCCCAAACAGGGCCTTGATTCTCTGGTTATTACCCCCATTTCTCAAGCATCAGCTAAGCAACGAGCAGGACGTGCTGGGCGTACTGGGCCAGGGAAATGCTATCGTCTTTATACTGAGAGCGCATACCGGAATGAAATGTCTCCCACTTCAATTCCAGAGATTCAGAGAATTAATCTGGGGATGACTACATTGACTATGAAAGCTATGGGAATTAATGATCTGCTGTCCTTTGATTTCATGGATCCACCTTCGCCTCAAGCCCTTATATCTGCTATGGAGCAATTGTATAGTTTGGGAGCTTTGGATGAGGAAGGCCTTTTGACCAAATTGGGTCGGAAGATGGCGGAGTTCCCCATGGAGCCACCGTTGTCCAAGATGCTTTTGGCCAGTGTGGACCTTGGGTGCAGTGATGAGATTCTGACCATAATTGCAATGATTACAACAGGCAACATATTCTACAGACCTAGGGAGAAACAAGCACAAGCGGATCAAAAGAGGGCCAAATTTTTTCAGCCTGAGGGTGATCATCTGACGCTGCTTGCTGTTTATGAGGCTTGGAAGGCAAAGAATTTTTCTGGGCCATGGTGCTTTGAAAACTTTATCCAGTCACGATCTTTGCGGAGGGCACAAGATGTCAGGAAACAACTTCTTAGTATCATGGACAAGTTAGTCATCTTACCTTTTGTATTTTCACTTTCCAACTCTTCTGATGCATTATTCACGCCCATATTTACTGCACAATAAACATTTTTTTTCATTTATTTAACTTTTAAGAGTATCAAACAATGAAAAACTTCGCCTTTCTTACTTGAGATTTAGTAGCATTCATATTCGACCAGTATGCTGCATGAACTCCTTAAATTTCTAAAGAGAATTTTAAAGTATCTTCTTCACTTTATCATATAGTAAATGATCATCAACAACTATGGTATGGGAGAGACCTGGGAATTTTACATCTGTAGACTATATAGACTTAATGAAACTGTCGTAGGTGAAGTTTTTCTTGATCTACTATATTAGCTTGTTCCATATTGTATTGAATGTTTTCAGTACGTAAAGAACTAATAATAGCTTATATGCTCACAACTTAATGGAACCGTGGTATTGGACTGCAAATGTTTACTTTTTGTGCAGCTGTTTCTATATTATTTTGGTGGTATATGCATTTTGTGGTAGCATTTATCCAAATAGGTTGAATATGAATGAATCAACAAGGTTGATTAAACTGAAGAACGGGTATCATCTTCTTGGGGCTATGTCAATAAAAAAGCATTCAGAGACTTATACCAGTGATTGACTTTTTACCTGAATACGCATGCTGTTGTATACAATCTTAAAGCAAAAGATAAATGGTTGCATCAAGTATTGGTAATTCATTCAGCAAATGTAATGGGGTTTCTGAAAACTGAACTTGATTCATATGAGCAAGAGAGAGGACCAAATCACTGGATCAAATGTCCTTTTTGTGATGTTTACATCCTTCATTTAGTTTGATTTTTTTACTTTGTATAAGATATTATTTTACCTCTATTCATGAATCATCTTTTTGCTATTGGGAGTTAATCTCTCTAAAAACTGCGATTCCTGCACTTACAAGTTTAGATCTGTGGATTTGTGCTGCTGACAGGGTTCTATTACTTTTATACAAAGCATATCTGGCTTGTGACTTGTGTTACTAAATTACTTTCAATTTCTCTTTCCAGGTATAAATTGGATGTTGTGAGCGCTGGGAAGAACTTCACCAAAATAAGAAAAGCAATGGCTGCTGGATTTTTCTTTCATGCAGCCAGGAAGGATCCGCAGGAGGGTTACCGAACCCTGGTTGAGAATCAGCCTGTTTACATCCACCCTAGCAGTGCATTGTTTCAGAGACAACCAGATTGGGTGATCTACCACGAATTGGTTATGACCACAAAAGAGTATATGAGGGAGGTTACTGTTGTAGATCCAAAGTGGCTTGTCGAATTGGCTCCCAGATTTTTCAAAGTGGCAGATCCCACAAAAATGAGCAAGCGGAAGCGGCAAGAACGAATTGAGCCTCTTTATGATAGATATCATGAGCCTAACTCTTGGCGTTTGAGTAAAAGGCGTGCTTAGTTTTTTCTTCGATTACCATGTCAGGTTTACTCAATATGCCCTTTGGATAATGTAATCACAGATATCTAATTAATCTTTTAGAATAGGTATCCCTGTTTGTACAATTTTGGAGTTACTCCTAGTGAAATCAAAAGTTCTTGTCTCTTAATATGCAACCGTTGTCTCTTTTTTGTCCTGTCTGGTAATATTTTTCGTGCTTATGTTGGCGTTTTCTAATTTTTTTTGTACCCTTTTCAGCTGGCTTGAGTTCGTTGCTTCTTTATGGCTATATTGCATCTCAATGGTCCCTTCTTTTCTTGTGAACTCAGTACTTAAAATGTGATTTGACTTGGAGAATTCTTGAAGTCTGGCTTTATGTGAATTCCATAACATGCCAAGTTGCCAACGCCGAATCGGCCAAGGACTTGGACTTAGAATTTGCAGTAGTTTGTCAGTTATAGATTTATGGTTGCACATCAACAGGTATTTTGGCTTTCCTGAGATGAATGTTTATTTGAATTAAATGCCTGGAAGTATATGTTGGTCTCATTTGGACTTTCTGTTCAATTGCTATTACACTTGCTTATTATTCACACTAATTTTTGTTGTTGAAACTGGAGCTGCTTCCTGTGGCTTTTCTTGATGAGCCTTTGACTGTTTTGCAATGTGGCTTATGAGAAGAACAGGCCCGTGTTAAGAATGTGAGGAAAGGTGTTTTTTGGTAGTTCTTTATTTCTTAATACTTTTAAAATAATAAAAATGAAGATGAAGGGTGTGGATTTGTGGGGGATAATTTATTTTGTTTCATCTTTTCATCTTTTAAGGATCTTGCAGGATGAGACACTACATAATTGCAATTTGCATCACACTAATATGTTTATTGTTGCTGCAATTCTTTTAAAATCCGGGATGTGAAGGAAATAGGTATTCTCAAAGGGTCAAACCATGTCTTTGTGCATTCCCTTTTTTTTTCAGTTTGCGGCCCTGGCGAGGTGTTTGCCGAGGTTGTACACTTGTATTATGTGACCGTACGCCGCAGGGTATTGTAATTGCCATTGTCTTGTTTATTCTGCCTTGAGATTGATGAAGAGTTTTGGACCATATCCAGCTTAGGAGTTCTTTCAGGAAATTCAGTATTGCTCTCTGTAGCCGGAGAAAGGAAAATAACTTGAAAGTTCTGATTGCTATCAATTATTTTATTATCTGAGTTACGTCAACTGCTTGTGCTGCTCCGATATAGTTGCTGAAATAACTAAGCTAATGGTGATGATTTGATGTTATAGATTAATGATTCTTGAAGTTTCTTTGCGGAATGCAGGTAATGAATCAGCATGGTCACAAAATTTGGAGCAAAGCAAGATGCTTGTTGCTTGTAGTATTCTATTTTCTCCCAAAGGACATTGCAATGTAAGGTATGGCTCTAGCTTGGGCATTAATTTAATGCTAGAACCAATCATGTTCATTGTACTCGAATATCTTTTTGATTTGAAAATGATAATCTGTTATCTGTTTTCTGTGATTTATTTTCTCACTTTGTTATGTTTTGCTCTTGTTCTGCCTTTTGTTTATCATAACTTACATTGCATTTATCTTCTTGCTATAAGACTAGTGAGACGCCTAAATATTTTAATGCGTCATGGTATGGAAGCAACATTCCTATAGCTTTCCCTTTTAATGCCAATCCTTGAACTTCCTTTTTTTTTATTCTCTACTGCCGCAGCAGTGCTGCACCAATTACTAGATCCATGAGTAAACCATTACGTTTGCCAGTAGTTTGGCATCTTTGCTCGCCAGTATCTTCTCAGAAGTAATCTGTGTCCTTTAAGCTGTGGTGTGTTTAACTGGCACAATCAGATTAATGATACCGTATTGAATGCTTAATCAATATACAGAATCTGAATATCACCTCTTTTAAATAAAGAAATAGAAAATGGATTACATTGAGGGATGACCAGATTACTAATCAAAGAAAATTCATATTGCTGCTATCGCAAGTTCGGAACTTTGCGTCGTCATTGGACTGGTCTATAGTTTCTTTTCATAATTGTGTCATTATGTGTGCCTGGGGGGTGCTTATGGAACTAATCTCCATTTTTTTTATCATTTCTTTTAGTGCAGTGATTGAAATTGCTTAAGCAGTAAGGCTATAGGGTGTCCTAGAACCTAGAACCTAGAACCTAGATGCAAAGCGCTAGCATGGGGCATGTGCCTCATTTTAATGAGGTATAATTTTAAAAAATAACAAGTATGGTTGTGAAAACTGGTTGCAGACATATTGCAATGACCGCGTGATGTGGATAATAGGGTGTGTTTTAAACGGTTTTCAGTTATTGATGGCTTGTTCATGACTACGAATCCATGATACATTCAGTACCATAAGTAGCAATGCTAGCTCGATTCCCTTCTGCTTTGCTGCCTCCCTGTTGCCACTCCACCACTTACTGCAGCCCCTGCCCTACCAACAACTCCTACAACAACCGGCGTGGAGGTAAAAATGGCAGCTATTATTGGAAGGGTAAAACAACTCCGACAGAAACAGCACCACTCATGGACAACAGCGACACTCACGGACAACAACTCCACTCACAGACAACAGCGTGTCCAGTGCCACATGGCCTCCTTCATACTTTTAGGGATGGTCTTTGGGCCATGCCATTATGCCCGTACACGACCTTTAGGTTAGCGACTCAATTTTCGCCTACTTGCCCCTTGTGAGCTCACAAGCCGTACATTCTTTATCATTGGATGCCTCTTGCGGGCGGTTTACCAACTTGCCTTATGGCCTTTAGTATCATGATTCTTCAACCTACTCATGATGTATATGGACATTGAGACGTCTTCTCACATGATTGGCCACCCAATTAAATTTCATATTTTCAGTCGAGGATAGTTCCTTCTGCTTATGGACTTTGGAGGCTTGTAGAAGCACAAGCACTCGGTATCTTACTAGGAGAAGTCACATGAATGAACTGCACTTATTATTGGTGTGAGCACTCCAACAATGAGTAGGAGATTTGAGTCTTAGTTTCTTTTTGAGTGGGAAATTAAAATATGGATTTGGGCCGTTTGGGTTTCTGAGGATCCAAATTCTTGGTTTACTCATTGTATTGTTAATTTTCTACATATCTTAGTATGTGTGAAGGAATACTTGAAACTGTTTTTGCATGGCACTGAGATTACGCAGCATCTTAGAGTGTCCCATTTACCCAAAGATTGTGAAGGAATGTCTAATCCAGTGTAAATTAGGCATCTTTTCAACACTATTTCTCAGTCATGATTCAGACATATACTGGCACGCAACCATTATGGTTATCTTTCGTAAAGTTTCCGCATTTAGCCATTTGGATGTAACAACTTTTTTCCTCTTGACAATTACTTATGTATTTCGTTTTATCAAGAGAAAAGATACAATCTAAAACAAGCCCACTCCCATTTTTGTATCAGTATCCCTTACTGCTCCCACCTTCTAGGAAGGGTTAGGGAAGAGACTCTTTCTTTGCAGAGAGGAGGCACCACAGACTAGTACATTAATTACTCTCTTGGCTGAAGTGAGCACCTGCAGCATTCTCTAAACGAAACATATCTAAGAATCTGATCCGTATCTATCTGAAGCTGCAAAATTTTTTTAAGGTTCCTACAAGAATAAATTTTATTCACTAGATTCTGCAAAAGCCATCACATATAGTTTAGGTTTTCCAGTAGATTTCCTACTCATAAGCTGGGCATGCGTGACCTCAAACTGGCAGCAGCCAGCAGTTCTTCTGATCTTAAGCATCTGCTGAACCCGTTCCGTTAAACTTGGTGCTGTTGCACATTGAAAGAACAAATGATCCACCGGCTCAGGATAGTTTTGGCACAAACAGCATTTGATATTACAACCAATGTTCCAACTGCTGATCCTAAGCTGTAGGAAGTCTGTTAGGAAGAGCAGAAGAGACTTCTTGGACTCGCTTGATTATCAGAAGTAGTTCTATTCCACTCAACTCTAAGGAATCTACCAATGAGCTTCTTGTACAGCTTGGAGATGCCAAAAGTCCGAGCTGATATCACCCCATCTGCCAACCTCTGTAGCCAAGGATCTTTTCAAATTTTAACAGCAACTACTAGGAATATCCATAATGTCAAGAGTGTTCCTCTTTTCATAATAATGTCTACCCATCTCACCCTTTTAAAAACTTTTTATCACTCTTGTTGATGCCATCTCCTTTGGCAACGGTTTCAGTTTACGATTCATGTTAGCCGACCCCAAATCACTTTGGGAATAAGGCTTAGTTGTTGTTGTTGTTGTATGAGACAAAGCCTAAAGCACTTTAATGAGCAAATTCTTATAATTCAGCCCTACCCTGATTTAGGGAGACAAAGTGATCCCAGGATACAGGAGCTTTCCTTGCATAAGTGGAATCTTCGTCCAAAGCAAATATTCGCCAATTGGACTCTCCTTGCATAAGTCACGTGTCTAGCACACAATATTTCACCCTTGCAAGAGTTTTATCGATTAGACTTTTTTTTGTGTCAAGAGGGACACCTCAAGGTACGTGAAAGGGTGTTTCTCTTTAGAGATTCCAATACTATTCAATAGCTGCTGCTTTATATTTACTTCTAGCAGTAATAGCCTCTAATCCATAAGGCAGAAGCCTTTGAGAAAAGAGTGAAGGAGTGAAATAAGATCATTATCTCGAGCATCAACAAACATTAGCCACTAGGTGAGTAATGCCCATCTTTTCACACTTTGGAAGGAAGTTGCACTAAGATAGGTGTTCCACTCCTATAGCAAATAAAAACTCGGACAATGGATTCATTCCGAGACCTTTTTGTTTATAAGGACGACCGATGATGATAATTCTAGAGTGAGCCATAATTCATGACTTAAGAGGTGGACCTAACTAATCAGCATAGTTTTCACAAAGGTCCACTCAATTGAATCATAGGATTTTCTAAGGTCAACCTTCATAACACACTTGGGAGAAAGCTTTTTTCTTCCATAGGCTTTAATTAGGCCCGTAGCTAACAATGAGTTACCTACTTTATGCTCACTGCCCACCTCATCAATTACTTAGTACATCCTTGGTGTCAATATCTATGGGATAATCTTGTACTAAGTACTAGTCTACTAGCTATAAGCCTATATTGAGCTGAGGCTTAGTGTCAAAAACTTTTCCAAGGTGTGCCTAGACATTAGGCTCCGGGAAGGCGTTTTAGAGACTCGAAGCGAGCGCCTCCTACCTCATAGCATCTTTTCTACCGTCTTTCAAGAGGCGCAAAAGTACCTTTGGTGGAGTCATGTTGGACTAAATCTTAGTTAACATTTTTTTTTTTTTTGCAAATTGAACCTTACCTAGGCATTAGAACTCAAATACAAGTAAAACCCCTCACTTAATTTCGTGTATTATATCTTGCATTGAACTCTAATTTCGAAGAAACCCTAATTCGCGTCTGGAAGGTTGCTGCTGTCATCGATGCCAAAGTGTTTTCTCTCTTTGTCTTCGAACTAAGATTGTTCTATAACCTAATGCAAGTGTATTGGGTGAACATTATGTTGTGCTTCTTACCTATTGTGTTTGATTTCATATGCAGACTCATTTTTTGTTTTACAGAGACTTGAAAATTGTTTAGGCTGTTTCATTTCTTCTTTAATTGTTTCGAGTGTCATACAAATGTGTTTATATAAGTCTATACTAGATTTCTATGCACGCGATGCGTGCGACAACAATTTTATTACGAAATTTTATAATCTACAGTAGATAATTTCATGGATAGTCGCATTTTACCACTTAAACTTTTCATGTTTTTAGAAACTCCCACCTTAATATTTTTTTTAGATTCCACCTACCATTTACAATTATAATTAAACTCCCACCACTTAACGGTTCTTGTCAAATTTCATTAACAAAAACTGTTAAGTGAGTCCCACATATACATTTTGTTCACAAAATGGAATTTGAAATAGTTGCAATTTTTTCCAAATAGTTGTAATTCATTCCAAATTTGCTCTAAATTTGTTGAGGATTTGGCCTTAAAGTGATCAAATTGACATCAATTTCAGCGTAAACTAATAATACAATGCATATGTGGGGGCCACTTCACGGTTTTGTTAACGAAATTTAACAAAAATCATTAAGTGGTGGGATTTCTAATAAAATTGGGAATGATAGGTGTAAATTTAAAAGAAAAATTCATTAAGGTGAGAGTTTCTAAAACATGAAAATTTTAGGTGGTTTTGAAAAAAAAATCCTTATTTTATTTGCATACTGTGTGTTTTGGCTACTGTAACATGATAAAATATGAAGGTACACAACATATTTTATTTTCAAGCTAAAATCATTTTGGCTCTTTTTTCTTTGAAAACATCCCTGACTCCCCACCATCAACGACAACCTTTGTTATATAGTACCCGGTAAGGTATTTTTTGGTCATTGTCCAAATGAGAAAAAATTCAAAAGTACTTGATATACTTTATCATATTTCTCACTCATGCTAAAATACTTTATCAGGATCAATTTGATCAAATGTGCCTTCACTCATGAACAATCAATTATTCATGTATTTCAAAATAAAAAATTTCAAAAGTATATAAAAGTATAGCAAAGTGGGTGTCTATCTATAGATCTCAAGAAAATATAATTGTTGATAGTTTTTTTTAATTGTTTTTACTTTGTAGGTTTGTAGATATTTTAGTTAGAAGTTATGAACATCTTTTATTAAAAATCTGATGGCTAAATTTGAAAATAAAACTTAATTACTTAATAAACTCATTGATTTATTTTAATTATTTTTCCTTTTTTTCTTTTTGGTGTCCACCCCCACCTCTTCACTTATATAATAGAGATAATACAAGTAAAAAGCAGATTTAAACTAGTATTTATTCTTTTCTTGTTTTGATTGACAATCGAATGTGAATGCAATTCGCGGCAATGCACAAGGTATATGTTGAAATGTCTGTATGGTTGACATAAAGGATGCGGTCATTGCCATGGCACTTGGGAATCTTTCACATGAATTTCTTTGATGATATTCATCTCACACAAAAAGGTGTAGCAAAGTGTTCGTTGAATGTTGTTAAACTCCTTGTTTTGCTTATCCCCTCCATAATCAGTTTGAGCGAGATAGTATTACTTAGGTTCCTAAACTTGGAATGAATGGGAGGAGTGATACCAACAAGATACGGTGTTTTACTCGCAGACGCTTCTCTAGCTCTCTCGTAAGAATCGTATGGAAGTCCTCTTTGGAGAGACTTCCTAAATGACCATAATGAGGAAAATTTATGAGAAGCTCTATGCACCCACGATTCCCGTCGGTCAGATGTCATCGTTGTCATATCTTACGGAACAAATCCTTATTAAGTAGTGGGTTTTAAAGGGGGCAACTTATAGCTAGGAGACCTTCTCTTTTGCAATACTTAAAAAAAGGTCTTGTATGGCCCTATTATTATTATTATTACTACAATATTCTCTGCCATTGAATTCGGTCAATGGGGTTAACCAAACGGCTTCTATGAGGAACGTAGAGGCTCCAGAGCTTGTTATGGAAGGCGGAGAGGGCCGTTGAGAGGGCGGAAACAAAAGGCTATTTTTGGTCCCCCAGTGGACGAGTCGAAACAAGGGAATGACATACCACTTTCCGTTGGTTGCTTTTTACTGTATCCACAATGATGGCTTGTTGTTTTGTGGATTGATGAAGCTTTCTTCTTCTTCAGAGTTTTCCTAGTAATTAATACATCTTGTTTAAATAAAACCCATCTGATTCCGTGAACAATTAGAATTTTGTACCTCGAGAGGGTGTGGCACGACAATGTAGGGGAAATAAAGGCCACTTTGCGTTGGATTCTTTTTATTGTATCCACAATGATGGCTTCGCGTCTTTTGGATCGAAGAACTTTCTTTTGCTTGGAGTTCTCTTAGCTATTCAATACGACTGGTTTTTGGTCTTTAATAGAGAACCCATCTGATTTGGAGAACAATGAGAATTTTGTACTTGAATCATCTGTATCATCTTGTGAATTAGTTTGAGTAGGTACATGTTGCTCGGTAGTGCCAATAGTAACATTGTGTATAGGGTAAGTTAGAGTAAGGGCACTTTTCACCTCTTTTTCTGAATCAAGTAAAAGAACTTGGGATTTGAAGCCTGGGATGGTCAATGTCGGTGAATGATGTCAAATGGTGTGAAAACCCTTCGCAATGTCAAATTCCAAAAACTACTAAGAGGTTCCTCACTCTTGTTTAATTCATCTTAGGTTGGGGCTGGCTACTATATCTGTTGCCATGTCTCCACTATGTGTTTATGGAACTATTTATAGCAAGTTGGTCTAGTGATGATAGGGGTGGTGATACGTACTAGTTCGTATTCTGTCAAGCAAATCTTTGCTCAAATTGAATCATGCCAACTTTATGGACATTCGTGGATTGTGTGTAACTAGAGTAGTACTAGTTTAGTAATTATAGGGCGGCCAAAGCTTCATTTTTGGGTAAGGTTGCTTGACCCATATCACGCGGACTTTATGGACATACGTGGATTATGTGAAATAAGTGTAGTGAGTTCAACTCAAAGCTTCAGGTGAGCAAAGACCTATTGCTCAAACCGAATCACGCCAACTTCATGGAATATTTATTGATTGTGTGAAGTAATAGCACTACTAGTATAATTAGGGCGGCTGTTAAGTTTAATACCTAGGCATGGCCTCAAAGCTTCATATTTAGGTGAGCAAAGATCCTTTGCTTAAACCGAATCACGCCAACCTTATGGACATTTGTTGCTTGTGTGAAAAAGCGCACTTACAATTATTATAGGGGCGGCCGGCGAGTTCAAGACTTGAGACTTAGAAATCTTAAGCTTTTCATATTTGCACGAGCAAAGATCCGTTGCTCAACCTGAATTACGCCAACTTTATGGATACTCATGGATTGTGTATTAAGAGTAGTACCGGTCTCTTTTGTGTCTTATCTTGTGTGTTGTCTAAAGTTACAATGGCTACATTTAAATGCGAATTCTTTACATAAGTCTTTCTTTATGGATTGGCAGGAGCTTTTTACTCTTTCTTTTTGGAAGTGAGAAGACATCGACTTGCGCAAAACAGGGTGGAATGGGTGGGCGAGGAGAAGAAACCGAAGGAGGAAAATTTAGTATTGTGATCCCCCACCTTTGGGTCCTCCCGATGGAGATCGCGCAATGATTAATCCTATATTCCTATAACTAAACTCATTTTTCAGGATTGTACCTTTGTAAGTTAACGTTGTTAGAATGCATCCTTGGAAACCGTCGCACCGATGATAGTTGCGTAAGTCAATACTGAACCCAGTTGAGTGATGATGACCACAACCACAGAGGGCATGTGCCATCCTTGATTTTGTGATCCTGATTCAAATTCGTGAGCAAATCTCTCTTTGCCAGAACTTCAAACTATTCTCAACTAGTCGGTCTAATCTTGATAACTTGGGTATGACTACCATTAGATGAGAGAGATAGATGAGAGAGAAAGCTAAAAACATGACTCACTAATCAATCCTCATTCACGTAACCCCCCTCTCATCAGTTAAGGGTCCTCCTTCTATTTTTAAGAGGTTATTTTATTTTAACATTGTATGGGCTCTCTTAAATTTTGAGTACGGGAAAATAACAATTAAAAAAATTTGCGCCTCACACCTAGGCTCCAGCGACCATTTGCGCCCTTGGTGCTCCTCGCGCCTTTTAGAACTAAGGTCTGAGGCACGTTAGGTACTAAATGATTGAAGCATTATTAATTTGAGAGGGAAAATCACCCGTGTCAAGGAAGGGTCTACCTTTTTTGATGTGTTGGGAATTGTTAGTTGTGGTAATATAGGTTATGTGTCTGAAGCTCGTGCTCTTTAATATTTTTTCATATTTATTTGTTAGTTAAAGTCTATCTTTTCGATTAATGCTACTACTGAATGGTGTTTGTTTGCTTAGGGTTCCATCAAAAAGTTGTTCTTGTCTCGGCTAGCCCAATAATAGTGTATCAGTTATGTAATCGAGTGCCTGAATTAGGTCACTGCATTTGTATAATAATGAAACCATAAAGACTTGCTCCTTTAGCTCAGCGTTGCAGAGGTCCAAAACATCATCTGCTGGATGATTAGTAGATAAGTGATGTAAGTTCTTTCTTATTGTTGATGGTTTTTCTGATATAGTTTCTTCCAGCAGAACAAGTTCGTGCAAAGGGATATTGGCACCATGAGGTGGCTGTGCAAGACTCTTCTTATCGAGGACTTCCATTTTGGTGGGAATAAAAAACAATGGGAGATATTCCATAGAGGAAATTTGACGATGGGAAGTAGAAAGAATGATTATTGAAGTGACATATGTGGGGTTCTCATCATTTGAAGCTTTTGGCTATCTTCGAGGTGGGTGATTTTCAAATCAGAGGAGGTTACTGAGAAGTAGATTCATTAAATCTTTGTTTCTTGGTAGTTTGCTTGATGCATTGTTTTTGGACAAATCAACTGTGACCCTGTGAGTGTGACTGCAACTTCTTCCACCCTGCCTTTGGGAGGTTTCAGGGAAGGAGAACGTTCAACGAGGAAGAAAATTTTGTGCATTAGAAAAGCAGGGTAGCTTTGAAATTGTAGGGCATATTGTGGAATTGCAGAAAAGTAAGTTAAGCAGGGGGCCGTTATTGTGCTGGAAAGGTGTTTATAGTGTCAATAGTTTCCATGCTTTGTTTTTCCTTGTGTCATACTTTCAGGCTGAAATAATCATTCACTTCACCTTTCTGGTGTCTATTTTATTGCCGGAACTTCATTTGATTACTACTAATGACGGACATTAGGTCTATTCCAGCTTTCTTAATGAAATGTGCTATAGTCAATGAATTACCCTGAGCGAGCTGCCCTGTGATTATGGCAGATTTGTTGTTGAATGGTATGCATTGAAGAAAATTCTGATGGTAATGGATTAACTTTCCAGAATAGTCTTTTCTTTTTAACCTTTTGTTTTATGTCCAGGGATAGATTGTACATTCACATTATCTAATTCAGCAATCATGATTGACCTTTTTGGTGTGATGAAATTTCTGTTAGAGTGTTGATATACTTGTTGCTTCTAATTATTCCCTGCCTCTTTGTGGAAGACATTTTCGCTATTTTAGGGTTGTGGTGCAACTTGCAAATCTATTGTTGTGGAATTTTAAGAGCATTACATAAGCATGTCCTTGGATTAGTAGCATTTGTCTACGGTTGGCAAATTTGACCAAACTTGAATCTAACCAGAAAATAGTGGGTTAAGGTTTTTTCAGCTCATTTTAGTTATTTGGCTGAACTGTTTATATATTTGGTGGATATGTTGGGATTAGGTTCATCTGTAAACTATTTAGGAAAAATTGCCTAGAATAATGCAACCTTTTGGCGATTCGCAAATAATAATGCAACCTTTTGATTATTCTGGAATAATACAACCTTTATACCCCATTTATTTTAAATAGGACAAATAACCGGTTACCTGAACAATTGGTAATTTTTATTTAAAACTTTAAAATTTAATTAATATATATTAATATAAACTTTTTTTAAAAAATTAACCCCCCCACACCACCCACCCCTGCTACTGTCAACCCCCCACCCCCCACACCGCTGCTACTGTCAACCCCCCAGCCCCGCTACTGTCAAACCCCCAGCCCCTAGCCCTGGCCGCTGCTATCAACCCCCACCCAGCGTTTGGCTCGTCGTCGGCGGCGTCTGGGTGGGATGGCTCGTCGTCGGCAGCGTGACAGAGCGTGTGGGTCGTTTCGTGCGTGGACAGAGGGAGGTGTAGGGGTGATTGGAGGTGTTTGGTTGACGGCGGTGACGTCCGAGTGGGGTGGCTTGTCGTCGGAGTCGTCTGGCTGGGGTGGCTCGTCGGCGTTCTGGGTGGTGTCGTGGCTGGGGGAAGGGAGGGAGGGCTGGAGGGGTGGTGTGGCTCGGTAGTAGCCGTGAAGGAGGGAGTGATTTTTTTTGCTTTTTTGTTTTTTTTTCTTAAATTTTTTTTTTTAAAAAATTATTAATGATAACCAACAACTAAATGACACGTGTCTCATTTAACCTCTTCTTTAGGTTAAATCCGGTTTTACCCCATTTAAAATAAATGAAGTATAAAGGTTGCATTATTCCAGAATAATCGAAAGGTTGCATTATTATTTGCGAATTATCAAAAGGTTGCATTATTTTAGGCAAATTTTCCAACAATTTATTACCGACACGAACATGATCTTAATCCTACTTGCTGTTTCTAGCTTGATGTTTGCCCGTGTTTTGCCGGAGTACAATGCTAACTGTAGTACAAGCAAAAATTTCAGATTGAGCTATCAACTTATTTTAAACCAATCCATTTATTAACCTCGTCTATGACTATGAACTTTGACCAGTGTAAACTTCTGACCTTGTTTTACTTGTGTCATGATTTACAGGCTAGTCAGATGCACAATTTCTATAGGATGTAACACATTTATCATAATTCTTATTCGAATATCAAATTGTACAATTGGATAAAATTTAAATGGTAGATTTCTGAAGCCCTAAATTCTAAGTTTGTCTGATTAAATGGGATTATCTTTGTCCTAGAATTTGATTTTAATACTTCTATATAGGATGAGATGAAGTCGATAATATTACGTTTAACTAGTACTTCCTCCGTTTCGCAATACTCGCAACATTAGCATAGTAACTAGGGGTGAGTAGAAAAGTTGGGTACCCGGTTCCAGATCCAGAACCGGTTGGAACCGGTGGTTCCGGAATTGGAACTGGAACTGTCGGGAGTGGGTCTGGGTATCAAATATTAGGAACCGGTTGGAACTGGGTCCAATTCCGGGTAGTGAAATTGTAGACCCGGTACCCACTGGGTACCCGGTTCAACCGTTTCCAAGACCGAATTTTTTTTGAGATTAATGCATATGTAATGTATGCTTAAGACTTGAAGGTTTTTAAAACTAACTTGTCAATGGAAGTATCAAATTATGTTATGTATGATACTTATATTTAGCTAAACAAGAAAAATATAGCTTTTAAATACAACTGGGTAGCGGGTACCCGGTATTGGAACCGGCCAAATAGACCAAATAACAATCACCTTTGCGGGACTAGGTACCCGGTCAAGGAACCGGTCCCGGTCCAACCGGTTCCGGTTCCGGTTCCAGGTTCTAGGTACCCGGTCCAATCGGTTCCGGTACCGGTTCCGAGAAATAAGACCGGGTACCCGGTTGTGCTCACCCCTAATAGTAACCACTATTTATCCATCAATCTTATATTATATTTTCCCCTAAATGTATAAGAAATAATATAGCCATGTGGGGTCTTATTTGATTCGTCTTAACACATACTATTATAATATCAACTTTTTATAATTTTTACTTATCAATAATTAGAGATATTAAAGTTCAAAATATTGCATTGGATAGTGTGCAAACAAGAAGCGTTGCGAGTATTGCGAAACGGAGGAAGTAGTATAATCCAATGTCCTAGAAACTTCTTGTTGAAATTAGAAAGTTACAGGGCAGAAAGTTGGGTTGGGTTGTGCGGTGATATGGGTCAATGGCGGAGGTTATTAGCGAGTCACCTTGGGGATTGGGTCATGCAGGTTAATACAAGTAGATAATGGGCGGGCCAATAGATGTAGTAGACGTAGGGGATTAGAGAGAAAAATCAGATCCCAAAAGTTTAATCCTTTGGAATTTGTATATTTCATCGTCTACCAATCATGTTTGTCCTACAATCATGATCTTGTATCGACCCTGTTCAATGAAGAGTACAAGACATGGTCCACTAATGGCTTTGGCTAATGAAAGGCTAAGTCCTTTAACATGACTTAATACTTGCATTTGACTGTAGCCAAATTGGGGACGTTCTAGGTGAAAGTTTTTCTGTACCGGGCTAGGGTAAAGCGGCGGGGAAGGAAGTATCGTCAGTGTTTCAGTTCAGGGCAATCGGCGGGCTAGGGTTAGGGCAAAGTGGCGAGCTAGGGTGAGAAAAGCGGCAGACTAGAGCTACGTTCGCCGACGTATCCTCTACTTTCTCCTCCTCACTCCGGCTTCTCCTGCTCTCTCTTACTCACTTAGGCGTCTCCTCTCTCCTCCTCACTCGTCCACTCTTTAGTGTTCTATTTTTTTTGGATGTGTTGTGTTTTCTGTATGTTTAAAGAAAAGCATGTTTTATGAAATTTCGTAATTTGTTCTTTTTGTTTCAAATAAATGTTCTTTCCATATTATGTTTTTTCATTGTTTCTTTGCTAATGGGCACACAATAAACCATAGGTTTTGTTTTCTAATGGGTATATAATACATGTTTTATTCAAACATTTAGCACCAAAACTAGATCTAATAGCATGTACTGAATTGACAACTCGATCTGAGGGATGCCCTAACAAGCAATGTCATAACTCAAACTCTGTGAACCATGGTTTGTCACTGCATGCGCCGTAGGAAGGCCTCAGAAATAGTAGAGGCCATCCTGTCGTTTACCAGCTCCAATTAGACTCTTTAGAGCCTGTGTAGAATACAAAGAGTGATTGAATTGTACTTTACATTTAGCATCATCAATTAATTGTGTTATGAAAATCAATTTACAGTAACTGTGGGGAACAAATAAAACATTCTCCAAAACAATGTGTTATGAAAGCACTACTAGCCTAGTAAGAGTAGCAATTACACGCTAATAGGTTTGTCACGTAAATGAGACATTTTGGAGAGACATGTAAAATTATTTATAACATGATGATTTGCCCCCCTGTCAAGAATCCAGGCCAAAAAACAAGACATACTGTTATACGTTCGAGATCGGTGTTCCGACATCATTAATCACCGTAAGAAGAAACTACACGAGGCAATGAAGTTCCTCCATCTTTGCTCGCAATAGTGTCATTTGCGTCATGCAAACGGGCTTAAACTCAAGACCACTACCAATAGTTGTGGTGGTTGTACCTCTTTGACAACCTTACCTCGTGCAATATCACCAGATATCTCTTTTTGAGGCAGTGCCTGATATGTGCGATCAAGATCCGCGGGAGGAGATTGATAGAGTTAAGTTCAAGCGCACCATGCCATAAAATGTCGCTATCAATACTAATCAAGAGATCATGCAAATTTCTTCATCTCTTTCACTGGCAACCTTTGCAATCACATTAAATTTACATAGTTTGCACGAACAAGTGGGTAGAAGCTTGATTTGCTGTAGCTCGATCATCATAAAGACCCTTGAGGCGATTGTAGTACTCGTCTACGCTCATGGATTTGGTATGTATTTAGGGGTGTGCGAAATCGGATATTTGATATGATCTAATCAGAAAATCCGAATACCCAAAATGAATATTCTATTCTCAAACCGGACATCCGAATTTCTAGAAATCTGGATTTTCAAATCGTATGTCCGGAGAATCAGAATTTCATATGGTTTGAGTTTTTCCTTTGATTGTAACCATAAGAATAATTAGAGAAGATGGCATTACGGAACATTCAATTTTTTTCTCTTTAATTCATCTATAATAAACTAATATTAGAACTAATTGGTAACGCTAGTCCATTTTGGCAGACGTGAACCAATCATTTAATACAACTACCAAATTGAAGTTTAATCATTAAGCAATATAAGCAAAGCAGGGAAAACAACACTCTGATAGTGATCTAACATTCTTCTAAAATAATGGTTAATTGAGAATTTTCATTTGAAAAAATAGAAATTAAAAATTGAACAAGTGAAAACATACTTACATTTAGGGGTTTTCATAAATATCAAATTCGATCCAAAAATTCTAATGTCCGATCCGAAATATAATGTTTCGGATAATTCGGATCGAATTACCCTTTTGGCTTTTCAGATATCCGAAAAATGTTTACAAAATCGGATATTTTTCTGATATTCGGATAAATATCTGATCCAAATTATCTGTTACTTTTTTCATTAAATAAAATTTGTTTTGAACTGTTTTCCCAAAAAAAAAATCGGATCGAATAATTCGGGTATTTGAAAATTTTGGATCGAATTCGGATCACATTTCTTCCGATTCGAAAATTTCGAAAATTCGGATCGGATAATGCGAAATGAACACCCCTACTTGCATTATGTTGTGAGGAGGTGGCTGCGAGCTTTAGGTTGAAACTAAAGTAGCTATTTCGACTTTAGAATCTGCCCGCGAACACTAATTTGCCAGCAAATATTTTTTTTGAATTTTGGATTATACGAATCTACTGAATACTTATCCATGTCCGATAATCCAGTTTCAAAATCGGATATTCCATCCGAAATATCCAAGCTTCAAAAATCGGACTAGATATCCGGAATTCTTAAGCATGTAGTCATATTTTGGGATCGAATTATTCTACACAGCTCGAATGTCGGTAGGATGTAATATCCGCACGTAGTTGTTGTAATCTCAACTCATTGACCATTTAAAGAGTTTCTCAAGGTATCTCCAAAGGGGCTTCACTTCCTTGTAGTGTGGTATTGAGGCTGTGAGTTTTCGATCCATGCTTCGTAGGATCCTAGAACGATCATTGAATTGACTGTTTTCCATTTCAATAGATCATTAGTCTTACTTCAATTTGTCGACAGTTTTGGCGACGGAATCGTATTTCAGACGTGCCTTGGGGAAGAGGGTCATTGCTCTAGCACAAGACATGTAGTTAGTCCCGTTGAGGTTTACATGTGATATAGAATTCCCTTGCTGAAGTGGCTTCAATTTTATTTTCCTTCGACATCCCAAACTTGCGAAATCACAATGGTGATGTATGCTCTCTTTGAGGAAGAAGGTGAAAGCAAAAACAGATGTCGTTCAACTTATAATCACTTTACATTTTGATTATGATTTCTTTACTACAAAATTTGATCAATCACCACCAAAAAAAAGAAATGTGGTATATATTGCAGACGTAGAACCACCGTGATATCATGCCAAACGCGAGAGTATAATTGTCAATGGTGGGAGCTAAGGGGCCAAATCAGCAAGCAATCTCTGAAGTGCTTCAATGAAAGCACATTCGTCCCATTCGTTCCCCTGCAAACAAGTATGAAATGTCAATTATTGGCACAAGGATTCAACCATATGATATACTCCCTATGATTCTATATAATCTCGGAGTTCATATAAGATCCACTAAAATTGGCTCAAATTCAGTTAGTTTTTCCATCACTTGATAAATTAAAAATACAATGCACTAGAGTAATTATGTTTTCTTTATTTAAAATCGTAAAAATTATAGTATAATTGTTTTCTAACTTATACTGTTATTGTTAGAAACTACGTAGTTAGCTTCAACTCTAGTTCAAGCCAATCCGAGCAAAAATACTTTGAGCTAAGTCCGAGAAATAAAAATCTCCACTCCAAATCTGAATCAAATAAATCAAGTCCAAGTAAATATAGGCCAAATATGGATTTCTGGAAAATCTGATTTAGAAATCACCATCGTCGCTCCCTGTCAAAAATAGATGTATTATGAAAAAAGTACTACCTCATGTGCCTCCACAATCTATTTATTCCAGTATACAATTGAAACATAGACAATAACCAACACAGAATCAAAACAACAACATGTATGTGCACTCCTCTTCTTATCATATTTTCTCCCTCTTTTAGTTGTTATGCTTGGTACATTTATCAATACATGAGTTTGACCATAATATATATGACGACCCATAATAAAAAGTTTGATATCTTGAAAATAATCATTGAGACAAATCTAATAAGATCATGCATAATGATGCTTTTTATTTATGTAAGAGTAAAACAAGGTTATCAAAGTGAAGTTTGTGAAAAGTGCAAAAACGCATACAAATTAAGGTACTTTTTCGTTTCACTATTTACGCTTTTTAAAATAAAAATTAATTTTTTTTGTTTTCATCCTTTCACTAAAGAATTTCTACTTCTATCTATTCCAAAAATAACAAATGTTTGTTCCCTTTTTACACTACCTCGCGTCACTTTTAATACCCACAAAAGTATACATAATTTCACAATCATATTCTCTCCTCTATTTTATTAAACATAAAAGGATTCATTTCCACAATCTCTCTCCTCTTTGCCTTATCGTTGTAGGAATAATACGTACAATTTTTTACACCTTTTAAGTTTCAAGTACACCATTTATTAGTGGTCAAAAAAATATCTAACACATGAAAATATATACTCCTCTGTCCTAGAATAGTTTGAACACTTTCCTTTTATGTTTGTCTCAAATTAGTTTGAACACTTTCCTTTTTGGCATGGTTCCATTATTACTATATTATTTCTTTTATACTACTTTGGCCCCACACTTTATCTTTATCAATAAAAAGTTATCAAACTTTCTATTTCCTCCAATAAAATATATCACACCAACTCCTATTACATCTACTTTTACCTTCATCACTAATAAAATAACATTTGAAAACCACACTATAACTTATCACCTTAAACTACGTGTCCCAACAAGTGTTAAGATTTTTCTGGAACGGAGGGAGTAATAAGATGAATCTAATAAAAATAGTACTTTTTTTTAAAAATCTTTTTAGATTATCCACTTTAACTTTTGACTCTATTCATAATCAATACTCCCACTAAACGTTTGTGTTTTATACTTATGAGAAAATAAAACCATAAGGGGACTTGTTGGATTAAGCTTATTTATATTTTCAGTATATCCAAATTCTATAATCTTTAATTATTTATAATAACTCAAGATAGATTGAAAATATTATTAGCAATTTACTATTAATTAGTGCTGAGTAATGCAAAAGCCGATAAAAGTTAAAACATAAATAAGTAAAACTAGTATACTTGAAAAGTAAAATAGTCCTTGTCCCACATGGAAGGTAACAAAAGGTGCTTTTTTAGAATTTTTAAATGATAGATAACTTTTTGGGAAGCGGATAAGTCACTAGTCCCACGTAGAAGAAATCGAGAGTTCTATATTTTGTTTAGAAATGGAAGTACTTTAACTTGTGGTTACTACTATTAATTGTGCTAGGAGTGGATGCCCGCCATCGTTCGGCCTGTTCATGACACATGTGCAGTGTGTGGTGTGCTTACTTTTTTGGTTTGTAACTGATTGCTTAAACCTTATCTAATGTTTGATCGATTTTATGTTATAAACTTTTAACTGTCACGATAATTTATTGACAGACTAATGTCAACTCTTAATTGACAATTCTTCCAACACAATACTTCCAATTTTTTAAACTTCGATTTCGAAAAGGCTTTTCCACTAAAAAGTTAAATTATACAAGTTCCAGCCTCTCTATCCGGGGTCCACTATAAAGAGAGAAGTTGTGTTGAATTGGGGGGAGCATCACTCTTTCTAGTTGCACTTGTGTTCTATGTTAGGGAGAATTTGCTTCGAAGACAAAATTTTAACTCGACACAACTTTTGTTCATTTACAGAAAAATTCATTTGCCTAATTGTTTATGCCCTTAGAAAATGTTTCGATTTCTTAAAATTATGCATTAAATCATTATATGGGTCAATGAAAAGAAATGAAGGAAATATATTATTTAATTTTTCTATATACGTTTTTCTATATATTTGTAAAATTTGTGAAATTGCCACAAAAAAGAAAATATTTGAAATACTGGATAAAGAGACTAGGTTAAACTATAATATACTAGCCTTATATTCATGCGATGCGTGCCTCGTGTATGTAAAAGAGTAATAAGTAAGTATTTTGGAGAAATTACAGTGAAGTGTATACATATTTTTCATACTTTTAAAATAATCGTAAAGTTTTAGTTATTTTGTTGTTTTAGAGGGTGTAATATATATATATATATATATATATTAAAAAGCGCAACCAAAGATTGCAATCCGCCAGGTGTCACCATCCCTCTTTGAATGACGCTCAATCAACTTTATTTTCATATGATAAAAAAATTGTCAACGTGAAGACTCGAACTCGTGACTTTGAGTATGCAAGAACGAGTTTCAACCACCACTCCAAGATGTTATTTTTGATTCTTCAATCAAATCAATAATGATGTATGGATAGAAACCAAGAATTAAGTTGTAAATTTTAAAAATGCATATTGTAAATAAGATGACTTTTTTAATATATTTTTTCACCCTACATGATATCAATTATTTTAACTATTATTAAATTCAATGTACAAAAATTTCCGAGCATATAAGTTCATAAAAAGAGTAATAAATATTCAAGAGTAGATTAACAATAATGATTTAAAAACAAAAAGCCATAAAAGACAAAAAATCTTACCAAGGATTAATGCAAGATGTCATTTAGAGCATCATCACTCATGAGTAAAAAAAATACATCACCACCCCTCTCTCTTCCACTTTCTCACTCATCCTTAAATACTTTATCATGTTTCATGATCAATTTGATTAAATGCAACCCATTCATGAGCAATCAATTACTTTTGTATTTGAAAATAGTTTTTTAAAAGTATATAATAATATAGCAAAATGGGTGTCTGTTTATAAATCTCAAGAAAATATAACCATTGTTATTTTTTAAAATTGTTTTTACTTTGTATATTTTCAGATATTTTACTTATAAATTTTAAACATTTTTTGCGAAAAATCTGATGTCTAAGATTGGACATAAAACTTAATTATTTAATTATTGGATTTGGGAACTTCCTTGATTTATTTTATTTGTTTTATCTTTTCTTATTTTTGATATCCACCCCCCTCTTCCATTATAGTATAGAGATGTACTGAATCATCTACATGGAGTACAAGGAGTTAGTACTCTAGTTAAACGTTTGGGGAGATACAATGAATATTAGAGTTGATAATTAGCAATATCTATCTATCTATCTATCTATATATATATCTATTAAAAAGCTCAGGTACGAGCTGCAATCCGTCACATATCATCATCTTTCTTTCAATGGCATTTTCAAGTATGGAAGAGAGGCTCCAACAATTCCTCAATCCCGCTAATATAGCTTCTTTCATCATAATTTGTGATCATATATAATTGGAAACCTAATGTTATCTTATAAGCTTTGAAATTATAATAGAAATGACTGTTTTGTAATGACATTTTTATATAGTATATGGTATTAGGTTTCTTTAATTACTACTAACTTTCAACGAACTAAAACCCCGGGATATCAACTGAACCTTAGACTAATTAGTAGTAAAATTGTATATTAACATTTGTGAAAGTCAAATTAATGCGATTCATGGAAAACAAAGGAAGTAATAACTAATAAGAGTAAAACTAATATTACATCCCTCCCTCGGCTCAAAAATGAATTTAGGCCCTACAAATCACGAATTTAATCTTTCTGTAATAAATCAGTGACCAAATTGATAAATCCACTCACTAAATACGCCTCAAACAAATCCACGTACTACTGTAGCCATTACACCACACATTGTCATGCATAGATCGAATTCAGATGGGGATGACAATTTGGAGTGGTTAGTCGAGTTTGAGTTTGAATTCGGATCAATTTGAGGTTTTACTTAAAAAGATCAATATAGTTTAAAAATATAGTATAATACTTCTATAAAATAGGACAAAGATTGAAATTGGTTTACATTCAGGTTGTTCATGTTGTGTTTGGGTTTCCCTTACTAACTTTAAGTCGGTTTTTCGATCGGTTATCGGGTCGAGATGTTGAATTATAAATTGTCAACTCTAAGTTTATATAAGTAGATATAAGATAAGTTCAGTTTACTATAATACCATATTTTTCAGAAAACTTCAACATAATTTAACAAGATGAAGCGAACGCCCCTTTGTCTAATGTTGATTAGACCAACATACAATACGTTTTTAGCTCAAATTTTATAACCTAATACACCCAATTTCCTATGTACAATACACCAGGGTTCCTTAGTACCCTCCGTTTCATAGTAATATACCCACTTTTCGTTTTCATCCGTGTTTTTAAGTTCTATCTGCTTCTATTATTTATTCCTAAAATGACAAAGACTTATTCCCTTTTCACATTACTTTACTAACTTTTTGGGCCCACATAATTCTACACTCTTTTACCACCATATTATCTCACTTATTTAAAAAATAAAAGGAAGCCACTTTCATACCATCTCTCCTTTTTGCCTTGATTCTATAGTAATTGTAAGTGGGTGGATTGTTATGAAATGGAAGGAGTACATGTTAAAGCCTATTTTCACTCACATCATGACATTTTGTTTCTACTGATCTAACTCGTTTATTTGAAAGTGTATGTGCGATGAGTTCCATTCTTTTGATTCGATAACTTTTATCATACATCTAGGTGTATCCTGAGTATAGTACCACCTAAGTCCTAAGATTATTCTTTATTCATTTTTAATCTGGAGGATTGCAAATAAGAAAGCAATGGGAAGAGTTCCAATTTAGGAAATAAGTTTTAGAAAGGAAAAATTATATTTTACCACTTTTTATATATGTATCAGTTTTTGTAAACCACTTTTAATATACTAATCTTCATAAATTCTCACCACATAACGTTTTCTGTCATTTTAACGTTACGTGGGGGCAACATTTAACCCAATTATTGCTTCAAATTCCGTATTAAAGCTTAGCCTTGCAATTGAGAATGAAATTGCAATTGAAACTCCAATTAGAAATCAAGAAGGAGAGAATTTGCAAGAGACATTCAAATTCAATTGAATTCGGTTCATTTAAGAGCAGAAGGAGTTCAAGAAGATAATTGAAGTGGTTGATTTCATGGTTTACAAAAATTAGGGGTTTTCTTGTTCACGAAAATTAGGTTTTTGCTTGTTTACAAAGATTAGGGTTTTACTTGTTCAATTGAATTAGGATTTTTAATTTGCTTGTTTAATTGAGTTAGAATTTTTGCTTGTTCAATTGAAATAGAGTCTATACTTGTTCAAAGAAACTAGGATTTTTGCTTGTTTAGTTAAACTGCCCAAAATTTAAAGCTGATTAGTTGCTTAATGGATGTTGATGGCACTAAATTTGGGGAAATAGGGCAAGAAGATGAGAGATCGAAGAGATGAAAGGAAAATCGTGGAAATTGAAGAGTTGGATTAGATGTGGGCCACACATAACGTTATGTGGTGGAATTTAAGAAGATTAGTAGAGTAAAAGTGGTAACTTTAAAAAAAACTTTAAGGTGGTAATTTACAAAAACTGATACGTAAAAGATGGTAATTACGCAATCAGTGACAGAGCTAGAATAATTATTCAATGGAATCAGAGCATAATTATTAAATTTTATCGGGGTGAAATGGTAAATTTTGTAAGATAATATTCAAAAAAAATTTGTAAAGAAATTTTTTACAATTTTACCAGTGACACAATGGTGGAATGATGGAGGCTGACATAGGCCCTTGTCGCCCCCAACATTTTGGTTATCTATTGGAAGTTGATGGTAAAAGTATAGATTATCATTATTAGTAAAATTTTGTATAGCAACTTTTCGAAGCTGATGGAAAAATCCTAATCCGCCACTATACACAATGTGTATTGTGTAATGTATACACTTTGTCTCTAAGGATTTCCATAAAAAAAGTTAAAGTTGTAATCTCAGTTTATATTTTGCCTTATTTTCACTTAATCCTTCTACTATTCGTGTTTAAATGTATAGATAGCAATAAATTGCACGAGATTTGGTCCTAACTCTTAAATACCACCACCATAAAACTTTACCAATTGAACTAATTAGTAATAGAATCCTCCTACGAATATTTTAAATGAACCCAAAATTACCCTTTGAAATTATAGGTCATCATATCCCTTATTCCCTTTAAATAATTGGTTCAGGCAACTAGACGTCTCCCGCCTACAATGAAGACTAAGTCAAGTATACATAGATTTGTTCAACTGGTACTTACTTCCCATGCATTATAATACTAACTTGTCTTATGCAAGACAATCACCCCACCATTAATTAACACTTTGCCCAAATCTCTTAGATCAGATTATATTGATGAGATGGAAGAAATTTAATAAGGATGTTCAAACTTCAACTTAGCTCTATACTATACTATAGTAGTATAACAACTTCAGAAGACTTCTAGAAACATTCAAACTAGCTAATCTACAAATTTAAAGGTGCACTTTGTATTATATTGCCAACTTGATGCATCAAAACATGTATTTGGTACTCTTTACAAGGTATCTTTAAATTACGGTTATGAAGCCAACAAACGGTTCAGTAAAGAAAATCAAAAATTTTAAAATTAGTTATATGTTAAGACACTTTTCCGTTGTCTAAAATTTAACCTAACTTACCCATATCTTCAAATATTAATTGTTTTGTTTAAAATTTAATGATCATACTTAAATCTTGACCACATTTTCTCAGCAGTAGAAGTATTAAATCTTAAATAGATTTAATATATCATAGTTTGATACATTTTTAATAGATATGATTAACTATAGTAATGGTTAAAGTAGTGAATCGGAAATCAAAATTGTGTGAGGAGGTTGGAGAGTACACTTCATATAATTACTAATTAGTGCTCCTTTCATCTCCCCAAAAAAAAACTAAGTATTTGCGTTTTGTAAACTCGCTTTGATCCTCATTATCTTGTAAATTTACCCGGATAATATATTGGGAAAATTAACAAGAATAATCCGACCTATTGCCTGTCTTCCATAATTAATCCCACCTTTAATAATTCCCAAAATAATCCCAAGTATTTAGGGTATCTTCCAATATTAGTCTTAGGTAAAATGATAACCTGATGAACAGGTTAGTAATGCCACATGGCGTATTATGACTGGTCTATTTATTTATTTTTTTAAAATTATCAACTTTTTCTTAAAAAAATAAAGAAATTAAAAAAAAATCATAAACCCAACCCCACCCCACCCTATTCACGTCGTCACTCTCACTGCCAGCCACTCTCCGCCGCCACTGCCGCCCAGCACCAGCTCCACACCACGATTAGCAGCCGGAAAACTACCACCAAATCGTCGGTCTCCTCTCCCCCAGTGTCGATCTCCCTCTCCCCAGCCCCAAAATAGCTTCACATGCTCGAAAATGGGGAGGGTTTGGGGTTGTCAAGGGTGGTGGGGTATTTTCGGGTGGGTCTGGGTGGGTTTCGGATTGATCTGGGTAATTTTCGGTGGGTCTGGATGAGTTTCGGGTGGGTTGGGGTTGTTTTAGGGTGGTGGGGGAGTTTTGGGTGGGTCTGGGTGGGTTTTGGGTGGGTGGCGGTTGGTTTCGAGTGGGTGGCGGTTGGTTTAGGGTGGTGGGGAAGTTTTGGGTGGGTCTGGGTGGGTTTCGGGTGGGTGGCGGTTGGTTTCGGGTGGGTGGCGGTTGTTTTAGGGTGGTGGGGAAGTTTTGGGTGGGTTTTGGGTGGGTGGTGGTTGGTTTCGGGTGGGTCTAGTGATTTCCGGTGCGTCTGGGTACGTTTGGGTAGGGGTGTTCACAAAAATTCGATCCGATTGATTCGATCCGCGATCCGGTCGATCTGAAAATTCGGATATCCGATCCGAAATTTAGTGTTTCGGATACTTCGGATCGGATATCCAAAATTTTCGGATCGGATTCGGATCACTCTTTTGGCTTTTTCGGATATCCGAAAAATGTTTAAAAAATCGGATATTTTTCGGATAATTATCCGATTCGATCCGAATATCCGACCCGATCCGAAATATCCGTATTTTTTCCATTAAATAAATTTGATTTTAAACTTTTTTTTAACATAAAAATCAGATCGGATAATCCGGGTATCCGATCCGAAATTTCGGATATCCGAAAAAATGGGTATCCGAAATTTCCGGATCGGATTCGGATCGCACTTCTTCCGATCCGAAATGAACACCCCTATGTTTGGGTGGGTCTGGTGTGGCTGCCGGGTGGTGGTGGCCGGGAAAGGGGAGGGGAAGGTGGTCGTCGCCGGGAAGGGGATGGCTGGAAAGGGGAGGGGTTTAATTTTAAGTTTTTTTTTAAATTCTTTGGCCAATGTCGTTATGACACGTGGCCTTTGCAACCTGTTAAACAAGTTCCAAGTCAAGTGGGATTGTTTTGGGAAGGAAGGGTGATAATCGGGATTATTTTGAGAATAATTGAAGGTGGGATTAATTATGGAAGATGGGCAATAGTTCGGATTATTCCTGTTAATTTCCCTAATATATTTAATTGACTGAAATAATCGCATCTATAACCGTTCCGCTCAAAATAATCTCAACTATGAGTTATTCTAGAATAATCCAAATTATGAGGGGTACATTTCCAAAATAATCCCAAAATGGATCATTGCAGGCAAGCAAAAATAAAGTCTAGATTATTTTAGAAAGGCACCTCTAATAGTTTACATTATTCTAGAATAACTCATTATTGAGATTATTTTGAGCGAAACGGTAATAATTGGGATTATTACAAACAATTTTTCCTATTTTTTAAGAGTGTTCTTTTAAATAATTTTTAATATTTTCATTTCTTAATTTGAAGTCAAGTATTGCCTTAAAGTGTAAGCACTAACAATTATATTGAAACAGAGAGTATATAATAATAGTGTTCATATTGCTTACAGAGCAACCAGTTTAGATTTATAGAGATCGAAATTCAAATTAGCTATAAAGTGCATTTTGTATCCTATTGCCAACTTGAGGCATTAATGTTTTGTGTCATTGAATACTAACAAAATAAAACTCATTTGACCATTGCACTAATAATAAGCTGAATATTCTACATGCAGTAATAATAATAATCCATTGCATGCATGCAAATTAACAGAAATATAGGTATATACGTACCTCAATTCTGAGCCTAAATGTTGCCCAATTTGTATGAATATGAACTCCTGCAATTTGTTGTTGATCAGTTTGAGCTTCCATTGACACAATACTTGCTTCTTGAACTTGCTTTAAAAATTCCAGTATTCGAATTACCAAATTTGGGACTGAGATTTCTCTCTTTAAAATTACTTGCAAATCCACCATTCTTTCTCCTGATGTGGAATCAGATACTGGTGTAACCTTAACCGTCAGTCTTTCGTTCGTCGCGGCATCTAGATGTGAAGTTAACCTTCTCTTTGTCAAGAGTTGTGCCTCCAAGAGTTGGCTTCTTTTGTTAAGCTCTGAGAGTTGAGATTTCAGAGTGCTCAAGTACTCCTTTGTAGTTCTTAATACTGATGCTTTGTCTTTCTGCAGTATGAGTTTAATTTCATGCAACACGAATTAGTTACTACTATATGTAGCATAAGAATGTTAATGCATTTCTTGAACCGACCTTTTATTATTATTGCTCCTAACAAGCTTGAATGATGGAGCATTCTCTTTGTTTTTTTAGTTTATCTATTTTGACGGTCACAATCTCTAACGTACACTTTTTCTGATTGCATTTTATTACATATGACATGAGCAAAAAATATAAAAAAAAACATATTATTTTGAAATCACACATCAAAGTAAATCTAACAAGATCTTACATTACAATAGTTGGATTTTGTTTTATTCAGAGTACACGACAACAAAAGTCAAAGTGGGTAAATTGGAAAAATATGGAGGGATAATTATCTAACTTCGAATTTACTTTCATGTGATGAAAAGAGAGATGATGAGAATGTATATGCAATATAGGTAATGTTACAACTTTCATGAAATTTCTTAGAATAAGGAAGTTTTGCAACTAAGTAAGAATGAAGGAAGTAGTACTTAGCACATATAGATACCTTAGTGCCTTGAGGGAGCAAGGATCTCAAAGCTTGAAAGCTCTCATTAATTTTCTCTCTTCTCTTCCTCTCGGATATCATGTGGTGCAATTGAGTGCTAGTAGGGCGTCCTGGCTCTTGCATCCTGCTATTATGAAGCCCTCTATAAAAGGCAATGGCGCGTTTCATCAAGGTTTGCCTCCTTAAATTCGAAATAGAACTTGATCTTAAACTCGAATGATGGTAACTCCTAAAAGCACTAGTCCTTTGCCTTACTTTGTAACTATAAGGCAAACAACTTTGCTCGCAACTACTTGAAGACGAAGAAGAAGACAAGATTGCTAGATATGCCCTTGTTAGGGCAGCATCGGTGCTTTCAGGAGTAGGGAATGGAATGTTTTGTAGTAAGGGGTGTCGATGAAGATGATCAGAGACACCAATAGTAGCCGTAGTAGTAGTAGTAGCATTATTTGTTGTTGTAGGAAAAGGGATGAATTGCATGTTTGATGATGTAACTTGTTGATCAATTATGTTGGAAGGAGTTTCCTTATTAGCAAATTTTGTTTGAAGATGGAAGTTGGAAGAACCCGGAAATTGTACAAGTATGGGAAGTACTCAGGACTATCCATGGATTGAGAAGAGGAAGATGATGGTGGCTTGTTTGGTTCATCTTTTGATCTTGGAATCTCCATCATATTTTGCATCTTCATCTTCAAATTCTTCAATCATAAAATCGACATTAATAAAAAAAAAATGCACGTACATACCACATATACTGCAAAAAAATGACAAAAAATATGATAAGTGTTACAAATAATTGTTTAAAAGCAGAAGACGAGCTCGTCTTCAACTCCCTCCCAAAATCTAAGTTTACATGCTTACCCACATTTTTCTTTCTACATTTTTCCTAACCTACCAAACGTTTATGGCGTAAAACAATTTTTTGTTAACCTAGCTCTAGAACGGGTCTCACATTTTACTACTACTATAACCGAATTTCATGCAGTATATTATCAATAATATTATGTTAAATAAATATTTTGATCAATACTTACATGTGGAATAGTGGCCATGCCAAGTTCAATCTCACCTCTCTCACAACCTAAGAATACTGCAATCTGCATTATATTATATCAAAATTTTGTTACTAAACATTATTCTAAAAAGTACACAAAGTTGAGAAGCATAAATGTAAATCTCGCAATGACGAACCTTTATCTTTGCTTCCTGTAAAACACGTAAAAACAGAAAAAAAAAAAAAAAAAAGAATTAGTGGTTGATTAATAAGTACTTAGTACTAATTAGAAAGTACCAGTTTGCATGCAGCTTATCAGATTAATCACACTAAAATAAAGAATTTTATCACATTACCAAGTAGAATTGACGCTGTGATTCAGTCGATGCCAACCTCTGAAGATCTAACTCCTGCAACTCTAAATAAGGGTTTTTGTTCTTGAATGCATATCCGGGGACAAGGCTGTAAAACAAAGAAATCCGAGCATATAATTAAAACATAAGTTAAGGCGGCCTTACAATAACTTATTGTACGAGAATATAACAGCTTAATATACTCGTACTCGTTTCCAAAAGGATAAACAGATTGTTTGTATTCGTTGAAGAGTCTTTGAACAATTGAAACCCCAGATGATGAACTTGCCTCGTCCTTGAGATGGCTGTCTTCGCAGTACAAAAAACTGCGATTTCGAACAATTACTATTGGGATGAATATGATGAATTCATGAAGAACAAAAGCAAGAATAATAATGTAGAAGAAAATAAGAATAATAAGATGTTATACTTGAGATCAGGTGAGTATGTCCAAAGGCAAATGTAAGAGGCAGAAAAGGAGTGCCTTAGGTTGAGGAGGTAGCTGACTCGGTCGCCATTACTGAGTTGAAAGACCGAGTCCATCCGAGTTGAATGGGTGTTCTAGCATAATGGATGAGAAAATGTAATTTGTGAGAAGGGGTTGTTATATATAAGAATACTGTTGCTAGTGAATGAAGTGGGTAACGAGGATTCCTACGAAAATTATAAGGTTTGAAAAGTAGTCTCAATCATCTGTGGCCACAAATTCCTAAAATAAATGAGACAAAGAAAGATGAATGCAAGAAAAAAAATTGACCATGGATGGATCACTATTTAGTATTTAATTACCTAAACATGGCTACCCAACAAATTATGTGATATTATGCTTCAAAATAAAAAACAAACTATGTAATATTAATGTCTGAGAAAAGGTGACTCGAAAAGTTATGCTTCCTGTGTTTATCGTTACAACAATTTAAATTTTACGGTGTTCACATACGTATTTCAGAATGTTTTTATTTCTACATAAGAAATTATATAGTAATATGAGTTTACTATTCGTCAGAAAGTATGTAATTAAGAACATGAAATAATTGTCGGTAAAATTTGGAAATGTAGGTTTCGTCAAATTCTTCTTATTATATTCTTTGCGAAATATGATTTTTTTCTCAATATTTTACTTATATAATAGAAATAGATTATTATTAAAGATAATAACGGATGGTCAAAATGGTGCATTAAAAGACAAACAGTTGCAACTAAAATAGAAAAGCGACAAATATATACATGAAAAGGGTAGTTGGTAGGAATACAGAATGAAGATTTTGAAAGTTCTTGATGGTGGGGAAAAGAATTTCAAGATGAGATTGAAATTTGGTATTGAGTTTAGAGGAAAAATTGAAAGAAATTAGACAATAAATTAGCTGGAAAATTGATGATAGAGAAAGAAAGGAGCAGCCAAAAGAAGAAGAATATTAGTGAGTTCGAAAAGTAAGTGGGTCAAAGTCTGCGGTCTGTAAGAAAATATTGAAATGGGTCAAGGTTGGAACATGAAGAATGGTAATGAGTTCACCCTTTTTATTTTTTAGAATTTTCTTTACTTCATATGATTTTTTATATTATTGTGTTCCCACTATAAGTGTGAGAATATATTTCTAAAAGTAGTAATTTCATATATGAACATATATGGTTTACTATACTCTATATTGGAACATTGTACATTAAGAAATAATTTCATATATGAACATATATGGTCATGCACCTTTTAATGTCCTTCCATATAATTAGGACTTCTTCAAGCTATTGCTATACTGGTTTATGACCTTTTCAATATAGGTGCATTGTGCATGAACAAGCTTAGATACGGATACCCTCCCTTTCCTTCCAATGCACTTTCTAAAGAAAGGGCTATAGATGTGATGGTGTTGTGAGAAGTTGGCTGGTGCAGTTTTGTTTAAGTTGTTGAATTTAGGTATGAGTACTAGGTTCGATTCTCACTAGTTTTTTCTTTGGAGGGATTCTTCTTATTCCCTCCGCTAAAAGTCTTTTCTCCTTAACAAAAATAAATAAATCATCATGAGATTGTATTGTTTTCTTATATTTTAAGTAACTCTCATTATAAACTCTGATCTATCTGTTCTCGCGTCTCTTGCTATTCTACATCGATCATCTATTACATACACTCACATTGGGTATTTTTACTTTTTGGAGGACAGAGAACGATTAGATATATTGTGAGGAATTATTCTATAAATTGTCGTATAATAGTATGAGCCTTCTAATTTTATGTATTTGTAATGATGTGTTAGAAATAATGTCTTATAAGCAATTTTACGTTGACTTTGGTGCAATTAGACTTTGGTGTTGCTTCCCAATGTTATGCACAAGTATGTCCTTATTGTAAAGAATGTGAACATAAAAAGAAGATAAAATGCAACTCATGAAAGAACAAAATTAAAGTTTGCTTAATACTAGAAGTATATGAAAATTTTCTATATTAATAAGGAGCCAAAAGACATTGTGAAAAGCTTTGAGCCAGACAATAAAAATTCATAAAAATCAAGAGCATAACAGGAACGCGTAACAAAAATATACCATCGATTATGAAAAATTATTAGGCAAATCATTACTCGCAAGTCTCATATATGGATGGAGCATCAAATATACAAATTGTATAAAAAATGACACACCAAACGACATAGGTCGTGCACGTGTCACACAAACAACTATGGTACACACGTGGGTTTCTCCCTTTTTATTGCCCAATCCTTGGCGGGAACTATTCAAAAATCACTTAGAGTGCTCGCGCTGTTAAAGCAAGTGAATATCACTTTTTCTTTCCAAGTGGGACTTAAAACTTCTCACTTTCCCAAACGAAGGAATTGGAGACTCCTCATGTACCCACGTGAACTGAAGTAGACTACTTGAGTAAAGACCATCTTCATAATTATCATTTTCATTTATCCAAAAAATCCCTATAAATTAAATGAAAAAAAATTAAAATAAAAACAAAAATATTGGTTCTTAACATTTTTTTGAAAGGTACGAAAAATTAGGATAAAATAATGCACTAAGAGCCCCTCCACACGAGGAGTAGTTTCCCCAATTAATGCATCAAATCTAAGGATGGGCTTTAAACTACAATGTTCCACTATCTCAATTCAAAACTATGAGTAATTAGGAGTCCCACATCTGCTATCCAATCTGCCTCCCGATTTTCTTCTCGATATATGTGTTGGATGTCATAGTTGTGTTCGCCTTGGAGAAAGGTCTGAATGTCTTCTATTATGTTGCCTATTTTCCATGGTGTCTGCCAGATGCCTTTGATGGAGTGGATGACTAGGAGATTGTCTCCTTCGATGATGAGGCTGTCGTGAGGTATAGTTTGCAAGTAGATGAGGCCTTTGTGAAGTGTTGTGGCTTCCGCAACCATGATGGTTTATGACTTTTGCTGTGCTGTTTTAAATGATGAAGCCTGCTGCAGTTGACTTGCCTTTAACCAAGCCATCGAAGTTTAATTTGAGAGTGCCAACAGGAGGGGGGACCAACGAACAAACAGGGGGTGGGAATAGGGAAATTTAGAGGGGGAGGGGTGTCACCTTAGGAGGGGAAAACATTGTTAGATTATTATCCAAAGTCATTCGTAGGTTCCATTCCATATGGGCCGCTCAAGCTCTGATAATGATTCGGTGTATCTCAAAGGGGGTGTTTTGAAATAGGTGGTTATTCCTCTCCTTCCAAATAGACCACAAAAGAAAGATACATCTAGCTATATTTGTATTTTTTGATTTGAAATGTGTCAGGACGTTGTGAATATGATCTATGAGGATTCTTTCCTTAAGCCATTCATTTACTCCCTGGTAAGAAAAGAGGGCTCTGACTTTGACACAATCTGAGAAAAGGTGTTGCATCATCTTAGGCTATGTATTACAAATTGGGCATCTATCCCCGGGAAGGATATAACGTGCGTTTAGCACCCTTCTTACCCCTAGGCTATTATGTAGGACTAGCCATATATGCACGCGATGCGTGCCTCGTACGAAAGATTAATATGTAAGGATTTAGGAAAACTACATTGTGATTTCTCTAGTGAAGTGTATGTACATATATATATATATATATATATATATATATATTTCATACTTTTAAAAATAATCATTAAGTTTTTTTAGAGGGTATCATTGTAATCTCAAAAGATTTTTAATAGTTAAACAATTTAAATACATAAAAAAGAGTAATAAATATTAGAGAGTATATTAGCAATAGTGATTTTAAAAAAACGCTAAAAAGACAAAAAAATAAATTACAAAAGAATGGAAGATGTCATTTGCATCATCCCTCATGACTAAAAAATGCATCGTCTCTATTCTTCTACTAGTTTCTCACTCATCCTAAAATACTCTATCATGTTTCATGATCAATTTGAATTCACTTATGAGCAATCAATTACTCATGTATTTGAAAATTAAAAAATTCAAAAGTATATTAAAATATATCAAAGTGGGTGTCTATTTATAGATTGAAAGAAAATATAACATTGATATTTTTTTAATTATTTTTCTTTGTCGATTTTTTGATATTTTAGTTTGAAGTTTTAAACAATTTTTTGCTAAAAATCTGATGGCTAAGTTTGGAAATAAAACTTAATTACTTAATGACTCCTTGATTTATTTCATCTATTTTATATCTTTACTTAATTTTGGTGTCCACCCCTCCCTCTTCCCTTATAGTATAGAGATTAACCAGACGAAGATGAGTAATTTTGGTTGTAAATCCAGTTTCCAGATCCATCTAAATGGCCATTTGAGGGTTTCGGGGTGATTCCTTGGGCTAGCCACGTGACTGATTTTTACTGAAAAGGTCTGTTTGGGGTGGGTCCCCAAACTAGGTGTCCTCCATGTCATGAGAAGAAAGAGGGATGAATTAGATTATCAGGCAAATGTCTTTGGGACTAGGGATTGAAGTGCGTTGAGGTCCCAAGTGCCTTGTTGTGTTATGAAATTTGACACTTTAAGGTCTAAACCGATTGTAGATGTTGGAACGTCGAGATTTTCCAGAAGGTTTTGATGGCCCGTTCAGTTGTCTAACCAACAGTAAACTGCCTTCCCATTTCCAATTTTCCACCTAATCCCTTTTCGCAAAATTTTGTCGCTGACTTAGAATCTGCGTCCAAATAGCGGCGTCTGAGGGTTTGGACTTGTATTCGAAGAACAATATGTATCGAAGATACTTTTGATTCATTAACTGTACTTATAGGTTGTTTGGGTTGGAAAGGATGGCCCATCCTAATTTCGCGATCAAGGCCTGGTTAAGGGGGTATAGTCTACAGAGACCCAGACCCTCAGGGCTTTGGGGGTGCATATTTTAGACCATGAGATAAGCGGGACTCTATTTTTGTTTTTATGCTGTTTCCAGAAAAAATTCCCATGGAGTGTGTCAATGGACTTTGCAACCATTGGTGGAATAAGAGAGGAGGAGTAGTAGTAGGACGGCATAGCCTCTAAGTTTGATTGTATTACAGTGTGTCTTCCAGCTTTTTATAGGGAGCCCGATTCCCATTGGATTAACCTTTTTCTGTATCTTTTAGGATTTTGTTCGTGTCATTTTTTGTCGGCTTTGCCTAAGTATTGCCCCAGGCATCCTTTAGGTGCTATATTGAAATGGCTAGCTAGAGTGTCTTTTCTATTGTTCGGGACTTTTTTAGAAAACAAATATTAGCAGATTTATGGAAGTTAGCTAATTGTCCTGATAGTGTAGAATTCATCAATTTTTTTTAAGAGCTAGGCACGCTGTTTTTGTTGCTTTGCAAAGGACGACGCTGTCATAAGAAAACATTAGGCACTAAAAGTTGTTTGTTCTTGGACATAGTCTGAAAATGATGCATGATAGGGTTTGTACTTGCACTAGTGGAAAAAACACTTGTTACTGCGGGCCTTAAAGGGTCTTGTAGCTGTGTACAAGGGTCGTAGCTATTGAAGGCGCATCAAAAGTGGAAAAACAGTAGCTGCGTACAAAGACGCAGCTAAAATGGAAGTTTAGCTATGGGCCTCAAGCTGAAGCCCGCAACAACAAGTGGCAGTAGCTGCGGGCTCAATCCCATTGCCCGCAACTAAAAACGACTAGAGCTATGGCTTTTATCAACTGTAGCTGCGGGCCAGTGGCTGAAGCCCGCAGCTAAGTTGTATAATTTTTTTAAAAAAAAATCTGCTGCTGCCAGCATGCCTATTCAGCCAGCAGCAGTAGCAGCACCTAATCAACCAGGAGCAGCAACATATAATGAACCAGCAGCAGCAGTATAATAAAAAAATTAGATATAATCATACATAAAAAGCTAACGTTCTAGCTAGTATACATACTCAAAAGCTAATGACTAAGAAATATTACAACATATATTCAAAATCCGACTTATAATATATTATACACATACATTACTTTAAATACCGAATTGTATATGCTTGAAAATATAAACTTGCTCTCCTCGTTTGACATCCCAAAGCTTCACTCATATCAACAATCAACAATACCAGCCAGTTGCTAGACCCTGCATAACGCTTGTTGGCTTTAATCTGTAGGAGATCCATCATCAAAAAATGATTAGAGACATGCCTCATGGTTGTAATAGACAACAAATCCACCAAAAAAAGGAGAACAATCACGAATAGTGTAACATCCCGTCCTTTAACAGTAAATAAAATAAAGATAAACTAAAATAAAATGAAATAAACTAATAAATAAAGGGTCAGTGGCAGCGGAAATACCACTGGGACGAAAATGTTATTCTAAAACACAAAATAGAATAATAATCCCAAATCAAAATAATCCTCAAATAATAAAGGAAATGAGGTCCCATACCCTCATTCCACAAAAACATACTAAAATCCCAAAATAACGCATCAAACCATAAATCCAAACTAGAGCATAATCCAAAAGATAAGAACATCCATGACAAAACTACTTAAGACCCACTAGGAAGGTGGTCTTAATCTTCCTATCATAGTGCTCATCTACAACTACTAGGACCATGTCCTTCCTCACAGGACCATGTCTCACAGCCCCAGTCCAGACAGTAACGATCCTAAAGTTCCACATCTGCAAAGATATACAACAAAAATCCACAATCAGTGGGGAGTAACCAACAGCTCTCCCAGTCCAATCAGGATTCAATTAACAATTTAAAATATGAAGAATAAAGTCAGGCATACACAGTAAACATACAAAGCATAAAGAAAACATACAATATGCAAAGTAGGAGACTATAAGACAAGAGCAACATTAATAGTCATCAAGAAGGATAAGTATAAAAGTTTCCATAAATAGATCGTCAAAAGAAAAAGGCTTCAAAAGAAAAAGAGACTTCAAAATAGTAAGTGAAATCAATAAAGAAATCATCAAATGAAATAATATGAGTGAGATGAACGCTAGTGACCCGCAGCCCACTTCCTAAGAGTATGTCAGATCGCAACCTCCAAAACGGCCTATGGGTTACGTTCCCTACCGTCTGTGTCTAAGAATGGCCAAACTCCCGATGCAGGATAGTACGCGCAATACCTCCTGACCTCTCGGACGACAACATATCCTAAGTTTCTCCAATGTAGGGTAGCACCCTGCTCAGTGCCCCTCACCTCTCGGAGTGCATGTTCAGTATCTTTGGGATAAAATAATCCCTTAGACTACTCAACTCAAAGTAAAACAATTAAACCAAATAAGTTCTTCAAAACTCAAATATTCAACAAACATCAAACATTCTTCAAATATTCTTCAAACCATCAAATACTTCAAATATACTTCAAATACTTCAAACACTTCAAATACTTCAAATAGAAATAAAATCATAATTCTTCAAATAGATACTTCAAATACTTTAAATAGAAATAAAATCATACTTCTTCAAATAAATACTTCAAATAGAAATAAAATCATAATTCTTCAAATAAATACTTCAAATACTTCAAATAGAAATAAAATCATAATTCTTCAAATAAATACTTCAAAATCAATTCTTCAAAATAAAGTAATTAAATCAAATGCTCTTCAAAACAAGGTCTAGAAAATATATATATTAAAACTCCTTCAAATCACAATTTAAATATAAATCCATCAAAGTCGTTATCTGAGTTTGGGTACGAGGTTGATTATAAATTTTAATTATAAATCTTCTCCGCACATAACTCTTGGCGAAATAATGCTAAGGACAGTATTATTCTCCCCCGAGCATTACGACGTCGATAACTCAAATTTATAAAAGTACTAAATGCGGTTTCACAATAACATACAACACCACATTACAAGAATTAAATCATTCAACCATACTTCCAACATTTAATGCAACAAAACTGCAGTAATAAAAAAAATAAAATACTACAACAGTGCTGCCAATACCCAACAAGACAAAGCAGTAGGCCAAAAAAAAAGAAGGAGGAGAAGCACTGGGTCGCGGGCCGCGATCGGGCCTCGCGAGGCGCGACGCTGCTCGCGGGTCACGAGCGGCTACTGCCCTCTTCTTCGTCGTTTTTGGTATTTACGAAATCAATTAAATTCACATCAAACATGCTCTCAATACTCATGGAAAAATTTAAATATAACCATAACATCAAATTAGGCATGCTCGAAATTAATACTTCAAAGAATTAAAGAACAAAATAATTACAAGTCGCTTAGCTCATAAAATTTCAATTATGAACATGCTCAAAACATAAATAATCAAATCCATTTAACCCAACAAAAATTCCAGCAATTTAATAATCAAAATAAACCATTTAAAAACATTAAAGAACAATCCCAAAAAGCATATACATCAAACTATAAGAATTAGGGCATGCTTAAAAGTAAAGAACTACTCAATTAAATTCATTCACTTCACGAAATTAAATTCCAGCAATATTAAAATAAATAAAAAGGCTTAGAGAACAACTAAAAACATGCTAATTCATAATCCAAGTTACCATAACAATTCTATCATCAAATACACTTCAACTAAAACATCAAAAACAATAATTTCATAATTTAAAATGAATTACAGCATTAATAAAATAAATAAAATCATGAATTAAACATACTAATCAATGAAGTAAACAAAAAGTAACAACCCTAACATGATACTACTCAATACTAACCATTCTAACATCATAAACAACAATTTTAAGTACTCTAAACGTGAAATAAAACAATAAAACAACCTAACATGAATTCTGATAAAATAATAATACTAACATCGTAGATCTATCATTTAAAACACATCCTAACATGATTCTAACATACTTAAATAATTAATTAAATACTAAAGTACTAGAAGGGATGTTAGTTACCTCGATCTACCCAAAGAGTAATGAAAACCGAAAAATAAGAGTAAAGAAATGGCCTAGAAAATCGCCACTTGAGAGAAATATCAAGAGAAAATAAAACCCGAACTTGAGTCTTGAATTAATGCTTGAATAAGAATTTTTAGGTCACTAGGAAGTAGGAAATTGTGAAGAACAATTGGGAAAACCTTTTCCCATTTTTTTTGTAATAGGCGTGTGATAGGGGGATTAGGAGGGGTGTTTAATTGCTGTAATTTAAGTGTAAGGACAGCAAATAAGAGAATAGGAGTAAGAATAAATAGTGACCAAAATAAGGAGGAAGAATAAGGGAGAAAGGGTTCTCATTGGTGGAAGAGATTCTACCCAAAAATAAAATAGGCAAGCTATAAAATTCAAACAAAATCCCCCCTTCCAAGCTCCCCTTGGCCGGCCACCCTTAAACACACAACCAAGTAGGTCGGCCCACTTAAACGGTAAATGGAACCTTTAATTAGTTTAGCCCAATCAATAAAATAACAAGGCTCCAACTAAAAATAAATACTAAGTACCAACACTACAAAAATATAAATAATAATACTACCTCTATAAATATAAAAATTCAAATAATCACAACACATTAATCATAAACATTTAATCTCAACAAATAATTATAAACACTCAATACTTAAGAAAATAATAATAAGTTATATATAAATTTAGTTTTCAAATATAAACATATATAATTATACACAACCACACTCAAATAATTATATATATATATATATATATAAAGAATATATAAATAATAAAGGATATAAATAAATATAACGTAATAAATAAATAATTAACGCGCGAAATTTCTAGTGAAATTACGGGGTGTTACAAATAGTCTATCATTACATCTTCAGGAACATCTTCAGGAGTGTCAAAAACTGCATCTAGAGGATATACTTTGGTGATCTCCATCAACGAACCATCAGGCAACCTAAAAACACAACAAGTTGAACCTAACTAAGATCATTCCAATTGTGTTACCTATGAAAGAGTTAAACAACAGAGGCTCTTACACCCGTGAATCGTCAGATTTCCCCTGTCTTAGACTTGTTTCAAATAACTAGTACAAGGGTACGTGCTTCGCACGAGGCTTGATTTAGTTGCAAATTGAGACCTAAGAGTCGTTATGATGTTATAACTGATAAATATGAATTGAAAAGCAAAACATAATATATAGAAAAGGTAGCTAAAAGCAAATTATTTAATTTTACCAATTACAAATCACTTAAAAAATGATGCTCTATCTGTTTTATTCAGTAGGGTCTTTGACCATCTTATGTAATATAAGGAAAAACATAGCTATATGAGATCTTGTTTGATTCATCTTAATGGTCGTTTGGTTTACATGGAAATTTAAAATACCCATGAATCATAGGAAATAAATTCTTTAATTAAATGCATAGAATTTGGTTAAATTGTTTGGTTGACAATATGAGAATTAATCTTTCATGAGAATTATTACTTACCTAGGTGGGCCTCGGTAAGTAGATTCTCCATTTTTTGGAAATTAAAAATTATACGGAATTTCTACTTCCTCCATTTTGTAATTTTATTGTCAACCAAACAACTTACTCATTTTTCAATTTTCTAAATTTCTATTTTAATTTTTATGTTTTCTCATGTCAACCAAACAATTACTTAGTGTATAGTTTATAATATTATCTTTTCATAACTTTACCTCATGTGTAATAAGAGATACTCGTTGTTAAAAATTGCATTATCATGCGTGAAAACAAAAATATTTTTATTAGATAAAAACAGAGGGATTATATTATAAGAAATAGGAAGAAATAAAACCACTCTTGAACTTTAAGGAGTATTTTGCCTCGCCCAAAAGATTTGAGAAGAATTTTCTAAAACTGAGTTACAAATAAAGAGAACATGTAAAAATCGCTTATGTAGAAATCAATTAGATTTGATATACAAGTAATAGGCCAGAAATTTCAATTGAGGAAAAACCTATATCGCAGAAAGACCCAAGATTTATGGGATATGATTGATACCTTAATAAGGGGCAAAATGGGGATAACATATATCACTACAAAATCTTGACTATAACTTGACTTTTTCCTCCAATTTATAAAGGGCATAATGGGGATAACATAAATTACTACAAAATCTTGACTATAACTTGACTTTTTCCTCCTTTTTTATATAGGTAATATATACGTCTGGAATTTTTGAACCTCACTGACAGTCATACATAAAATCAGTCAATTATTATTGTCAGAACTAGTAGTATTTCCATGAGACGAAGATTAAAAAATTGGAAGAGAACATGTTTTACCCTTCAGAGTTGCCTCTCCTTTCTCGTTCAATTTCAACTAAAAAATCCTTGGATGTGAACGGTAAGGGAACTGCAGTGTAGAGGCTCTTCTTTCCATCATAAGCCGGAATCCGTTTCCCCAAGAATGCCTTGTGGTCCTGAACTAATCTTTTCAGTATTTCTCTACTGAAATTCTTTGAAGTTATCTCTGGATTGATCGAAACCTGTTCCCAGAAAAGAAGACAACATTAGTGTGTGGAAAGGGCATACATTATTAAAAAAAATATATAATCTGCTCTGAAAAATGGAAAGGACACAAACTACGCCATGAAATCAGCTACATAATTCCCAAGTGAGATCTGAACATCTTCGTTATGCCCTGGTGATTTGGTGAAGCATTAAATTTTTTATCCATAAAATTTTAACTGTTCCTTGAATTTACATAGTACATCTAAAATCTTTTTGTTCAGCATCAATATGATCTAAATCATCTACTTAATAAAGGTTTACAATTTAAAAATTTTACTTCGAAACTGAACACTCAAATCTGAAAAGAAACTTGTTAACCATGTTATAGATAGCAGCAATGAACATTTTTACATCCTCACTGCCTTCTTGAAAAATTCTGATAGCTAGGATATACAAATTAAAAGCTGTAACTTATAAGACTCCGCAGGAAACTGAATGAAGAGCACACAAGAGAAGAGGACCAGAAAAATATCAACTTATCCCTTTACCAATTTACAACAATACTCGAACCAACTACAAACAAAAGAGAAGACATTGTGAGCATTAATAAAACAAGCTACCAAAGCAACATTAATGTTAGCAGATATGCAAGAGATCAGAGAAAAAAATAGATGATGAACACCATGCGAAAAATGTGCAATTCTCAAAATCCCGCTCGAAAATACTTCAGCATCTCAATATGATACCACCCTTTTAACCCTTGAACACTCCAGATTTACTCTTTGCACAAAGCTGCATAAATGTTTAGTTCCAAACTATACATAATATAAAACTTAACTTAAGAGTCCGTTATGCATATTCTACAATGAGCAGCCCTCTAAATACTGTAATGAACAGCCCAAATGTTATCATATTGCCAAAACAAAAGTGCTGATAACTTTACGAAAGAGATTAATGTCATATTAGACGATCAGCTTGTTCCAAAATATACATAGATTTAGGTTTATGTTGGACGATCAAACTAGACATTCTCTTACATTTTCAGGGTTCTAAATTTTGAGCTTGTCCATGTTTTCAGCTTAAAATTTCCATTAAATAATATCAAATACAAAAAAAAATTGGAAAAACCAAGGGAAAATTATTGCTTATTGCTTTTGGTTCCTTATACTATCAATACTAGAAGACACCACCAAAAGGACAAAGCAGGAACAACAAATTGAAGGTGCCAAATGAGGTACGTTTTCAACTAACAAAAATATAATTATGTTCAGTAATAAGAAGCTTACTTAAAAAGGGCATCACGCACTGACCTATCCATTTTATATACATAAGACTAGTTCAAGATCTTTCAAGGTGGCAGTCTGACTGGTCTTCTATTTATCTGTATATCTTCCAAATTGCTCGTATGCCTGTTAGATCCTATGCATCTATCTAATTCTTAAAATCACTTCACCCTCCATATGATTACTCCCCCCATCAATGACAAGAACATCCATAAAACACATCCTTTACCAACTATTATAATCTATGTTCCCCAAATAATATTTCAATTATTAGCATATGAACTGGAAAGTTTCTACCACATTGAGAAAGACCATCAAATAACCCTAAATTCATGATTAATGATACTAAAGTGATGCAGAATTGAACAACGATATCAACCAACACATACAAACTAAAAAACTCGTAATCATCACAGATTTGAAACTAAACATTGAATAAGATGTAACCTGCGGCGTGGCTCCTTTCTTTGACTGCTCAGCAAATGACTGATCTCAGCTCGTTTGCGCCGCAATGGTCGGAGCCGGAGAAGGAGAGGGAGACTGAGAGAACTTTCTCTTCTTCCTCGTCGTAATCAAGAAGCTCCTCTTCATAAGCATCGGTTTCTCTGGTTTCTCCCATTATTCTACACACAAATGAGCACAAAACTAGGGTTTTTGAAAACCAGGTGAATCATAGGAGTTTATGTAGCTCCTCCATAGATTAAATCTTTCTTACCATAAGATTAGATAAATGTTTTACAGTTTTCAACACTTGCATATAAAATTATTACAACACAAATCAACACAACCCCCAAATCGATCCAAATAACACTCATTAACAAACCAGCAAGTACTTAACCGCAAATAAATCGAGAAAAATAGACATAAACCCTAAAAATGGAACTTAGAGATTTCCAATTACCATAAGAATGTAGGACTACGAACGTAAACTTGTTTAGGAAAATCCTAGATTATCAGATAATTGGGTTGGTGATGAAATCGAAAAGAAACCTGATCTTGAGAAGCACGAGTGAAGCGCCCATCTCCTTCCTCCCATCTCCGCCGGAATTGGAGCTTCGCCGATTCCAGGTGCGGCGACAAAGTTTAGAACACCCATGGATTCCATTTCTTGATGGAGAGAGAGGGAGTGAAGAACACCCATGGATTCCATTTCTTTTTCAAGAGAATTGAGAGAGAATTGAGAGCTTTTAGGGAGGGACGATTGGAGAGAGACGATGGCGGTTGCTAAATTTAGGGATTTGCTAATTGGCAGGGTAAGGAATAATAAGCTTGTTGGATTTTTTTATTAAAATCTTAGCTGCGGGCCCGCATCAAACTGATTTGTTGGCAAATATAGCTATGGGCTCTCTTAAAGGCCCGCATCAAACTTGAATTTAGCTACGGGCTCTCTTTAAGGCCCGCAGTGAATGCAAGGTAGCTGCGGGTTGTTAGTTTAGCCCGTTGCTAACGGGGAGCAGCAATAAGTGTTTTTTCAACTAGTGTTGCGATTGTTAATTTCCTTTTGAAAACTACAAATGATGAAGAGATATGGAGATAGTAGGTCACCTTGCCTAAGACCTCTTGTCGGTTTGAACTATCCCTGACTTCTCCATTTACCTAGATGGAGTAAGAAACCTTGGTTATGCATTGTTTAACAAGAGTTATCCATCGATCGGGATCCCAAAGCTGCTGAGGGTGGTCCATATGAAGTCCCATTCTAGTATGTCGTAGGCTATTTCCATATCTAACTTTAAAGCACACCAGCCTCTATTTGTTTTCGATTTGTGGATGGTGTTGAGGACTTCCTGAATAAGGATATTGTGGTGAATCGATCTCCCCTAGGTAAACACATGATTTTCTATGTAACATTGGTGTCTTCCATTGAACCATTACATGGTAGAAATCTTGAATATAGAAGTGATGGAATCAAGATTTTCCTCAACTAGAGATAATCCAAATTAACTTGTACCTTAACTTACCATTATGAATTATGCAATAGCCTGCCTCCATGTGGTGACTTAATCCTTGAATATACTCATAAGATGTCTAGAAAACCGCATAATCTTTTATAGGAAGTGGCCAAAACTTGACGATAAATAAAGTAGGCAATTTCATCAAGTCTATCTTCCCATTGACCACCGCATGGGGCTATAAGATCATTTAGGAGCTAGAATTATCAAAGTCTTCAACATATTTGATGTTCTCATCACGCCCGTCTTAAAGAACCATGCATCTAGTAGTAACAAGGCTATGGAGACATTAGAAAAGGTCAGCTCAACCTCATAAGAATTTACAATTCATAGAATTGGAAAATTAATGTGCAATGAACACGTGAAGTTTTCTATGACTTAGTTAATCCACATAACAATTTTTGTGTAACAAAATTGATTGTCCACCATGAATTGATCTCAACCAATGGGTTCAAACCCGATTTTTCTCAAATTACCTAGCACTAACCTTCTATCAGCCCTGTCGTTAATAGATCTCCAATATTCCTCTAAGATCTTACAATAAATTTCATTATGAGGACTCCATTCAACATCAAAATCCTCACATACTCATGCCTAATATGTATATATCTTTTCTATTAAAACACTTTATTACTACATATATGGCAGTTTATATGAGATACTATAATGTCGTTTCCATAATGGAATATCAGCCAATAGGCTTCTCATCCACTAAATTTCCTACCAATTAGGTAGACAACAATTAGTTCATACCACTCACATTGGGTATTTATACTTTTTGGAGGACAAAAAACAATTAGATATATTGTGAGGAATTATTTTATAATGGCCATATAATAGAATGGGCCATCTAATTCAATGTATTTGTAATGATGTGTTAGAGATAGTGTCTTACAAACAATTTGACACCTACTTTGGTGCAATTAATTAGACTTTGGTGTTGCTTCCCAATGTTATGTACAAGTATCTCCTTATTGTGAACATAAAAATAAGATAAAATGCAACTCATAAAAGAACAAAATCAATGTTTGCTTAATACTAGAAGTGTATGAAAATTTTCTATATTAGTAAGGAGCCAAAAGACATTGTGAAAAGCTTTGAGCCAACCAAAAAAATCATAAAAATCAAGCGCAAAACAGGAACGCGTAACGAAAATATACCATCGATCATGAAAATTTATTAGGCAAATCATGATTCACAAGTTTCATAGTGAGTGGACCATCAAATATACAAACTGTATAAAAATGACACACCAAACGACACAGGTTGTGCATGTGTCACAAAAACATCGATGGTACACACGTGGGTTCCTTCCTTCTTGCCCTATTCATGAGGGGAACCATTCAAAAATCATTTAGAGTGCTCACGCTGTTAAAACAAGTAAAAATCTGTTTTCCTTTCCAAGTGGGACTTAAAACTTCACTTTCTCAAATGAAGGAATTGGAGACTCCTCACTTACCCATGTGAACTAAAGTAGACTGCTTGGGTAAAGACCATTTTCATAATTATCATTTTCATTAATCCAAAAAATTCCTGCAAATGCAAAAAAAAAAAAAACGAAAAAACAAAAACATTGGTTCGTAACATAAATTATGAAATAGCCTTCCTCCATGTGGTTACTTAATCATTGGATATACTCAGAAGTTGTCTAGAAAAACGGCCTAATTTTTCATAGAAATGGCCAAAACTTGACAATAAATAAAGTAGGCAATTTCATCAAGTCTATCTTTCCAAAGATCACCCCATCAGGCTATAATATCATTAAGAGTTAAAATGCTCAAACTTTTAAACATATTCGATGTTCTCATCAAGTCCTTATCTAAGAACCATGCATCCGGTAGTAACAGGGCTATGGAGACATTAGAAAAGGTCAGCTCAACCTCATAAGAATTTACAAGTCATAGAATTGGAAAAGTGCAATGAACACGTGAATTTTTCTATGCCTTAGTTAATCCACATAACAATTTTTGATAAAAAAAAAAATTGATTGTCCACCATGATTGATCTCAACCAATGGGTTTGAACCCAATTTTCTCTGGAGTACCTAGCACAAACCTTCTATCACCCCTGTTGTTATAGACAAGGACATCCCATAGATTTTGGAGGCCCTATGCTAAATTAAACAATCATGACCCTTTTTCAAACAATGTTTTATATTGTTGATACTAGATAATAATATTTGATTAAAACAAACGCAAAATATATTGTACTGAATTGTGATAAGCTTTCAAAGTTGAAATATTTTTATCCGTTGCAAGATTTGCAACACATCTCTATTATACTTTGGTAAAATTATTTTTTTAATTGATAGTATATACGAGTCTCATAAGAGCACACACGACTGCATTTTTCTTTTGTTGAAATTGCAAAAGATGGTGAAAGGTGAGTGTGTGAATAGTATAAAAGTCCAAATGTTGCAATAGCAAAAAATAGAGGAACTATATTATTTACTACTTTTTTATGCTTGCAACATTGAAGAATAATGTCACAATAGTCAAGAGAAATGCACTTGTCTTTGTTTCCCATGTAAGGAAGAAAAAATTAAAGCTAGCATAAAGTAGTGTATGTAGGGTAAATGGGTAAATCAAATAATGGTATAAAAGTCTCTTTGAATAAAATAAAGTTACCCATAAAAAAAACAATCCAAGTATTAGTAAAATATCCAAAATTGATATTTTTATGCAAAAAATCATATAAGTTAGCAATTTTTTGATGGACCCGCTTGATTAATTAGATGTGAAATAAGTCTAAAAAACATGAGCATACAAATATATAAAGTAACAAATGGATAAAAGTTGTTCTTTTGTTAGTGCTCCAAGTTTTTGTGATGGGATTATAAAAAGCCCAACAACAAAACAAAAACATAGTCTACCAAGGGTCGAACATGAGACCTAGGAAAGCCTAGACCTGACAAAGCTGACCCGACCCGAGACCCGAAATTGACCCGAAATCGATGACCCGAAATCAACCTGAGACCCGAAATGACCCGACCCGACCCATACTCGACCCGAAATATGCTGACCCGAGATTGACCCGACCCGAAAATTGACCCGACCCGAGATTGACCCGAATAATATCTATTCATAATTTTTAAATTTCACGTAAATCCTCGACATAATTTCAAGTCAATCCAATATAAAGGTGGTGCTCAGATACCAACTCTCCCCTTAAGCCTAATACGTCTAATTTCTCGATCAACGATCAAGAACTTTGTATCATTGTTGGGGGCCTGGGGCAACGACCCAAAAATTGACCCGACCCGACCCGAAATGGAAGACCCGAAGCAGACTCGACCCGAAATTGACCCAACCCGACCCCAAATCGATCCGAAGTGAAGCTGACCGAAAGTGACCCGACCCAGACCTGATCCGAACGACTCGATTGCCACCTATAGGAAAACCCCTCACCCTTCTAGCTTTAATTCAAGCTATTATTACCGCTGAGCAAGTGCACTTTTATATTACATTAGTTGAACGTATCTTAATATTGAGGCCCTACAGCTATGAGGCCCTGTGCAACGGCACCGGTTGCACACCCTCATAGCCGGGCCTGTTAATAGATCTTCAATATTCCTCTAAGATCTTACAAATTTCATTGAGAGGACTCCATTCAATATCAAAGTCCTCACATACTCATGCCTAATATGTATATGAGTTTTCTATTAAAACACTTTATCACTAAACATATGACAGTCTATATATATCGGGCAGTAGGCTTCTCAACCACTAAACTTCCCGCCAGTTAGGTAGACAACAATTAGTTCATACCACATATATCGGGTATTTTTACTTTTAGGAGGACAAAGAACGATTAGATTTATTATGAGAAATAATTCTATAATGGCCATATAATAGAGTGGGCCATCTAATTCGATGTATTTGTAATGATGTGTTAGAAATAATGTCTTACAAGTAACTTCACACCGACTTTGGTGCAATTGGATGTTGGTGTTGCTTCCCAATGTTATTTACAAGTATCTCCTTATTGTGAACATAAAAAGAAGAAAAAATCCAACTCATAAAAAAACAAAATCAATGCTTGCTTAATACTAGAAGTGTATGAAAATTTTCTATATTAATAAGGAGACAAAAGACATTGTGATAAGCTTTGAGCCAGACAAAAAAATCATAAAAATCAAGCACAAAAAAGGAATGCGTAACGAAAATATACCATTGATTATGAAAAATTATTAGGCAAATCGCCAAGTCTCATAGTGAGTGGACCATCAAATATACAAATTGTATAAAAATGGCACCAAACGGCACAGGTTGTGCATGTGTCACAAACAATGATAGTAAACACGTGGCTTCCTCCCTTTCCCCCTATCCATGACGAGAACCATTCAAAAATCATTTAGAGTGCTCACGCTGTTAAAGCAAGTGAAAATCTCTTTTTGTTTCCAAGCGTGACTTAAAACTTCTCACTTTCCCAAACGAAGGAACTGGAGACTTCTCACTTACCCACGTGAGCTAAAATAATTATCATTTTCATTAATCCAAAAGATCCCTACAAATGCAAAAAAAAAATAAAAAAAATAAAAAAATACAGTGGTTCTTAACATAAATAGTTTGCCAGATTTCCATGGAGTGCAGATTTCTGACAAACTGTTGGTGGGCCGAGTGATTGATGAACTTTTTTACCCAAATTTCATCCATCACCCTTTAGCGGACACAAAAATATCATTTAATAGGTTTATTCTGACAATTTTTCCATAACTTAATGATAATATATGACTTTTTTATGTGGAAACTGGAGATAAAATTTTTAAATTTGTATTACGAGTGAGATAATTTATTTCCTTCTTTTATATTGACAATTTTTTTACACCAAATAACATTATTTATCTTCAACTACTAAATTATTAAACACAAAACCTCGAGTAAACTTCGGCGCGGGACAGGCCAGCGAGTCTCGTGCCATATTGGGTTGTACCTGAAACATGGCAACGAAAATTTGTGTCTTGCCAAAAGAATTTAAAAGCATGGCTCAAATGTGAGTTGTTCCACGTGCCATATCGAGGGTCAAGAAGCGTGACGGCCCCACTCAACTCCTATTGGGCTCAAGAAGTATTAAAAATGATGCACTCGAATGACCCACGACCCACTATTGGACCGACCAACAACCTTCCTCGGGTTAGTAAGAGTCTCGTGATAAACAGGATCAAACTCATGCAGGCTAGACCCATGTCCATCTCCAACCCCAAAACCTCGTCTAAGCCTATACTAATTTTGCATTCCAAAAAGAAAAGAAAAGACATTGCTTATCCAATGATTACCAATAAGAATTCCTCTAATCATAATCCTTAATTATACTAATTCCAACAATTAGCACATTTGTCCCTCTTATCTGATCTTCATAAAAAATCAAAACCCATACTAAATACAGCTAGCTAAGTTTCAAATTCTCACTTTGGCCTCGACTCTGGATACTGGATCTTCTCCTCTTCTTCTACTTCCTCAATTGTCACCCACCACCACCATCACCACCACCACCGCCACCACCGGATCTTCAATATCCACGTCAGCCACCTCCTCCTCTTCACGGCGGAGCTCCGTCACCAGCGCCGACACTCTTCTTTTCGCCGATTCTCCGGCAACATCTCCGGCGTTCACAGTGGAATTCAGTCACAATCCGGCTTAATGAAGTATTTTTTTGTTTAATTTGGTTTCACTTTCAATTATTTGCATTCAATTTTTCACTGTTTTTTTGGATATTTATCTGCTTCTTACTCTACAGTAACAAACTAGATAACACACTTTTAAGTCATGAGAAAATGATTATGCTCTTAAATTCATATTTTACTTTTTCATCTAGGTAATTGAAATTTCTGTACTTACTATAAACCTGCTGGAATTTCTCAGTTCTTTCGTAAACCTGCCGGAATTTCGGAGTTGTTTTTGGCAATGCCTTGCTGGATTTAGTTTTGTTCTTGATTTTTAATAAGTGAAAGTTTGATAAGAATTGTGAATTGTGATTGGAGTTTTCTTGTTCTGGAATTTTCGAGTGTTTGTAAATTCGGATTGGATCAGACAATCCGAAATGGAGAACTGTATTTTGTTGTATTATGTGATTATTGAATGAATAGGAGAAGAGAGTGAATTAGCGAAAGATATCGGATTTTGTTCCTTGTGTTATGTGCAAATGTGAAAAGCTTGGTTTATATATTAGGTAGTGGAAGATGGATCGGAGCCGACTGAACAGACCTCGTTGCTCTGGTCCTATTCCATCAGAAGAATCAGCATTGGATCTTGAAAGGAATTGCTGCGGCCACCATATCACTTTCCCTTCGTTAAGTCCACCGCTCCAGCCCTTTGCTTCGGCAGGGCAGCATTCTGAAAGTAGTGCAGCTTATTTCTCATGGCCCGCCTCTTGTCGAATAAGTGATGCTGCTGAGGAGAGGGCTAATTACTTTGCAAACCTTCAAAAAGGAGTGCTCCCTGAGACTCTTAACCGGTTACCTCAAGGGCAGCAAGCGACAACTTTGCTTGAATTGATGACCATAAGGGCGTTTCACAGCAAAATATTGCGGTGTTATAGTCTGGGGACAGCAATTGGTTTTCGCATCAGAAAGGGTGTGTTGACTGACATACCAGCCATTCTTGTTTTCGTCTCAAGGAAGGTGCACAAGCAATGGCTGAGCCCCATCCAATGTTTACCTGTTGCGTTGGAGGTAACTTTAATAATCTTTATTCTATACGTACAAGATGAGGGAATTTAGATACCTTCATCCTGTGCAGGGTGTATGTGTATTAGTATACTTCCTCCGTTCTTTAATAAGTGACACACTTGTATAGTGTTTACTATTCACAGTTTAAACTTTGATTAGATTTGGTGATTTATCTTTTAGGAAAAACATAGTCATGTGGGATCTTGTTAGATTCGTCTCAACATGCATTAATTTAATATCAACTTTTTATAATTTTTACTCGTTGACAATTATAGATATTAATGTTTGAAATAATGCATTGGCAAGCGTGAAAACATGAAGTGTGTCACTTATTAAGGAACGGAGGTAGTACATTATAGTTACGTAACCATTGTATCCTTCAATTGATTACTTGTTTTCTTGCTTAATTCCTTCTTTGTGCTTTTGCTGAGAAAAACTTATATTAATTGAGGACAACAATACGACCTTTCATTTTCTTCGACATTAAGAATTTTAGATTGGAAAGCTGCTGTATTATGATCTTTCAGTTGGGAGTGTTCAGCTCTTACGCTTTAAGTCTCATGCTCTAAAAGACACTTCAAATCAGACAAAAGAGTTTGTGGTTCCAAAGTGTTTACCCACCCTTCTGTCAATGAGCACTAAAATATTAATCGCTCAAGGAAAGCTATCAAATTGCAGGGCGGCAGGGCACATCTAGTATCACTGAACACGGCGGAAACTAGGACCAATGGAAAAGAGATAAATATTTGTTGTACATTGTTGATAATCTTGTAACGTATGCCAAGCACGATAAAAATCTTCACCTTAATAGGAACTTCTGATTTAAAGTTTAGAGAAACTTCTTTAGTGTCTGTTTAAGGATTGTCTCGCAGACGTCTCCTATACCCTCTGTACTCACCAGACCCTAGTATCCCGCTCACTACAGAAGTAGAGATGCAGAAAAAGGGTTGGAGAATATGTTTAAGTGTAATAAACGATGAAAAGGACTTTCCACTTTTTAAATATCCTTACAAAGGTAGCTTTGGCATCTATAGCTTTAACTGAAGGACAGTAATTGCGATCCACATTGGAGACAAACTTTAACAACCTTGCATGAGTGAAGTTGGTATATACGTATATGTCTTTGAATCCTGTTAGAGATGCTGTAGTTCCTTTATGTCAAAGATATCTGTTTGAAACCAAAGTGTAACCTCCATTACCATGTAGATGCCAAGGCCATATTTCAGGCCTCTACATTCTCAAGATTAAAACGGCTTTCTTAATTGCACTACTACATCTTATCTAGGCCCACTTAGTCATTGTGAAACCTTTCCATGATGAAGACCTTAAATGATCCAATAATTGTTTCCTTCTCTTTCCCGCACTTACAAAAACAAGAGGAGATGTATTACAAGTTCTAATAACCGCTTTAGAAATTAAAGGATGTTTGTTTTATTTCTCTTTAGAAGATTAGGTGCCACATAACATGTCTTTTTCAATTGATAGCGTGGTGGATTTTGCCTCTAGATTCCTTTAAAATTTTATTTTCTATTATTGGTAAGAGAAGGTTTAATCTGGAACCTCTAAAACCAATTTACCTCTTGTTGACATTCTAAAAACACTTCTAGTAACTATGCCACTACCTCTTTTGCTGTTTGCTTGTAAACTTGGTTCATGCCTGATAGCTTGGTCTGATAGATATTGTTTTTGTTTGCTTGTCTATGTATTTATGTAGAGCATCCATACCATATGCCTGTATTGTTGGGGTTACATTTGAATTTTATGTTCATTTGTTGATGGCTTCTGAAACCTTTTATCAGGGACCAGGAGGTGTTTGGTGTGATGTGGATGTCGTAGAGTTCTCGTATTTTGGAGCTCCTGAACCTGCACCCAAAGAACAACTATACACAGAGATCGTGGATGATTTGCGTGGGAATGATCCATGCATTGGTTCAGGTTCTCAGGTATTTCTTCTTATGAGTTTCTTGGAAGTTTTGAAATTTGGTAGTTCTTCAAATTGTTTGAAGTATGTTGGATTACTTTGGATAGTTTGGATTTCTGAAAAGCATAATGTAATTTTTCCAAAACTTTACATTACCAAGCACAACCTTCATTGTCGTATCGTTCCTTTTTAATCCATTTTCCCTCCTTCTTATGCCTTGTAATTCTTTGTATATAGAAACTTAGGTAATACCATAGCCATACTTGATTAACAAAAAATAATTAATGGAAGATACTAGGTGCTAGTTGATTAAACAAATAACTTTAATTACCCATGCTTCTATCTCCAATGCCGTTATTTTATTTATCCTTTTCTAGGTTAGGATGAAATATATGCTTAAGTGGCTTCTTCTTTAGTGTATTATGCGTGATCTTGGCTTCCCAAGATAGTGTATGCCTGTCTTCCCATTGCCCCCTAGAGATGAAATAATAAAGGTTAAGGTTTCACTTGCTAGCCCAACAAGGATGTCTAATGGAACAAACCTAAGACCCTTATTAGTTGGCGTTTGTTGTAAATTCTGTTTGTTCTTCACCGCTTTGGGTTGTTGGCTTTCAACCATATCCTAGATCTAAACTCATAATGGAGGGTGTTCCTACCCACGCTCATGCTTGTAGGAAACATCTTTCTTTAATGACTTCAAAATCAGCTATCTCTCTTGTAATAAAGTCTCTTCAAGAAAGTTGAACTTAAGAAGTTCAGAAGTCCACTTGACCAAAACAAGCCCAAAACATTAGGTTTTTTTCTTAAATTTTTTTTTATAACATTGAGACGTGGATGGAGGCTTCCTTATCACCTTCTTACTGTTTCCACCATGGTGTCAAAAGTAGGCTCTTACTGTTCACTTAGCATGAATTGTAAAGTTTTTTCAAGTTGACGAACCGATACCGATCGTTCCACAACGAGGTTTTATTTTAGTCCGAGATATGAGACGATATGGCTTTATCGAGCCCGAAATGCCCGAGTTCCACATCATCAAACATTATAGTGGTCACTTTTGGTTGAAGATCCCCTTGCCATGGTCAATTTACTTGCTGAAAACTCATCAATACTACTATAGAAAGCTCAATGTTTACAATTATTCATTCATGATATTTAGGTCCAATCATTAAGGGCATGTTTAGGTCCAATCATCAAGGGCATGTTCGGTATCACTGTCGGTTTCTACTTTCTAGTACTTTGGTTTAAATTTTTTTGAAATATATTATATAAGCTCCAAAATGACTTAAAGTTTATCATATATCTAATAATCATGTTTATTTTGAAAAATCACAACAAAAAATTGAAAACTACTTTTCGTGGTTTCTATATATTGGTTTTTAGTTTTAAAAAAGAAACAAAAAAATAACAAACAAGCCCTAAAATAATATATTTAAAATCAACTTCAAGCCGCAATGCGGTTCGAGATCAACGTATCGTTCCTGCAACCTTTCCGCTACCACGACCGAATCCGTATTTTTGAACCATGGTTTCCACTCACGGGTTCTTCGTAGTGGCTCACAACAAAGACTTTGAATTTTCTTATGGTTGGTATATCCTGGTAGTGTGATTTGATAATATCTAGAGACAAATATGCAGGGGTTTGTCTTTGATTTCTTTTCTTTTTATGAGAAATGCTATTGGGGTACTAACCAGATGACGGTTTAGTACCAAATTTGGTGTCTCTCTTGGCTGCTTTGGATAGTAGAAGGAATTTATATTCTAGTATCACTAGCTAATTTGTTGAAGAATAATAATGAGAGACAAAGAGGTAAAGTTGGGAATTGGAGAATTGATGCCTCTAGTTCTTGCTGACACAGAGCTGCTTGGATCATGGCTAAAGATATCGACTGGTATGCGCCCAGTACCTTGGAGAATCATATAAGAGAGTTCATCTACGGTTAAGGCTCTTCTCGACAATAGGCTCATGGTGATCTTGTAGTGTGTGTGTGGTTAGAGAGAAATTCGTGTAATTTCTTAGGAGTCTTTTTCTATTGGAATAGAGTAGTTCATTTAGCTATCTAATTGACTATAGTGGCTATTTCCTAGGGATAATCTTTTGGAAATGCAAAAGAATCAGGGTTCTTCATAACTTTGCTAATGCTATGAGGAGTTGAGGACCAGCGGAACAAGTCGATTTAGTATTTTGATGAGAAATGGTATGCTTTTGGAGAGACTCCAAGAAGGGTACTTTGGAAGCCAAGACGTGAGATATTTTAGAGTTTAGAGGCTTTCGGTTTCTTGTAAGCTTTTGGAGTAAGTGGCCGGAGAAGAACATTTGGAATCTCCACAATCATGCTCTTGTGTTTTAGGTTTGGAAAGTTAATCTATGTTGCCGCTGATTTTTACTCATGATTCTTCTCTGGTGTGTTGTGTTCTTTTCATGGCTGAGTGACAACAAGACTTAAAGTCTAGGTATTCTTTTTGTCTTCCTTGCACCTTGTATGATATTGTAATTTTTTCCTTAAAAAATGATTCTTTTTTTGTTTAATATGCTTTCGAATCCAAAATTGGCAAAATGAGACATGTAATTAAGTGGAGGAGGAGGGGGGGGGATTAGCTATGAGACCAAAAATAAAACTTATGGATAAGCACCTAAGCAAACATCATTGACAATGAGAAAAACGAAGAGCTAAGAGCTCAAGGTACCATCAACACTATGAAGCCGAGAAGAAAGGCAGAGATAATTGGGAGTCTAAAAAGAGAGCGCCTAATTTTAAATTAAAATTAGGCAATGGTCTGAACTAAGGGAAAGATCGCAAAGAAGACAAGACGACAATGGTTGTCTTGGTATTAAAATTCCTAAGACCACTTGAGACTCTTTGGGAGCTTACGTGCTTAGGGTCTGCTTGTGATGAGACCTGTGTTTCTGGGTTTTATACTACAATGTGGAAAGACTCGAGACGGAGCCGAAACATGATACTAGTTTAATACATTTGGTAACTCTTGTAATATGTTCACTAATCATATTTTTCAATTTATTAAGTGATTATTTACTCCATTTAGTGACTAGTTTAATCCATTGTTTGTTGTATTTCGCAATTCAAAGAAAAAGAAAGGAAGAAGTAGCGAAAGGACGTCTAGGTTGTTGCGAGATGTACACGGGTAGTGTTGGGTTAAAAAGAGATGACTAGTATGAAAAATTAAGGCTTGAGTTGGTCTAATAATATGTTAAAACTAGACCACCTATTCTAATACTTTTGGATAATTGGAGGTCCGTGGTTGTGACGAACATGGCGGTAATGACGGTGACATTGGCGGCGCAGTGGAATCATGCGATTGGGTGTGGGGAATTGTAGGCTTTGAGAAAGTTGAAGTGGAGGGAGAAATGAGTCCTGTGCTGGAGGAAGAATGTGTGTGTGTGTTGTGACGAATGAGAATGATACACGTAGGGAGTTAAGTAGGTCTGAGTTTAAGTAGAGTTAATTAATTATGGAGGAGGTAATAAAACTAAAAGCTAGTATGTATGTGTATGAGTGTGTGTCAGTAGTAGGAGTATTGTAAATCTGTGGGGGTTTCAAGGAGATAAGAAAGAAAAGTGACAGCCACACGTTTCCTTGAACAGGGTCAGGGAGAGAGGGTGAATGAATTAATGAAGACGAAGAAGAAGAAGATGATGATGTTTCAAGGAGATAAGAAAGAAAAGTGACAGCCACACGTTTCCTTGAACAGGGTCAGGGAGAGAGGGTGAATGAATTAAGAGAGTATGTATGTGTATGAGTGTGTGTCAGTAGTAGGAGTATTGTAAATCTGTGGGGGTTTCAAGGAGATAAGAAAGAAAAGTGACAGCCACACGTTTCCTTGAACAGGGTCAGGGAGAGAGGGTGAATGAATTAATGAAGACGAAGAAGAAGAAGATGATGATGTTTCAAGGAGATAAGAAAGAAAAGTGACAGCCACACGTTTCCTTGAACAGGGTCAGGGAGAGAGGGTGAATGAATTAAGAGAGTATGTATGTGTATGAGAGTGTGTCAGTAGTAGGAGTATTGTAAATCTGTTGGGGGGGGGGGTTTATAAGAAGTAAAACAAGGGCTCTGAATCAAGGAACTCTGTCAACGTTGCGTTCGCAATGAATTGATGCAGAGCAAAAGATTGATGATACTGGGCTTATGGGAGAGAGAAAGGGCAGCAGAACTCTCTTCATCGATATAATTTCATCTCTAAAAATTTTGTTTTATATGCCTTAATCATGAATCTTTAATGATTTTTCTTTCTATTCATGGCTAAAATTAGTGCAAAAGGAAAGCAATTTATTGTTGGGACATAGTTTGAAGAAGAACATGTGCAGACATGACATATCTAAGTAAAGAGGGAGGAGAAGGGGATAATTAATTAAAGCATGATGATTAAAGTCAAATCTAGTTAACATTGGCGAAGATTTCGTTACGGACTTACGGTTTATGATATTTTACGAGTTTAGGGTTACAAGTGTAGGGGTATTATCAGAAAAGGCGAGGGTTACCTCATATAATTTCCCTATTTCTTTTAGACAGAAAACAATGACTTTGTAAATAACTTTGAGGGATGGTGACTATGAATTGTTTGTAATGAAGAGGGCACGTATGCATATAACAAGGACCGCTAAAGGCTTATGGTTATTACGTCTTTCATTGAAAAAGGTTTTTATAAAATAAAAAAAATGGGAGTGAAAGTGTTTTTAAATATAGTATTCCCTTCTTTCTTTAAAGTCGGTCACACTTTTCAGTTTTAGTTTGAATGTTTAAGTTCGTTACACCTTGACTTTTATCTATTTTGGCAATGTGGTATTATTAATCTGCTCAAACCTACTCCCTACCTCACTTATCTCACACTCTCCTTTCTTTTCATTGAAAAAAGATGTTCCTATCTATTCTTTTTTTGTACCCACACAACACTTGCTCTCTCCTCTTGCCATAATATGCGTGCAAATAGTAATTGTAACTAAATTAAAAAAAGGAGCGATAATATACATAGTAGGGATCTGGATTATGTGGTATACTTCAGTTTGTTGTTTGGTTGCATATTTTATAGGAAATTTAGTCAAAAAGACCTTGTTTTTTGTTATAGTTTTTGTGAAAAAATACCTTCCATAATTTTTCTTTTAAAAAAAACACACCTTATATGACGAATTTATCATAATTTTCACCTTGTTACCGGATTCCGGCGAAAAGTTAACTTTCCATGCATTGACTCTTCCTATTTTTTCTCTTTCTGGTGGTGGAATTCACGGACATCAGTATCTTTTTCCTTTTCATTTTCTACGTTCTTTTCTTATGATTTTTACCAAATAGCACATCTGTAAGTTTCAACAAAATTTGCTAGCTAAGGAATTTGCTACTAGACCACATCTTAGCAAATTAGGTGGAATGACTTCAATCTTTTGCTTCCTAAATTATTCACTAGCTTCGCAGTTCTGCTATTCTAGCAAATTGCTGCAACCTGATGAAATGGATTGAACAGGTAAGATCTTATTAGCAATGGTAACTATACGTCTATACTCTATGCCAAAATACAAGCCAGTGGACTTAGAATTTCTTTTGGAATATTGAAAATTTTGCTATTCTCTCGTGATGAATGTAAAGTTTGGATCTTTGTTTTTCCTTTTATTAGATAGAGAAATTTGTCTAACAAAAAATGTTAACTAAGGTCTTTACGAAGGGCATACTAATTTCTCAATCAAAGTCGCTAATGATTCTTAGTCAAAATGACATTTAGATTTTACATGGTTTCATTATCTAAAGTAGTTGATCGAAAAAACAAATGAAAAGAGCATAGCAAAAACAAATAGAATAAAAAGGTACTAATGTGCGTGAATTCTAGGCACTAAAGAAAAGAAAGCTATGAAAGGTCATAACCGGAAAGTTGAATTTTTTGCTGTAATCCAATAACAAGGTGGGTTTTATAAAATGTGGCATATAAGGTGTTTTTTGACAAAAAAATATTTTATACAAGGTGCTAATAAGGTATATTTTTGACAAAATTTTCTATTTTATATGGTACTACTATTCTCTTATGAAGCTTACTGAAGTCTTTTTTAATTGGCTAACCAGGATAATGACTAAACATTTTGTTAATGCGTAGGTGGCAAGCCAAGAGACTTATGGTACCCTAGGTGCTATTGTAAGGAGCCAAACCGGAAGCAGACAAATTGGCTTCCTGACAAACCGGCATGTTGCAGTCGACTTGGATTATCCAAGTCAGAAGATGTTTCATCCCTTACCACCCAATCTTGGCCCTGGGGTTTATCTGGGCGCTGTGGAGAGAGCTACATCGTTCATCACGGATGATTTGTGGTATGGCATCTTTGCTGGAATAAACCCAGGTAACATGGCATGTATCCTTTCCTATCCTATGCAACCATGATGTCATGGTGCAAACTAGTTAAAACACAAAATTTTAACCAAGTATGATAAGAACGTTTTGCCAGGAAGTATTCTATATTGATTCAAATAATTAATCGATTATGGTCCTCGCTTGGTGAGTGAGCAAGTTTTTTCCACATGCATTTATGGAAGGAGTAATTTACGAGCCTACACTCATTAAAAGTAATATGTCAATAATACCATCTTCCATATCATGGTGCTATAGAAAATAAAGTCAGTCTGTATTGTGGCTTGCTCAGTCAAAAGAAAAGGGAGCATTATATACTTGTACGTTCATCCCATTCTTCCTTATTTGAATGGCACATTACTGTCTCCTCAACCAAAAATATAGAGATGTTACTTGTGTTAATGTTTGGGATGGAAATTTACCTGTCATTATGGACTTGTACCTTAATGGCATATTTCCTCATTTGAAGGTTTTCTGCAATATCACGGGCTTAGGAATATGAGGAATGAGCCCTACATTTGAAAGTCCTAGATGTGCTGAATCAAGTTTCTTTGAGCACAAATTAATCGATCATCGGAGCCCTACAATTGGTGATGCTGTACATCAAATACATAATTAAACATGACACCAGAGTCTATCCACCTATCATTTGAATATCAACCATATTCACTGTAAATTATATTATCTTATCCACACTATGTGATAGTCCCATGTCATGGTTTAGAGGTATAAGCAAATTGCGCATTTTACGCTCTGGTGTTGTTGTTTCTGTAATAAAAAAATGGATTATATTCAGAATGGTTCCTGAAGAAATTTCTACTATTTAAACTAACTCTCTTTTACTTCCTAATCCTATAATGATTTCTGAATGCTGAGATTTGCTTCAACTCTTCTTCCTTGTTTGATGTCAATGTCATAATGCTATTCCGTGGCAGTTTATGTGGAATCCGATGTTGAATTTCGCTAAATTTGACTTTGCTTATGATACTCACCCAGTAGAAGTAACCATGAATATCTTTCCAATATAAACAGAGACATTCGTGAGAGCGGATGGAGCATTCATTCCCTTTGTTGATGAGTTTGATATGTCAACTATAACTACGGTTGTGAAAGGTGTAGGAGAGATAGGAGAGGTCAAGCATATAGACTTGCAATCTCCTATAAGTAGCTTAATTGGGAAGCAAGTGAAGAAAGTTGGTCGAAGTTCTGGCCTGACAACTGGTGTTGTATTAGCCTATGCACTCGAATACAATGATGAGAAAGGTATATGCTTTTTGACCGACTTTCTTGTCGTTGGTGAAAACCAGCAGACATTCGACCTTGAAGGAGATAGTGGAAGCCTCATTATGTTAGTGGGAGAAAATGGGGAGAATCCCCGCCCAATTGGCATAATATGGGGTGGAACTGCTAATCGTGGCCGTCTTAAATTAAAAGTTGGCCATGCACCAGAGAACTGGACTAGTGGGGTTGATTTAGGACGTCTTCTTAATCTGCTTGAGCTTGATCTCATCACAACCAGTCAAGGGCTTAAAGGTATCTCCTTTTCCAAGTAACTATAAGACTTGATAAGTCAAACAATTAATTATTATTTTAATGCAGTTTGAATTTTCACTACTAAAAATTTACCATTTGTTTGAAGATGGTGGTTCTTTGTTATATGAAGGATAGCTTGCATTACAATCTAGGGAATAAGAATAGATCCTAATAAGGCAAAATGTCATTTGGAGAGCTACTCATCCCAGCTTTTTATTGCCTACCTTGTCCCCTGAAGTATAGTCAATAAGATCAAATTATCGAATACATTACTACGGAAATAAACTTGCCTCTCCAGTCAATTATGAGCTGGTATTGTATACTTCAATTCACAAGTGATCATATTCATTGAGAAGCATTCATTTGAGTTACATTGTCATATCAGAAGTTTCTTTAGATAATTTTGTGTCCAACACATAAGAGAGACAAAGAAAATACCCTGAAGGTCATCGAGAAGAACACCTTGTGGAATTATCTTGCTCTAGACAATTTTGTATCCAACACATAATTGAAGAACACCCTGAAGGTTCTGTTGACAGGTCTTTCTTTCCACTCTCCAAAACTAGATTCTGAAGAATTGTCGTGGTGTTAGCTCTTTGCTAATCATTGGCCATTACTGTCCAACCAAAAAGTCTGAATTTATATGAAGACAAGTGAACTGTTCTCACCTTTTTATTTTGTTTGATAATTTTGCTACTCTCTTCCAGCACGCATCTGCTCGTGGTCCCACTGGTGGTTACTTGCTCTTTCCCCATCTCTTTCTTTATTTTCCTCATTCTGTCATTCTTCTGTTACTCAACTAGTTACAAACTCTCTCTACTTTGACATACCCATCTGAAGTAACTACCTATCTTTAGTTTTTCTGCGTTATATAATAGAATTATCGTCAGTTGTTTTACAGCTTGAACTCTGCTCTATTTTAGATAGATTTTCACTGGCTAGGAGTTTGATGATATTTTTGTGTCGAAGATAGCTAATCCTGTGATTTAAGGCATGACAGCTTGTCGGAGTTCATGTTTGTAAGCATCCATAGATGAACTGAATTTTTACACTAGACACCGAGGTTATGAGAACTGAAAAGTACAAAGCTGAATGTCATCTACCTTCATAGACAAAGTGTCAATCCGAGTATCTGCATAATCAAATTATAAGAATAATTTAATTTGTTGATAATTTTCAAATCTTACAATTTATTATGATATAGGAAAAAATAATTGATGAAAGATGAATGTTATGGAAAGTGTGTATGTGGTTAATAATCTCAAATGCTTTTCATGTATCCCAAACTTCTTATTATGCGTACATATATGATTTTTCTGTATGTAATTTCCTACAAAAATAGGGACACATGATATTCAAGAGAGAGACCCCAAGTGTCAGTAGCAGGATGCATGTATCACGTTTTATGATATTCTAATTTGAGATGTGTTCTGCTTTATATCGTCTCTCCTGCTTTGTAGAAGAGCAAGAAATTGCAAGGGGGAAATCTGTCTTATATATCATGGTCTCCTACTTCTGCGTATGCTAGGAAAAGAACATTGTTACTCTTGATTCTTGTAATTATTTATTATATGCAATTAAGACACCTGTGATTACAGAGGCAGTGCAAGAACAAATGGCTGCATCAGCAACAGCAATGAATTCCGCAGTTGGCGATTCCTCTCCTCCTCAGGGTCTTCCATTGGACAAAAGCAAAGAGGAGTTTCCCTTGGAACTCCAAATCCAGCATCTTCCTGTACAAAATGGACCTCCTGGTCCAGATATGAATTTGTCAGCAATGGACACTGACCCTGACTTGGAGGAGGGGGCGAAGGCGGGCCCGAGTGTCGAGCATCAGTTTATTCCTAGCTTCTTCAGACAGTCCCCACTACATAAAATCGAGCAGGAGGAAATAAAGGTGCCTGAAAATCTCTATGCTTTAAGGAATGGTTCGGATGGAGAGGTAGGTGTATCGTTGCAACTGGGTGACAATGAGTTAAAGAGAAGGCGATCAGATGCTTCAGCTAGCTCTGATGAGCCTAATAAACAGAAGTTGGAGCTTCTCTAGCTGCAGTTATCTATGTGAGTTGGTTAGTGTTTGTAATTTGTGTTGTTTTGCACGTTATATCCAGGATTTATTTAATATGGGTGCTAGTGGCTCATGCATAAAATGGCTAGCACCCATCATTATTGGTATTTTCCTAATATTTTTTTAATGTTATATAGTATGCTTCTCAATGTAAAATGGCCCTTATGCCCAACTAGCAAAGATCTCAGAATGATCTTTTATTTTTGGGAAACGTACTCAAATGTTTGTCTATTCTCAGGGTTTGACAATGTCTATGATAACCCTGAAAGTACCATATTAGATCTCAATAAATTTTTAAGCAACAAGCAATAGCTTGGCCATCTTAGTGGGCTATCTTTCTCTCTCTCATATCTCGGATACTTTTTATTGGAATTAGTAAAATAAACATTTTGATTTTTTCTTTATTTTTTAGTATAGCAAGAAAAATAGGCATGTTATTTTTTTTTTAAACAGAATGTTCCCTGTAAAAAGTTAAACATGACTGAAATCGAGAGAGGCAATTTTATGGGTGAACGAGCACTAATGGAGCTAGAGAGAGTATCATCATGCACCCAGACTCGGGTGTACAATGAGCATGATATATCCAAGGTTATTTGGACGTTTAAATGGGTAATAAGCAAAAAAATAGCCTTAAGTGTATAACGATTGACACACCCGAATACATAATAATAAACTAAAAGAACGATTGACACACCCGAATGTATAATAATAAACTAACTGAAGTCGAAGTGAAAACCTATATAAATCTCTGATACCAAAATGGAGTTAGTAAGCTACATGGCAGTTGGCACCAATGTAAAGACAAAATCAGAAATCAATTAACCACGTTCCTTGGACAATTATGCCTTGCGACTACCAATAGTAGATGACATGTCAATAAATGTAAGGTAATAATAAGTACATATAGAGTTGAGATTAAATGAGAAAAATTTTAAAATGAGAAGGATGAAAAGGATCAATGTGTATATTTTCCAATTGGATGTACATTTCTTTAACTAGATATGCATATTTCACTTTTCGAACTATAAATAATTGCTCTTGCACGATAAAATGCACATTCAGTTCAAAAAGTACATGATAAAAAAAGTTGCACATATTGTTCAGAAAAATGCACAAAAATCCTTCTCATTTTAATTTTTTATTTATTTGATCCTAATTCAGTACATATAAATATGTATGGTGTCTTACTACATGACAATAAAACTGTAACTTTACTATGTTATAGATAACTGATGCATCGTACGAATTTAGAAAGTTGGTAATGGAATATATTAGAAGTGTGATGACATTAGTTCATCTGCATTTTTTTTTGTAATATGAATTTTTCTAAAGCGTCTCTTTCTCTAACATATACACAAGATAAGCATGAAAAAAGCAAACAAAATTAGCATTAAATTTTAGTATCAACATTGCGCTAAGTGCGTAACCCAAGCATTGATAGCCATGATAGGCATACCCTCCAAATTGGTTCTCACACATCTTTGTGTATATTATAGCAATCGTCCGAATATACTTTTGTCTGAACATACTTTCATATAAACCAACCTTAGTACTTCTTATAAAGAAAGCTTGTTCATATAATACAAGTAGAATGTGCTCCTAACGACAATGACAATAGTTTTCCACGTCCCTCTCGTAAAAACATCCATGTGGATTGGCTTCCAAGAATTAGAGGGGCATCTACATCCCTCTCGTAAACATCCCGGTGGATTGGCTTCTAGCGCAAGTTTGTGAATCTTCGTTAAGACTCACCAGCTTTTGTGACATCAAGATGAGGGTATTCTTTGATGTCATTTCATGCAAAATGAAATTAATTCTTTACGGAGAAAGAGATGGGCGGGAGAGATAGTCACAACGCGCATGCCTAAAATTTGTAAACACAAGTTTTAATTTTGTGAAACATAATCAAAATTTATAAAAGCAAATAACAATTTATGTATTTTGGGTACAATCTCCAATATATTTATCCATCGATTCAATCTCCATAAATAATTTTTGATATATCATGAACTTGGCTTGACAACTTCGAAATATGAAATTTGATTTCTTGAGGCTGGATCTCTTAGCTTTAAGTCTTCTTGTCTAGAATGGAATTGTCTACAACGGAATATCACTTAGATATTTTATGCTTGTTGTGCTTCTTCTAGGTTGAAATTTTGATGTGGGTTGCCAAGTTCTAAAGAGATTTTTTGTGATTTAGAATGACTCTTTCTTATCTGTTTTTCACCCCTTTTGAAATAAGGCGGGAGAGAGTTTTATTCATAAAGTTTCCTAAAGTTGAGGGTTACCAAGTGTTTTCCCTCTCCAATGGGTCTCACCGTCATCGCTTATTTAAGTGGTCCAACTTATCATTGGACTTTAACCCATTTAATAAATGACATATAATTAAAATGGTACACACTTATTTATAAGATGCAAGAAAATTATAAATGGGTTTTTCTATATGGTACCCCTAGGGTATCAGTTTTTCCAAGTGGTACCCCTCCAAAATGAAAGGTCCACACTGTACCCTTGAAGTGCAATAACTGTCTGAACAATACCCTTTAATCTTGTAATTAGTGACGGTAATTAACGAATGCTAACCATGGTTCACGTAATACAACAATCAGCCTTTAATAGCTTTAAAAAAAAGAAGAAAACTAAATTCTAAAACCACCAAACCCCTTAAATGATCAGTTCATTCAACTTCCATCATCTCTATTTCGAAAAACCCCAAAAATAAACTGGAAAATTAAACCCTAAAATCATCAAGCTCTCTATCATCATCTGGATTATACACACTCAACTGTCGGAAAAACTCTAACTTGCAAGGTGAAATTGGCGAGTACGATTTCCTAGAAGATTTGGACATTTTTGCAGAGAAAGAAAAGTGTGAAGAAGGAAGAAGATGATGAAAGAAGAAGGTGATGAATGAAGAAGATGGCAAGCAAATGGTTTAATACTCCTAAACCCTAGACAATTGGGGGAAATTTCCCACCAAAACTAAAATTAACATAACCTAACCTAAGCTAACTACAACTAACGGAATTTTTTAACTTAAGTTAACGGTCAGTTAACGGCAATGACATGACTTAGACAATTATTGCGCTTCAAGGGTACAATGTGGACCTTTCATTTTGGAGGGGTACCACTTGGAAAAACTGATACCCCAGGGGTACCACATAGAAAAACCCATTATAAATTAAGCATCACTATGTCATTTACCTTATTTTTGTCACATAATTTAACACAAACTAAGCCACCCTTTTGTCACATAATTACACACAACAAATATCATAATTACAAACCAAAACCAAAACCAAAACCAAAACCAAAACCACTAAATTCAAAATTCAGTATAAACATTATGGTCATTACCTTCAAATTTTGGTTTCCATGCAAATTTGAACAATTATCTAATTAAACACAATTTGTAAGTGATTTTTCTTTAGCCACAACCACAATGTAACCCGAGTTTGCCTATTCTTCACCCATAAATCCATAACCAACTAAAGGACCCTATGTTTTTTCAGAAAAGGAGAGACCGACAGAAGTGAGGTGGTGAATGAAGAGAACAAATGCACTGCATGGGCCAAAAAGGAAGCTTGAGCCATCGAAGGAGAAAGTGAACATAAAGAGAGGAAGGATAGAGAATATATACAGAGATGGAAGAAAGAGACATACCAATGATGAAGAGAGAGGAGGAGGAGTGGCTTGTAATATGGACGAAAATGCTTTGTCTTTCAATAAACATGGTTTACAAAGTTCATTGTACACGAATACACGATACAATACATAATACCTCATTTACCTTGAAACAATTTTTCCTATCCAGTTATCCTTCCTATGCTTGCGGTCTCCAATCTTAAAAGAATAAGTACCAGATACAATAAGTTCTAATAATTTTCAATAAGTTCTATTGAGTTTTTATATGCTCTGATTTGTAAGATAGATTAATATTGATTCAGGTTATTGCTGCGAGGCATACTTGGAATGCAACTCATATTTGGCGACCTTTCTCTACATCGCTGCTAAATGTATCCTATCGGTCCAACTACCCGAGGAAGACAATGAGGCTAAGGATGAGCTTCTTTGGAGATTGACTTTGAATGATACGTACTCCACGAAATATGGTTATTGGTCGATCACAAATCCTCATATACAGGAAGCAACACCTAAAAGTTTCTAGTGAGTGTTATGGAAGCTAAAGTCCCCCCCCTAAATGGAGGGTTTTCATTTGGCATATATTATATAATATCTTACCCACAAAAGTTAATCTCAGGAAGGCAATGATGAATGTCGATCCAACATGTTCGTTGTGCGAAGTCGACCACAAGACTGCAACGCACCTATTTCGTGACTCCCATGTGTCGACCTACTCTTTATTGCTCTTCTTTGGTCTATATGGTGCCATCGAAATGAAATGATATTCCATTGAGCGCATTGTGGTCTCCATCATATGTTCGTTGTTCAAGAGCAGGAAACTAAAGTATGGCTTAGCATAAGGCATTGCACCACAAGACAGGTACATGTGCTTTGCAGCCCACCTCCTAACCCTTAATGGTGTCCTCGGTGGGAGATCTTGACTTTTGACGAGAGGCAGCACAACTTATTATTGATGCACCTGGGGAGGTACATCAAACATGGAATTGGATAGAAGATCACGACTTTTAGGGATAGTTTCCACGATGCAGATTGGGTTTGCCCACGTTAATCATATGGGACTCTCAAACTAGATATCAAAAGATTGGTTCTCTATCTAATTGGGGGTGTCCTTCATAGGAAGATTCAGATCTGTCCTTCATTGTTATTCATTGGTCTATATGGCGCCATAGTGATGATATGATCTTCTGTGGAGTGTGTTGTGGTCCCCATCAAATATTGGTGGTTCAAGAGCAACAAACTAGAGCATGGCAGAGCAGTGGGCATTGCAACACATTGGTCTATCTAATTGGGAGTGTCCTTCATAGCAAGATTCAGACCTGTCCTTCATTGTTATTCATTGGTCTATATGGCACCATTGTGATGATATGATCTTCCATGGAGTGTGTTGTGGTCCCCATAAAATATTGGTGGTTCAAGAGCAATAAACTAGAGCATGGCAGAGCAGAGGGCATTGCAACACATATAGGTACATATGCTTTGCACTCCACCTCCTAAACCCTTAATAGTGTCTTGCCTATAGCTCTTGACTTTTGACGGGAGGCAGCACAACTTATTATTGATGGACCATAGAAGGTACATCAAACATGGAATTGGATGGAAGATAAGGAGTTTTAGGGGTTGTTTCCACGGTGTAGAACGGGTTTGCAACGTCATTCATGTAGGACTCTCGAAGTGGATATCAAACGCTTTGTTTTCTATGTTGATCGGGAGTCTCCTTCAGAGCAAGATTCAGACCTATCCCTCATTGCTCTTCTTTGGTCTATATGGTGCCGTCGTAATGAAAATATATCTCGTGGAGCATGTTATAGTCCCCATGAAATATTGGTTATTCGAGAGCATCAAACTAGAGCATTGCATAACAGAGGGAATTGCAAAACAAACAGTTACCGATGCTTTGCACCCCCCTCCTAAACCCCTAATGATGTCCTTAGCCGGAGATCTTGACCTCCGTGGGAGGCGCCAAAATGTATTGTTGATGGGCTATGGAAGGTACATCGACATGGAATTGGATGGAAGATCGTGACTTTTAGGGATTTTTTCTACACTGCAGAGCGAGTTTGTGGTTCCTTCCCTTTTGAACTGGGCTTCTTGCACTACAAACAAGCCTCATAGAAGTATGGAAAACCAGCTAGGATGTTTTACGTGACCACTGACTCTAAGCTCATTGTCGACAACTTCCATAGTCTATTGAATAATAGCAACAGAGAATATTACACTTGTGAAGAATATCCTTTTCTACATCTCATTTTCGCTCGATCTTATGTTTCTACCAAAGTGTCTCATAATTTAATTTAGGATGCTCATATACTTGCGGTCAATGTGCAGAAGGGAACTGTGGTAATCTCTCTTCCCCGTTTGGTCTTTGTCTCCTCATATGAGCCTAGGATGTTTTCTTTACCAGGGTGCCCCTTTATTGAGGGAGTCTTCCCAATTTAAACGCTTTGAGTGACATGTGGCATAGTAAAAGTGGGAGAAAAAAAGAGTATGGGCGTGGAAAAATAGGAAATTCGAGAGCCCATGAGTGAAGATATGTAATTGTAAAATAGGAAGGATAGATGGAAAGTTAGTGAAAAATGACGTGGCAAATAAAGTAAAAGAAATTATATTAAGGAAAGCCCCGTCTCGTTCAATTTGTGTTCATGGACAAATAGGAAGATAAACTAGGGGTTGATCACGACCCAAGATGGGTGGAGTTTTGCATAACTCGACTCGTTTCGTTAACGATCTCGAGTCGAGCTCGATTCGAGTTGGTCCCCATCGAGTCGAGCTTCGACCGACATTTGACCAATTTGAACGAGCTCGAGCCGAGTTTGACTCGAGTCAATGTCAATCTATTTGCGAGTTTTCCATTCGCTTTTACAATGATAAGATTTATTGTATATAAAAGAATATTTTAACCCTCTATTATATCATTCGAGTTTTCGCGAATATTCAAGTCGAGTTTTGTGAATTTTGACTCAGTTTCATCAGTGTCTCGAGTTGTGTTGGAGACTAGGATATAGAGCATGGGGCTTATCATAGTCTCTCCCTCATAGGATAACAACTAATAAGATTGTTGTAACAGAATTCTGTCTTTTTTTATTCTTACTATAAATAGGTCTTTGTAAGCTTTCTTTGACATTTAATAAAACACTTCTCTTCATTCTTAGTTTCTCTCTATTAGCTGTCTGTTTCTGTTCACCAATTGTAACATGGTTTTAGAGCTGCGATTTTCAATTTCATAATTTCGAAATTGCGATTAAGCTGGTGGAAATGGGAGATTTCGATGATACATATTTTTTCTTCCGCGTTGAACAATTAAGTGCCTTCTTGAAACTGAGGATTAAGGCAGAGGTATGAAGTTTCTGTTCAAATTTTTTGTTCGAATTCTTGAATCTAAATCAAGAATCTGATTCGAATTTTTTAGATTGGATTTCTTCTCAAAAATTGATGAATTGAGTTGCGGTTTGGTGATTGGCTTCGAAATTCTCCTTCGATTGGTGTTGAAATTGACTCGTTGATTGGATTTTTGTTTGTTGATTGATATTGTTTGAATTAATGTTGGTTAATTGGAGTATCTGTGGAGATTTCTTTTGAAGCTGTTGATTGTTGAGAGGAGATTGAGCTTCATTTTATTGATTGTTAATTGAATTATTTGGTTGTTTGGTTAGAATTCCTGAGTTTGTGTTGGTTTAGCTTGGAATTTCTTCTTGGAGACATTAGAGAACTTGGATTGTTGTTGTTTGGAGACATTCAATGATTGTTATTTGGAGAAATTCACTGATTGTTGTTTGGAGAAATTCAATGACTGCTATTTGGAGAAATCAGCTGGTTAAAGTTGTTGTTGATCCATTGATTGTTGTTTGGAGAAATTGTGTTCAGTTTTGTTCGTAGAAATTGTGTTCAGTTCATATGCTGCTCATCTTCTGATTTTCTCAAACACACCAAATCTGCAATTTCAATGGCAGAACCATCTCAAAATACACCTCCACCACCTGATCCTACTACCATTTCTGGTAGCATTTTCTACATTCATCCTTTTGACACCTCAGTTACCAAATTAGTTACAGAGATTTTTGATGGAAATAACTTTGCAGAATGGAAGAGATCTGTTATGCTCATACTTTCTTCCAAAAACAAACTACCTTTTATTGATGGAACCTTACCAGCTCCTCCTTCCACTAATTCAACTCACAAAGCTTGGCCTAGATGCAATGATATGGTGATGAATTGGCTACATTATTCCTTAGAAAGAAGCATAGCTAAAAGTGTGTATTATTGCAAGAGTGCTAGTGAAATATGGAGTGATTTAGAAGAAAGGTTTGGTCAAGCTACTGCAGCACAATTGTTTTCCCTACAACAAAGCTTGTTAGATGTTAAGCAAGATAAAAATGAATCTATTTCTAGTTTTTACATAAAAATTAAAGCTATATGGGATGAGATTGATATGTTGGATCCTTTGTCAGTCTGCACTTGCACAAATTGTACTTGTCAATCTGGGCTGCAAAATCTCAGAACACAACAGGCAAGAAGAGTTATGATGTTCTTAATGAAGCTCACTAAAGACTACAAACAGATTAGAAGCAATATCTTAATGCTACAACCTCTTCCTCCTCTTAATCATGCTTACAAAATGTGTATGCAAGAAGAGAGACAGAGGGAAGTTTCACAAATTGCACATGCCACTGAACCTATGGCTTGTGCAGCTGATAAAAGGAGATTTCATGCTGGAAACAAATTTTCTAAAGGTTATAACTCTTAGAATCCTCATAATGGAGATAATTTTTCTAGCAATTACACTGGAGGACATTTTCAGAACAAGATGACATGTTATAAGAGGAATTCCAATTGGTTTTGTGAGCATTGCAAGATGGATGGGCATGGAAAAGAAAGGTGTTACAAGCTACATGGGTATCCACAAGGATGGATAGGTAACAAAGAAAGGAGAATGGCTCATTTTTCTTTTGGTTCCTAAGAAGAACATGAAGATCATTCACAACCTCTTCAATCTTCTCAATCTTCTCAACAAACAGCAGATCCTTCTACAGCTACTATTACCGTTGATCAATATAATAAATTGATGAATCTCTTAAGCATAAATCAATCTTCTGATAATCTGAAGCCAAGGGATCATTCTGATTTTAATACTGGAACTGGATTTCTAGCAGGTACACTTAATCTTGGTTTATTTTCCTGTTCACAATATTGCATGATGAGTAGTTTTGCTCCTATATGGGTGATAGACAGTGGGGCAACAAATCATATTTGTCATGATCTTGCTATTTTCTCTTCTTATAGAGTGATAAAGGGTGGTGATAATTGGATTACAATTCCAGATAGTACAAAAGTACAAATAGATCACATTGGGATTGTTACTTTACCTAATGGGATAACACTTCACAATGTGTTTCATGTTCCTGGTTTTCACTACCACCTAACCTCAGTACACAAGCTTTGTGTAGATATGGATTGTACAGTCCAATTCACTTCTACTTCTTGCATGATTCAGGGGCCAATGTTGACTCATCCACAAGTTGTTGGTAAGCTGCATCAAGGGTTGGTTTGCACATATTACTCCACTTCTCTGCAAGATAAGTTGTCTTCTTCTGTTCCACATTTGGCAAATGGGTTTATATAACTAAGCTCAAAGCTGATGGGAGCTTAGAAAGACTCAAAGAAAGACTTGTTGCCATTAGTTATACACAGCAATATGGAATTGATTATTCAGAGACTTTTTCTCCAGTAGTGAAGATGTCTACTGTGAGGTGCATCTTAGCTATTGCAGCTAGCAATAACTGGAAACTATACCAGTTAGATGTGAACAATGCCTTTCTTCATGGAGATCTCCAAGAAAAATTTTATATGAAGCTGCCACCTAGAGTTCCTAATCCCCAAAACCATGTTTGCAAGCTCAAAAAAGTCACTTTATGGGCTTAAACAAGCTAGTAGGCAATAGTTTGCCAAATTGGTAGGTGAATTAGAACATTAAGGGTTTCAACAATCTAGAGATGATTACTCACTTTTTCTTAGAAAAAGAGATTTTGGCATCACTATTGTAGAAGTATATGTAGATAATATGGTGCTCAATGGGACTGATCTAGCTGGAATTCAGATTCTTAAGTCTCATCTTCACAATGTGTTTAGTATAAAGGATCTTGGCCTCCTACATTACTTTTTAGGGTATGAGGTTGGATATATTGTAGAAGGTATCACTCTTTCTCAGCATAAGTTTACTAAAGAATTGCTCATTGAAGCTAATCTGCAAACACACAAAAGGGCAGTTACTCCTCTACCTATCAACCTCAAACAGAGAGCACAGGATGGAGATGATTATGATCATGCTGATTTGTACAAAAGCTTAGTAGGAAAATTGAATTCCCTTACAAATACCAGACCAGATTTAAGCTACTTTGTTCAAACTCTGAGTCAATTTTTATAATGTCCCAAGTAATCTCATTTTCATGCTTTGGAACACGTTCTTCATTATGTTTCCAACACTCAATCTCAAGGCATTTTACTGAGAGCAGCAGATCAACTTGTTCTACAAGCTTATAGTGATAGTGATTGGGGAGCTTGTGTTGATACTAGAAAGTCTATCACAGGGTTTGTTCTTTTGTTGGGTAATTCACCTATTAGCTGGAATAGCAAAAAGTAAAGCACTGTCTCTAGATCTTCAGCAGAGGCAGAGTACAGAGCCATGTCAAATGCAGCAGCTGAAATCACTTGGCTAGTAAGGCTCCTAGAAGAACTTGGTGTTGTCAATCTTAAACCAGTCACTTTACACTGTGACAATCAGAGTGCTTTGATATAGGAAAAAAATCCGATTTTTCATGAAAGAATAAAACACATAGAGTTGGATTGTCACTTCACCCGAGAGAAAGTAATGGAAGGTCTTATTCAGTTTATTATCTCCCCACTCATAGTCAACTTGCTCACATTTTCACTAAAGCTTTGACGTCCAATCAGTTTCATGATTTGATGAGCAAGTTAGGGATGTTGCATACCATGCCTAACTTGAGGGGGGATGTTGGAGACTAGGATATAGAGCATGAGGCTTATCATAGTCTCTCCCTTATAGGATAACAACTTTGTTGTAACAAATTTATGTCTTTTTCTGTTCTTACTATAAATAGGTCTTTGTAAGTTTTCTTTGACATTTAATAAAACACTTCTCTCCATTCTTGGCTTTTCTCTGGAAGCTGTTTGTTTCTGTTCACCAATTGTAATAAGTTGAGCTCGAGTTTGATCCACGTTAAATCAAATTAAGCATTGACCAAGCTTTGACCGAGTCAATCTCGAGCAACTCACAAGTTGTCTCGCTCGATTAGCGCCCTTGGTTGGTGCTCTAAGTAAATATACAAACACAAAGAAAAAGAAAAGGAAAAACTAAAGAAAATGGTGTCATTATTGGGTTACTGGGAGAGGGTAGTGTTCATCACCAACGCCAAACAAGAACATCCCATTCTCCGGAAAAGATCATATCTTTCAAAGAAATACCCACTTCATCATCTTCCATTTCCTTCTTCAGTTAATCGCAAATTCAGTACCTTAACAATGGCGCAAAACCCAGGTTTGTTTTCACTAATCTCTTTCATCTTCTATCACACTCCATATCTATCAAGTGTTTGTTCGTTTGTATTTTTTGGGTATTTAATTTTCTCACTTTACTCTTTCAATACTCCGTGCTTCATATCAATGTTAAGAACTTAAATATAGAGTTGCATTTTTAAGTTTTATCTATGCTGTTTGTGTAGAGGAATTTAACTCAAGTTGGGATTGTTTGCCATTTGTCATCCCCACAAAATTTTCTTACTAATTGCATGAATAATCGCATTAATCAAGCTCCAGTAAACTGTAATTTAGCTCTTATATCCTGCAAAAACTTGTCATTCCATTTTTCTTTTGGTTGTTGGAAATTTGTTTTTTTTGGAATGTAATATGATCTTGTATATTGGGTGATCGTTCAATTCTGAAATCTTTCTTTCATTTGATTAAATTTGTTCGAACAACAAGAATGTAATAACCTTTCTATATTAGGATTGTGGACTTGACAGTTTTTCTGTTTTTTCTTTCTTCTGTTTGAACATAGTGATTAGTGTCTATGCTGTTATTGCAGCAGAAAAGAATCAGATTATTCAGACATGTATGTTTCCTTTACATTGACTGATTTTAACTCAAAGCCTGTCGCATTCTTACAGTGGACGAGCCACAGAAAATAATTGTACACAATGATCACGATGAGAAGCTAGTTGGGCTTCTACATGATACAGGATCCAGAGAAGTTGTGATCGTCTGCCATGGGTTCACAAGCTGTAAGGTTAGTAAAACATTGTACAAGGGGTTACATCTAATGATATTTTGAAAAGAGAGACAATAGGATCCGTGCATTATCAGAAAAGGGAATGCGCCTGTGTTTAGGACTTCTCCACATCGTTGTGAAGTCATTGTTAAAATTGTCATGGTATTTTTTTACAGGAAAGATCATTTATGAAAGATTTTGAAAGGTACTTAGGCTATGTTCTTTTAGACTGAAATTAATTGGATTGGACTGAACTGAAACTGTGAGACAAAAGGAGAGGAGTTGAACTAAACTTGACGTAGTCGAAACTAATGGAGGAAAAGCAAACGCAATTCCGTGAACTAACAAACATATTTACAAGCGATAAATATGAACGAACAAACAGATTTACAAGATAATTAACTCTCAAATATTATTATTGAATAAAATATATCCCTTCTAATGACGGCTAAAACGTTTAAATAGTCTAAACAAAACCCTAATACGAAAATTAGGCAAAATCTAAAATCGAAAATAATTAAAATGCTGTTTTTGGGCCCTAAACGAACTCGAATGGCTTAAAAAGCCTATGAGTGACGACATAGCGGTGAGTTTGGTTAGTTGGCCCATCACCTGTCCGAAAAGGTATTTTAATAAGTATTCTGACACCGGGAGCCCGACTAGTAGAAATCATTTTGGGCTTTTTCGACGATGGGCATCTTCGTCGAACTTTGCAGTGAGCCTCCCTACGTCAAAACTGAATTAACTGAAGTGAACTTAAATTGATTGAGCTGAATTGAACTGAACTGAAATGTTTTTTAATTAATCCACTCCAAAAGAACATTGCGTTAGCAACCTAATGGAGCATACGTTTACCAATCAACCATCCATAGTTTCCTTCTAGTAGTAGGGGAAAGATATTAGGAGTGGTTCGTTCAACGAAAGATAACGTTTCTTTGGTATGAATGCGAACGGAAATTTAACATGTATTTGGTTGTGAAAGCTGCAAGAGCACCCGAAGTATAACGGCACATTATGTAATTTTTATTTTTCCACAAATTTAGAGGCATCACAAATATAATGTAGCAATAGTGGGCAGATTTAGTTATCTTATCTTATTGGAAGTTATCCGATAGCAGTTTCATTTAGCTGATTTTGATAAGAATGTTCCTTATAAAATTTAAATCATCCATTGGTGTTGAATTGGTGTCTTTTGTACTTGTCTCCAGGAGAACAAAATGATGGTAAACATCTGTTGTGCTTTGGAGAAGGAAGGGATAAGTGCCTATCGATTTGACTTCTCTGGAAATGGGTATGTAATGAATGCTAACCTTGTACAGTGCATGCTAGATTGCTAGTAGAAAGATATCTCCTTCATTTATTTGGAATTTCAACTTTCTCTACTACATCATGTTTGCATGAGATTGATATAGGAGCTTAGTATTTTCTGATTTGAACCACATGTTAAGACCTTGGACACTGCAATAATCCATAATAGGAACCACAACTAGTTACAGAAAGGTGGAAGGTAGTGTTGGTCAATTTCTGGAGTCAGTTGCTGCAGCCTGGATCAAGCCTTGAGCCACCTTCTATAAACTGGGTTATCTGTTTTTGCTTCTTATTAACTGCAAGAAGGAAAAAAAAATGAATGGTCCCTTGTCTGTATCATATCGGCCGTATTGTAAAGGTTTGCAAATCCACCGAACCGATACTACCCACTTTGTAAAGGTGTAAAAAAAATCGTATTTCAGGCTGATTCAAGCCATATTTTGTGGTCTCACCAATACTTAGCGGTACGGCAACCGCATCAATACCGGTACAGTGACCGAAACCGCAATTTTGAACCATGAGTGGAACTAAGTTCTAGGGATTTGTGCACTTAATACACAGAGAGAAAAGGACTAACTTTGATGATTACATTATAAACATCCAAAATAGGTAAACATGACAATGATAATGAAACAGGGGGAGCACTTACCTTGAAACCTAATGAGATTACCTCATGCCTCCTTGAAATATATTGAAGTCAAAGATCACCATATTGCATGGCATTTTTATTCCTTTTCATCTGTTTTTTTACTTGCAAAAAAAAGTTCCATACACTTTTGGGCTGGGGATGAACATGAAATACTTACTTTTTTTGGCAAAAGAAATACTTACTAATTTACTATGTTTTCTAATAGCTTTACCAATTTAACTTGTGATAACGTTTTAACCTTTTCTTAAAGTTATGAGACAGTGGTAGTAGAGGTCCAGAACTGTGGAGGATGGTTGACAAAATTATAAGGGAAAGGGAGCGTTATTTTCGTGTGTGGAGGATAAAAAATTGAAGGCAATAAGGTATTGGGGAAACATAAAAAGATGGGAAAAATCATCTTCAACTGTTTAACATAATTATTAACATAGCTCGTATGGACTGTGGGTACTCTGGGTAGTGTAACTGGACAACAAATACTGACGTCTTCCTGTGAGTTGCAGTTAGGCGCCTAGTTTACTGAAGTATTTTCAGAGTTTATGAGCATTGCATAGATAATGTAAAAATAGGGAAGCCTGCATAGACAAGTCCGCAATATAGGGATAACTTACAATTTCATTTTATTTCAACCCTGGAAGGATCACAATTCGTTTTACAATTTGGGAATTTCAATTTATAAAAATTTTGCCTTATATGTATACTTCCTCCGTTCCATATGTATTGCAAGTTTGCAACTTTTGACTTGTTAAACTGTTCATACACTCCCCTTTGACCTTCTTTTATGATTTATACTTAAAGATAAATATAGTCATGTGGAATCTTGATAGATTCGTCTTGATATATGCTAAACTAATACTTCCTCTGTTTCACAATACTTGCAACATTAGCATAGTAACCACTATTCATCTATCAATCTTATAATATATCTTTTCCACAAGTGTATAAGAAAAAATATAGTCAAGTGGGGTCTTATTTGATTCGTCTTAAAACGTACTATCATAATATCAACTTTTTATAATTTTTTCTTATCAATAATTAGAGATATTAAGGTTCAAAGTATTGTATTGGATAGTGTGCAAACAAGAAACGTTGCGAGTATTGCGAAACGGAGGAAGTATCAACTTTTTATAATCTTTACTTAATTAAAATTAGAGATATTAATGCTTAAAGTAGTGCGTTGGGAGGCGTAAAACTCCCTATGTTGCAATAGATATGTCCGGGATTCGGAAGACGTTACTGTTCAGTTTCAAATTGTAAGCATGGTTAATGGGTGGGGGTTGTGCCCACTTTTGTATCCTTCCAAGTTCCCATTACCGCAGTGGTGTCTTATAATTTTTTTCTTCAGTTTGTGTTGTATGATTGACATGTAATAGTTTTCCCTTCTGTCTTCTATGGTTGTTTATTGTCTTCTGTGCTAAATTTCTTTTTAGTTCAATCTTTAATTGCCTGTTTGTGTTATGCAGAGAAAGTGATGGTTCATTTGCCTACGGCAACTACATGAAAGAGGTGGAAGATATCTGTGCCGTTGTCAAGCATTTTAATGTGGCAAATCATAGTGTGAGTGCAATTGTAGGGCATAGTAAAGGTTTGTTACTTGGTTTCTGCATAAAGGGACATAATTTACCGTAAGATTTAGTGAAGGCAGATTTGGATGCTTTGATGAAATTGAATTTGATTTTTCCTAACATGTCCTGTTTTTCTATGCGTACAATAATTCAAACTCTTTAGCTCCAATCTATCTTGCAATTGGTTCATGATAATGATTTCCGCCTCCATTCATCTTTAAATTTTCTATGGGAAATGTTTATGGCTGTAAGTGATGATCTAAATTGGGTCAGGTCAGAGTGGGTTGAGAGTGGTTGGTGGAGTTCAGATGTTTGATTGTGTTCCATACAAGCTCACTAAGTGTAGGGTGCACCTCCTAAAATTAAAATGAAAAATCTCAAATCTTAACTCAAAGAAAGTTTCAGTGCTACATGCGTGCTCTTAAGTACATAAAATAGGAACCATGCAGCTAGGTATAAACATGTGGTTTTTGTTTAGATGCTCAACTCAGCTCAAGGGTCCTTTATTGTTCTCAATTAAATTACAAGCTCATATAATTGGGTATTATAATTTCTTCATCGACAACAACAACAACTAAGCCTTATTCCCAAAATGATTTGGGGTTGGCTAACATGAATCGTCATCTGAAAATGTTGCAAAAGGAGATGGCATCGACAAGTGTGATAAAAAGTTTTTAAAAGGTTTTAAAAGGTTTTTAAAAGTTTTCAAAAAGTCTGACACAAAAAAGTTTTAAAAGAAGTTTTAAACACAAAGACAAACACAACTAAAGATAAACAAATAAAGAGTATTATGGGTTAGATGAAGAAATTATAATAAGAAAGAGGAAAATAAGAGAAAGTGTTGAGATGGAGAGGGAAAAGATTTGATTCGATGGAGAGAGAAGAGGGTAAAATTATATTTAGAACTAAGTATTTGACAATTATTTAGGAAGTGTGAAGTTTTTCTTGAACATCCCAAATGGCAAGTGTCAATTTTATTATGAGACAGAATGGGTAGACATTAAAATGTTATAGAATCTGCAGAATCATGGCAAACTATCTTAATCTAGTTACTGTTAAATTGGCTATACTTGTGTAAAAAAAACTAACTACTGCTTCATAAAATTTTATTATCAGCATTCGTTTTATTTCAAGTATCTCAAGAAAATATTTTATGTCAGCAAGAAAACAAAAACTAAAAGTATCTCAAAAAAACATTTTATGTCAAATCTAATGAAACTTCAATCCATGGAGTGGTTAGCTAACCTGGTCAAGCATGTAAACACGAATTCTTATTGCATAATTGATTTTTCGGGGCTTTGGCCCTTGTAAGCACCAAAACAAGGTATTCATAATGAATCAAGAGTGACATGCTCTACTTAGAAGTTGTAAAAGTTGTATGACATATATATGGGTGAACCCCCCCCCCTCTCTCTTTTTCCTTATAAGTTTTAACAGTATCCATCATTGCTGGATATTTGATGTACACCATTTGTTCTAAATATACAGTTAATGTAATGCATAAGAATTCCTACGTCTGTTGCTGATTGGCACAGATATTAAGAACAATTGTTACATCTAGAATAGAAAATCAAAAGTTTGGGTAAGAGAAAAGAAAAGGTAAGAGAAAGTGTTGGGAAAGGGGAATAGTATTAATGGGGCGGGGAGATAAAAGGGAAAAGTGAGTGTTAAATGGAAGTGTGTAAGTTGATTTTGTCACGGAGGAGGTAGTATTGCAGTAAAAGAAATCATACTTTATGGTTTAGTTTAGTTGCAGTATGGGTGAGGCGCACATGTTTTTAGGAGAGTATGTGAAGAGAAGGAAGATAAGGTGTAATAAAATTGTGGACCCACGTGATGAGGAAAGAGATACTGTAGCTTATTAGCAAATAAGGTAATGTAGCAACTAATTTGAAACTTCTAAAAGAGGGAAGTGTTGCAACTAATATGGAACGGAGGAAGTATTATGTTTTTCTTTCCTCTAACAAATGTTGCTTTTATGCAACAATCAATCGTACACTGCAATCATAAAATTTTGTAAATGCACTGTGGTCCGCGCTGGCGCAATGCATAAAATTGAAAGTTCCACTAACTACAGTCTACATTTGATGCGAAGAAGAATCAGATGATAAGCAAAGGAATTGAAGAGATTCAAGTGCACTCACTATACTTGGGTTTGGCCCCATTCTTTAGAAGCTCTTGACTTTGCTTTTATTCTTTATTGTTGTTTTTGCTGATTAGCATTTGGGGGATGTTGAGCAATGAACTCCGAAAGACCCTCACTTTAGCATTCAGGTTTTCTGAATACGTTTTAAAATCAATCAGAAATATACTAATACCTTAATGCTTTGTATAATTGAGCAAAGTTTGCTGAAAGCATGTGCTTGCCTTTGCAGGAGGTGATGTTGTTTTATTGTATGCTTCAAAGTATCATGATATCCGCACGGTTGTCAATCTATCTGGGCGTTATGACTTGAAAAAAGGCATAGCAGAACGTTTGGGTGAAGACTTTATGGAAAGAATCAAGAAGGACGGATTTATTGATGTTGAGTCTCAAAAAACAGGTGTGTATACCATTCCCATGATACCATTACATTTGAGAAGAGTACTAAGATTTGGGTTTTCTCCAGATTCTCATTTGTGTGTGTAGATTACTGCTCCCCTCTTGTTGATGCTGGTTTTAAGTGTAATTTGTTGCTTAATCTCCTTAGTTGTTGCCACCATTCTCTCCACCAACCCTTTAAATCACAGGATCTTACAGCAGGTAGCATAGTAGCTTCATACAAATCCATTTTCTACAAGGGAAGAGTAAGAAAGTCAAATTTTCTTCACAGTAGCAGCGTCCTGTCAGCTGTCGCAATGTTCCACCGTTGCTTAAGTCGTGCGTCAGCTCCTTTGCAATGAAGGAGAGGGGAAATAGCTTCACCTTATCCAGGAACAATTATCTAAAGAACCAGCAGAAGTCAAGCAAGCAGCAGAGACCACTGATAGCAAAGAATCACCATCTATTGTTCCACGCTTTGTCCCACTGCTTCCGAAGTATCCACAGTATCTTGTGCCCCAAGTGACTCACCTGGGCCACTAACTTAAATGTGCCTCTGTTTGTGTGACATTGTCCATCTCATACGTCATAATACACTTGAGATGACATGCCTCCATGAGCGTGGTACTATCCCGTAAACCCTAGCCATTGCTGCTGATCGTCATTTTCAGAGGAACTCCCAAAGCCCCCCACATTTTATACATATTTTGACACTGCTTACAGCTTCTTGAAAATGAAGAGCTGGCGGCAATTATCCTTGGGTGCCTGGAAGAGATCCACTTGACTATTAACCTAAAGAAGCACTGCAACCAAATTATCACACTAGCAAGAGTAGCTCAAATGTCCGGCTGCTGGTGCCCTCTCAGCCTTCTTGGAATGATGTCTTTGTCATTGTACCCTAAAAGAGAAACTAAGCTCGATGAACTGCCCCTCCTTTTCTTCCAATATCTTCTTAAGCCGGAGGAAGGCAGACCCTAGAATTTCATAGTGCTTGAGCCATGACATCCGACACCAAAGTCCATTAATATCTCTTCCTTTCCTTTTTCAATAAATTGACAGTCTCTCCTATACACAGGGGTTAAAAGTTGATTGATAGACTTGCAACTTCGACATGCATTGAGGATAGCTTCATAGTCCCATTAGAAGAAGGGATAACCATGGAAGAAGGAAGCGAGATGAGAGATGCACGAGAGAGGAACATAAAGAAAGGAGAGAGCACTTTTCAGTTTAAGATCTCATTTGCACTGCTCAATTAAAAGCTCTTGAATGGATTAACTTGAAAAGTTTATTTATTCATACAGAGATTTAAAGGAGAATGTAGCTTTATGCACTAGGGATTACAGCAGTGCTCTTTAATTCATAGTATACTTTCTCCGTTCTAGAGTAGATTGTGGGCTTTCCTTTTGAGTGGTCTTAAAATAGATCACTAATGATTTTATCCACTTGGGGATCATGCCCCCAAATCACATTTTTTGAACGTGAATGTAAGTTCCTTTTACATCTAAATTTCTTTAGAAAGTAAGAAATTAGAGATTTAGGCTTTGTTTTAGATTGGCTTTCCTTTGTTTGGTTCCTTACATAAAAAATTGGAGAAAAAATGAAGAATGGAAGAGAAATGGGAGGAAACACAATAAAAAGGGAACCCCCCCCCTCCATTTAAGGAGGAAAATGTTATCCAATCGTGGAAATCAATTTTCAATCACTAAAAAGACTATTTTCCATTCCGTACAAACCAAACAAAAAAAATACATGAACTAGTTTTATAGGAAAAGGTTTTCCTCCTAACCAAACGGAATGCAAAACCTCTTTGAGATCGTGGAAGTATAGAAATTTTGAAATTTGGGAATGCTATTGTCGTATCTATGGAAGCTGAATTAAAAAGAAGATAATTTATGGTTCTTTAGTAGAAAATTATGGGATGTTGGAGCTCTTGCCGAGGTCTATTGGTTGCTAAGTCTTGTAGAGATCTTAATTTCTTTCCTATATGGGGAATATTGGTCCTACTCTGATAACATTCTCTCTTTTATATGAAAATGATATTCCCTGTATATTACTTGAAATGGTTCAAATAAAAATTATCAATTCAAAGTCCTTGATGAGTTTGCCCTAAGTATAATTTGGTATCTTTCAGGAGAAGTATTGTATCGTGTGACAGAAGAAAGCTTGATGGATCGCTTGAATACGGATATGCACGAGGCATCCCTTAGGATTGAAAAAAATTGCAGGTTTGGGATAATCATTGCTTTCTTAAAACAGAAAACAGAATGACACCAGAATTGTTTTTGGTTTTCGTGAAAATAGTAGTATTTTTCTCGATCTCATCGCATATACTATACTCTTGCAACTATATAATAACGTTATGACTTGCATTTTGTGTGTTCATGCTAATTTGTTGAAAATATTCATTTGTTTCTTTCCCCCTGTTTTCGTGAACTTATTGTAGCTATTTCCTATTTGAGTAAAGGCTTGCTTTGTTGTCTCTGTTTTGGAATGTGTTGATTTTTGTGTATTTGTAATACAATACAATCTGTCCAATTTTAACAACGTTGCAAGAGTCTCTAATGGGAAGTCTTTCAACTTTGGGTTGCAATGAGTGTTGACTAAGTCAAATGTGTCACGAAAGTGGGCTTTATTTTGTAGCAAACTTGTCTGCCAGACTGCCACTATGTCAGTGAGTCACCTTTTGGATCAAGGGTTTAAATAGAACTTACTTTTTGAAATTCCAGGGGTAAGGCTTAGAGCCTGTTGAATTGTATGGGTAAGGCTACTTGCATTTGACCTGTTATTGACTTTGGTTTAATGGTATTGGTATTGTGTAGTATTATACTAGTATTGTGGTATGTGGTCATAAACAGAGGTAATAACAGAAATGAAATTATATGTAAGTTTGGTGAGGGAAGTCTCGTGCATTGTTCATAGTAATGCTTTTGTCCACCCCATGCTTTTGATTCTCGATTGCCGTTGTGATCATGTAACGGTTACAGAACCACTTTCGGGGTAATGTGGATGGTTTGCGGTTGCCTCGTATATCAGACGCGGTAGGCTCAAAACCCCTTGCAATTCTGTTAAGATGTGATGGTATGGGCAAGATTTAATACCATGGCCAAAAAATTTAAATTCAATTATATTTGATCTTGGAAATATTTTTAATCACCATTTATTATGCTTCAAAGGTGGTATTGGGTGGTCATGGGAATTTTGAAGAATAACATATGTTTGGGTCTAAAGTTCCATTACCATGGAGATGAGCATTTGACTTCCCCTAAAAGCATACATCCAAGTCATTACTCACAATGCCTACTAAACGATTGTCAATACCATCACGTTTGGAAAATAAAAGATCTGGATCTACTGGAACAGAGATGCGGTGACTTATTTAATGGACCTCCTTAGCATATGGCTAAAGTGTCTATGGGAGTCATGTATAGTTGTTACAAGCCTATCAAGACGCAATGTTATAAGATTGTGTCGTCAAAAAAAATGGACATCATTGGTTTAACTCTCTTTTTCCCCTCCCATACTCTCCGTCATTTTGGGCGTAGAGGGAATATGTTGAAACGAACTTCTTTGGTTAGCATGGCGAATAGAAAGTAGTCTATATGGTTTACTAAACTGAAGTAGAAGTAAGCGATTTGTGCTTTTCTGAAGACTTCTTACTTTTAGGTGTATATTTAGTTAGTCTTGATAATATTTTTGCAGTTCAAAGTTATGCATGCATTAAACATAACATTTAGGGAAAAACATGCTTGTCATATGTTGGGCTCACAATGACTCATTACGCGCTTGGTTGTCATATGTTCAGAGCATCAGCAGGTTACCTTTAGATTGTATGCAACATGCATGTTTTTTGAAATGTTGATCGATTTTACAAATGGCACAATTATAATTCAGACAACCTTCATAGCATACATACGTATGACCAAGAACCATTAGGTGCTGCATCTTTCACATGCTTAGTAACATCTGTGTATCAGCCTGTAAATGATTGTCAATACACATAATCTGTTATTAGATCTTGTATTGGTAGTCTTTCAGCATAAATTCTAAAATTTTGAAGCTTTTTCCAAGCTACCTCGTCCGTCCAAAAAAATTATAAATCACCTATAAGTTGGTTTTTGTTATCCACCGTCTTTTATTGTATCAAATTACACAACTAGATATGTTTCTAAACAATTATTCAATAGGAAATTATTTATTGAATAGTATTTTCACTCTCTGACGAACTTTAGCTTATTGCAAAAGAATCATGGTTCTGAATTTTGATTTTCCTAGTAATTCTCTCTTTCTTGATATGTTTTTAGGGTCTTGACTGTTCATGGATCTGCTGATGAAGTTATTCCCGTTACGGATGCACATGAATTCTCTAAGATAATACCAAATCATCAATTGCACATTATAGAAGGAGCAAATCATTGTTTCACTGACCACCAAGACCAGGTAGTCCCAGTTGTCATTGACTTCATTAAGTCGTGCATGCAGCACGACAACGAAAGCTCTGGCTAGGTACGATGTACTTATCTCTGACTCTCAAATGACTGAAATATTCTGCATGCAGAATCGATCTCTTCAGTGGTTGCTTATTCAGGTTGCACTTCTTTGTCAGGTTTATATCCGCAAATGTAATCTCATTCTTAAAGATTATCCAAATTAGGACATTCTAGGTTCTGCCGTTAGCTCAATATGTTTCTGCTCAGATCTAAAGGTCTGGATCTGTGTCTAATCCTTGGATAAACCTGTTCTTTGCTTTGCATATATTTACCAGATTAACTAAGTTGTCGAGTAGTTTGCTCCAAATAGATTTCTAATGGCATGCTTTTGTTACAGTCTTTGGTAGCACATAGCAGCACTCTAGGTTTCATATAAGAGCTTTAAGAGAAAAATATGGTACTATTGAATAATTGGAAGGTCAATTTTGTGCCTTACACTTTCTCCTAGCCGTAAAGCTGTCATGTATATGTATTCTTGCTTACTGAAGAAAAAGTCTGAACTATTGGTTTCCACTTGTTATTTAGTTTGAAGCAATCAAAATAGGTCAATTGCTATAATGCAATAATGATAGCTACAATCCAACAGTGAAGGTTATGATATTAGACTTTTCCTAAGAGATCATGAATGGAAATAAAAAAAAGGTTGGAGCAAGAATCCAGCGAAGTACTCATAACCACCAAAGTAACTATAAAGGATACTAAAGTTTGATACTGAGGGCCTGTTCTCCCAGCTTATTTTCAGTTCAGTTTAGCTCTGGACCTTATAAAACCGCAAAGTGAATTTGAGTACTTCGAAAATCAAGAAACAAACATGTGAGAACAAAGGGGTATGATGGCATTGTAAATATTTTCACTGATGAACCACTACTCTAATTGACTAACGAGCCATTGTACATTAGGTATTTTCACTGATGATTAAGGATCACTGATGATTAAGCATTGTTAGTTCTCAACTTCTTCGCTCCAAAATCCTAAATTTCGCTAATCAACTTTCACAAACTGCTTCCGTCAATCAACTTTAGCAAAGTGTTATATCTAATCTAACTGATCCTCTTTTCCCCCTCTATCATTAAATAATTTGTTTTTTTTCCTTCTCTTGTTACAATTCTTTGAATACTACCCTCGAAAAAATGGTATCCTAAGTTTTGTCCTTGTATCATGGGGAAAAGGCTAATTTGTCATAAACTACTTTATATAATGCACATTCTTAATTTAATTACCTTTTCTAATTATTTTTGAAAATAACTACCTTATATAAAATGTTTCATTACGAAAACCATTTTTTGGATACTACAGATTTTGGGTTGTTCTTGACAAAAAATCCAAAATAAATAATTCTTTGAATATCACAGATTTTGAGGTGCTTTTTAGAAAAGGAAACTACAAAAATGAGTTTCAACTTCTGATGCATTTACTAATTCTCTTAAAAATGCAATGCACAACAAACCTGTCATCAAGACCAGGGTATGTTATTAATTTAACTCATCTCCTCGTAAATAAATAACTATATCTGGTAATTTGTTAGGTTGTCTTTTAGAAAAGTTTATTAATTATTCTTCTACAAAAAATACTATTAATTACCGGTAATACTTCGTATTTTTCCTTACTATTTAATATTTTAATCTTTTAAAGTGTCGGTTAAGTTTTATAATTCAGGCTTTATTCTAAGTTTCGAGGACGAAACTTGTTTTAAGGGGGTAGCCTGTAATACTCCGTATTTTTACCATTTAATATTATAATCTTTTAAGTTTGATTAAGTTTTATACTTTATAGTTATGATTATTTTAGTAAATATATTTCATAAACTATTAAGTTTTATAAATATTTGGACTTAACTATTAAGTTTTATAATATATTTTATAATATATTTAGAGTTTAAAATATTAGAGTTTTAATATTTTCTTAAAGAGTTTATGAAAATCAGGATTTAATGAGTTTTGGAGCTTATTTGACTTTAATTAAGCTGAGTTTGACTAGGTTAATGATTTATAATCCTAATTTATTTATAAAAAAAGAGAAAGCAAAGCCTATAAAAGGCCCTGGCTTCTTCCCTTTCACGCTGGAACACACACACACAAACGACGCTCATCCTCTTCCCCGACAATTGACTGATTCACCTCCATTGCCGGCAAGAAAACTTTGTGGTTTCGACTCCGGCGAGCCTTGTCCTTCTTTTACTCGGTTTTGGTACCTTTACATCTCTCTCTCACGATTTCTTACTCTGTTTTTACTCTTTTTCCCTGCTGTACTACTACTCTATTTTGGGCCGTTGTGTACTCACCGGCAGGCGGTGGTTCGTCGCCCTGAGCCGCCTGAGTTGGCCGGCGTGCCCTCCTTCTTCCCCTTGCGTTTTATTTTGGTTTGGACTTCGTTTAGGGCTCCGGTTGTGGTCGTTTGTTGGCCTGTTGTTTTCCGCCTAAAGCCTCGGTTGTAGCCACTGATGTGTGTGGTCTTAGATGCTCGCGGTCTGGCGTGACTGCTGCAGTCAGTCGCCGGCGGCAGCGACCGTGGTGGTCTGCTGGGTTGCAGCAGGTTTATTAAAAAAAAAGAGTCTTGACCTTTGTTTTGAGTTCAATCATGGAGTCATGAAAGAACTTCTATTTTTCTTTAAATTCTATATAAAAATTTCTATCTTTAAACATTATACTAAATTAATTATCTTTAGATTTATCTTAATTTCAGTTTATAAACTAATATAAAGTTTTATAATTCAAACAAGCATAAAAATATTATGTTCATATATTTTTATGTATTAAAGGTGTAGTATAGTTTTATTAAAAAGAGTTTTATTATTTAAAGAATTTGAAAACTAGTTTATAGTAAGGTTTGGAATTAGTTTGTTTTCTTTTTAGAATTCTAAATTAATAGCTTGATGTGAATTGAGTATTGATTATGACTCAATATATGTTTTAGGTACCCAATTGGTAGAAAAGGAGTTTTAGTACGTAGTTGTGTGGAATTCACGCTTCAGAGGTACGTACACGTTAGCAAAATTCTAGGTTAGGAATCATGTTAGTTTATTTATTTTCGTAGATTGTCGTAAAGCATGAAAAACTTAGTGTCATGATTAGAGGACTCAATTGTGTGGTCTATATGACGATAAATCATGTATTAAGTGACTTGTATGTTACGTGATCCATAGGAGTTAAGTATGAAAGTATTATAATAGCATGTTGCTTAGTAAGTTTATTTGGAAAAGCAAGTTTATCATGTTAAGCGAGGTCTTACATGTTTATGGCAAGTTGCCCTTAAGCATGCTTTATTTTGTAATCAAGCAATTTTTAGTCTTTTGAGATTAAGCAAGTCAAGTGTAGTAAGTTCAATTGAGAAGTCCGAGGTAACTCCATGTAAAGTCGAGGAATTAATCAAAGGAATGTTATTTGATCACCTAACGTGATTTAAGATAAAAGAGAATGTATATGGTTTTATGAGTTGTCTTTGTGCCATGTGAGTATTTATGACATTCTTGTACGTGTCTATACTTTCATAAAATACTAAAGCACTTAAAGTGAAACAAAGAATGGCCTTAAAACTTGTAGGATGGATCCCCTATGAGTATTGAACAATGGGGGGATGACAACCTTAGTGTTGTACATTTCTTCACAGGCTTCTACATGACGATGTAGATGACCTATAGTTTTAGTAATTCGTCGAGATGGCTAAGGTTAGCTAGACTTTCTGAGTAAGTTGATCCAGGTGAGACTCTTACTTAGAGGTATGATCATACTGACGTTGTAGGCAAGGTTATTTGATTTGAGGTCGGTCCAAGGGACGCTCTTATCACTTTCAAGGTTATTCGATTTGAGGACGGTCCTAGGGACGCTCTTATCACTTTTAAATAGTAGTAGCCCGTACGAATCCTGGTGGATGACGGTGCCCATTCAATACTAACAAGGTAAAACATAGCATGACTTAACAACTCGACTCTTGACTCATCAGACAGACGATTAAATTACTTTATTATTGAATTGGCATTGAATGGGCACCGTCATCCACCAGGATTCGTACGGGCTACTACTATTTAAAAGTGATAAGAGCGTCCCTAGGACCGTCCTCAAATCGAATAACCTTGAAAGTGATAAGAGCGTCCCTTGGACCGACCTCAAATCAAATAACCTTGCCTACAACGTCAGTATGATCATACCTCTAAGTAAGAGTCTCACCTGGATCAACTTACTCAGAAAGTCTAGCTAACCTTAGCCATCTCGACGAATTACTAAAACTATAGGTCATCTACATCGTCATGTAGAAGCCTGTGAAGAAATGTACAACACTAAGGTTGTCATCCCCCCATTGTTCAATACTCATAGGGGATCCATCCTACGAGTTTTAAGGCCATTCTTTGTTCACTTTAAGTGCTTTAGTATTTTATGAAAGTATAGACACGTACAAGAATGTCATAAATACTCACATGGCACAAAGACAACTCATAAAACCATATACATTCTCTTTTATCTTAAATCACGTTAGGTGATCAAATAACATTCCTTTGATTAATTCCTCGACTTAACATGGAGTTACCTCGGACTTCTCAATTGAACTTACTACACTTGACTTGCTTAATCTCAAAAGACTAAAAAATTGCTTGATTACAAAGTAAAGCATGCTTAAGGGCAACTTGCCATAAACATGTAAGACCTCGCTTAACATGATAAACTTGCTTTTCCAAATAGACTTACTAAGCAACATGCTATTATAATACTTTCATACTTAACTCCTATGGATCACGTAACATACAAGTCACTTAATACATGATTTATCGTCATATAGACCACACAATTGAGTCCTCTAATCATGACACTAAGTTTTTCATGCTTTACGACAATCTACGAAAATAAATAAACTAACATGATTCCTAACCTAGAATTTTGCTAACGTGTACGTACCTCTGAAGCGTGAATTCCACACAACTACGTACTAAAACTCCTTTTCTACCAATTGGGTACCTAAAACATATATTGAGTCATAATCAATACTCAATTCACATCAAGCTATTAATTTAGAATTCTAAAAAGAAAACAAACTAATTCCAAACCTTACTATAAACTAGTTTTCAAATTCTTTAAATAATAAAACTCTTTTTAATAAAACTATACTACACCTTTAATACATAAAAATATATGAACATAATATTTTTATGCTTGTTTGAATTATAAAACTTTACATTAGTTTATAAACTGAAATTAAGATAAATCTAAAGATAATTAATTTAGTATAATGTTTAAAGATAGAAATTTTTATATAGAATTTAAAGAAAAATAGAAGTGCTTTCATGACTCCATGATTGAACTCAAAACAAAGGTCAAGACTCTTTTTTTTTTTTAATAAACCTGCTGCGACCCACCACGGTCGCCGCTGCCGCCGACTGACTGCAACAGTCACGCCAGATTGCGAGCATCTAAGACCACACACATCAGTGGCCACAACCGAAGCTTTAGGCAGAAAACAACAGGCCAACCAACGACCACAACCGGAGCCCTAAACGAAGTCAAAACCAAAATAAAACGCAAGGGGAAGAAGGAGGGCTCGCCGGCCAACTCAGGCGGCTCAGGGCGACGAACCACCGCCTACGGGTTAGTACACGGCGGCCCAAAACAGAGTAGTAGTACAGCAGCGAAAACAGAGTAAAAACAGAGTAAGAAATCGTGTGTGAGAGATGTAAAGGTACCAAAACTGAGTAAAAGAAGGACAAGGCTCGCCGGAGTCGAAACCACCAAGTTTTCTTGTCGGTGATGGAGGTGAATCAGTCAATTGTCGGGGAAGAGGATGAGCGCCGTTTGTGTATGTGTGTTCCAGCGTGAAAGGGAAGAAGCCAGGGCCTTTTATAGGCTTTGCTTTCTCTCTTTTTTTATATAAATAAATTAGGATTATAAATCATTAACCTAGTCAAACTCAGCTTAATTAAAGTCAAATAAGCTCCAAAACTCATTAAATCCTGATTTTCATAAACTCTTTAAGAAAATACTAAAACTCTAATATTTTAAACTCTAAATATATTATAAAATATATTTTATAAAACTTAATAGTTTATGAAATATATTTACTAAAATAATCATAACTATAAAGTATAAAACTTAATCAAACTTAAAAGATTATAATATTAAATGGTAAAAATACGGAGTACTACATTACTACCTTTCTCTTTTACGCGCGAAATAAGGAAAAAGTGCAAAAAGTAAGTGAGAATGATGGTTAAAGTAAGGAATAAGTGAAAATGGTAGAGAGAAAGAATAAAAAAGTAGGAGAGAATTGTATTAATTAGGTGGACCAACCTACCATTTATGGGAAAATGTAGAAGTGACCCAAATTTTTAAAAAACCCAAAAATGGCAAAATGTCCCTATGAAAAAGACGGAGATAGTAGTTTTTTACAAAATATATTTTCTCCGTTTTGCAATACTCACGACATTTCTTACCTATACGCCAAGGTTGTTAAAATCACGATTATAACTTGAATCGGAAAGGGGGGGGGTTAGAATCGAATCATATAAACGTAAGATTCTAAGAATTTTACTAAAATAAGGTTTTATGATGCAATGCATGACTTGTTTAACCATTTTATCTATTGGATAAAGTGAGAAATTAAATTCTTTTAGTTACTAAGCTCTTTATAATGCGATAAATTATTATATATACATATGTATTCTAACCTTTGTGCTAGTTTTTTTTGGATGAACGACCATTAATAATTACAAAGAAATAACATTTTTGAGGCAATCCAGTCAAAAACATCAAAAACACATTAAAAGGTAACATTGTAAAATGTAACTAATATCAATACATCGTGCAAAATTCATACACGAAGTATATATTATACTAGTGTTTACTCTTTGGCCATTGTTTATAAGTTTACATCGAGCCCAAACTCATCTCTAACTTCATCACTTCCAGTAGCTTCGTAGTATATGCCTCCATCCATTGCCATAATCATCATAGGCTCGTAGCAATACTAATTATCATCATTCATAATTGAACAATTTATATTATTGAATTGACGAAGAAATTTTGGATGAAACAAAAATCAAATTTTTGGAATGATTGAAATTTAACAAAAGAAAAATCTCCACTACATCATGATCATCAGATAATTAAGTATATAAATTCAATATAGGAAATGAAATTTCAATACAAAAGAACAAAGAATATGATACTCAATTAAAATCAATTACTCACAATTTCCAGAATTTGAAGACTTGAAGGAATACAAGAAGAGAACTGAAGCTTAAAAATAGAATTATTGAGTTACTAATCTTGAATTGAAGCAGACAAGTGAGTTGAAGAGTGTGTGTCTTAGTACGATTTTGAGTGTGAGAAGTGAACCATTATGGTCTAAGGTAGCTTAGGGTTAAGCGAAATAAGATAGGAAATAGGTGTGCCCCTTGATTTTCATAAAATTTTGCAAGTGTTTCAAAAATTGCTAAAATCGTACAGAAATCGCGATATTAGTTACGATTTTAACAAATTTCGATTCTAACAGCGATTTAAATCATATGGCAGGTTAGAATCTTAAAATCGTAAATCGCGATTTTAGTAACATTGCTATACGCTATCCTATGCAATACTTTCAACCTTAATATCTCTAATCATTGATAAGTAAAAATTATAAAGAGTTGATATTATGAAAATATGCATTAAGACGAACTAAATTAGATCCCACTTGGCTAAAATTCTTATATGCTTGCGAAAAAATATGGTATGAACTTGATAGATGAATAGGGGTTACTATGGTCTTGTTGCAAGTTTCGGGAAACGGATGAAGTATTTGTTAGGTACTCTCGAGAATAATGTGTGTGATAGGGTTAAAGGGCTTGTTAATGGTAAGTGACAAGTAGATGAAGTAGCTTAATTGTGTTGCAAGTTTTGTGTAATATAAGTATGTGAGTGAGAGTTTTTTTATATGGGTCCACTGTACACCCTCTCATATTCTCTCCTCTTATTCTCATGTGCTTTGCACATGAGGAGAAAAACTGTGAGAGGGTGCACCATACACCCGGGTGTACGGTAAATAATGTTCTCGTGAGTGAGAGTTGTTTTTCCTCACTTAGGATATAGTGCGTTGTGGATGATATGCTCAAACAAGTGCTTGACAAAGAAAAAAGAAGAAGGAATTCGGCAATTGATGTAAGAGAATAGTAAATTCATTTATTAATATGCATTAATGCTGGTTCCTACTAGCTATTATACAGATAGGTTTGCTAGTTGGGATAGAGTTCCAGTTAAGCATCAAACACAACCTTGTCAAACTTTATAAACATATTGGATAATAAAAGATCACACTCAAGCAAGTTTCCCCTTCAACTCTGAAGTAGTACTTTCACTCATTGGCACTGGTAAACATTTGGTAACACTTGAACACAAATAAGGTTGCAACAATCATCAACACCAGGAACACAAGTAGCCCCTTGCTGAAGCACACATTCACACTTGTTGATCGTGTAGGATTATAGGTACTATAAGCGGAATTTCATGAATCCAATTCATAAGCACCTAAAACAGGATCTCATGCACATATAATTAAGGATCATATAATAATTAATTACCAACCTCTTGATGCGTGATTTCAACTGGTATGGCGGGATTGAATACTTCAAAGTACAGCCAACGATCTTGGAGAAAGAATCCCAAACGTGATTCCTCTACTTAGTCCACCAATTTGGATCAACACTCCACCAATGCTAGTTGGAAGGAAGAAAGAAAGCGTTCTTCTTTTATGGAGTAATGTCAGTTGAGAGAGAGAAAGAGCAGGAGAAAATAATGAGAGATACTGTATCTTATTTTCTGACTGCATGACCTTTATATAGGAATAATTAGGTCAAATAATCTCCTCTCATCTCCCTCTTGGGCCGACTACCCTATAGCCTTTATGGGCTATGGGTTTCTCTTTTGTTGATCCAAATATTATGTGTGACCTTGTAGGATCCATTTAAGTGGGCTTCGGGTTTATTATTTACTAACCCAAAGGTCTATAGCGTTCTCTAGCAAGACGTAAAGACGACCCAATTAAACGAATTATTATCTCCATAATACGATCCATATTATATTTAGTAATTGCATTAGAGTCGAGGACACAATTCCTTCAATCTCCCACTTGTCTGAGACGAGTGTGCAATATTCAAATTCCTAAAGTCTCTTAGTGTCTAATTTGATAGTATGATCACATCTCTATGTTATCCATACTAATCTTCAAATTATTCCTTGAAATCCGAGTTCGAATTGCTAAATAAATGATTATCTTATAATCCATTTGAGCACGGCCATGCATTTTCAATTCTCACTCTTCAAGAGGCCAAGACACTCATCCTATCTTATATAGGAGGACCTTTTCAATCTTGTGGCAACCAAAACTCCCACTCAACTTTTAGCACAACCCGAATGCTGCCTTTATAGTCCCCTTTTACGGCATGACGTTTGACAGCATCAAAGTTATACCAATCATTAAGCTAAGTAGTGTTCCACTCATGTCTTAGGAATCCACTAATATAATTATGAAGTTATTCAAACTTCTAAGTAGGTCAGTTCGATCATGTATCAAATATACATATCCATATGATTGACTAAACATCTCTATGTTCCTATAGCCCATGAAACAGCGCTATCAATCAATCTTATATGCTAATCCTTTAATAAGTCATTTATGTCCAATTTAATGACTTGGATTAGGAACATGAATATTCTATGAATTCAGTTCACTTATGGTGTTTCATTCATCAAATCACATATTTGACAAAACCATTGAATTCAAGAATATTTTTGGACATTTTATTTAATACTAAACCAAAATTAAATAAGATAAAACTTTATTTCTCATAAACATAAAATAGCAAAACCATGTCTTTACATTGTAACAAGTTTCTTCAAACATAATACAATCTAAAGCCATTCTAACATTTGCTTCAAGCCTATAGCCCTAGCGTGACTTTCATGCTTGGGTTGAGGCAGAGGTTTAGTAAGCGGATCAACCACATTCTCATCCGTGTGAACTTTGCAGATCTTGACATCCTTTCTTTCAACTATCTCGCGAATAAGATGATACTTCCTCATTACATGTTTGGATTTGTTACGTGACCTTGGTTCTTTTGCTTGTGCAATAGCACCATTATTATCACATAATAGCTCAATCCCTTCAAGAGCACTAGGTACGACCCCTAGCTCTGTCAAGAACTTCTTTATCCAAACAACTTCCTTAGCTGCTTCAACCGCTGCTAAGTATTCTGATTCTATCGTAGAGTCTGTTACAGTGCTTTGCTTTGAACTCTTCCAGCTCATTGCTCCTCCATTTAGACAAAAGATGTACCCTGACTGAGAGCGGTAATCATCTCTGTCGGTTTGGAAGCTCGCATCAGTATAACCTTTAACAACCAACTCATTTTCACCTCCATAGACTAAGAACATGCCTTTAGTTCTTCTCAAGTACTTAAGGATGCTCTTAGCTGCAGTCCAGTGTGCTTCACCTGGATTTGCTTGGAATCTGCTGCACATGCTTAAGGCATATGCAACATCTGGTCGAGTACTTATCATGGCATACATGATAGATCCTATAGCCGAGGCATAAGGTATGCTATTCATTCGCTTCAACTCATCAGGCTCAGTCGGGCACTGACTCTTGCTAAGCGATATGCCATGTGACATGGGAACGAATCCTCTCTTCGAGTTTTCCATGTTGAACCTTGCAAGAACTTTATCAATATAAGTTTCTTGACTTAGTCCAATCATCCTTCGAGACCTATTTCTATGGATTTTTATTCCCAATATGTACTCAGCCTCTCCAAGGTCCTTCATAGAGAAACAACTTTTCAACCATTCCTTGACTGACTCAAGCATTGATATGTCATTTCCCATGAGTAGTATGTCATCTACATACAGAACCAAGAAGACTAAGCTACTCCCACTAAATTTCTTGTAGACACAAGATTCTTCTTCGCTTTTGAGAAAACCAAACTGTTTGATTGCCTCATCAAATCGAAGATTCCAGCTCCGAGATGCTTGCTTCAATCCATAAATGGATCTCTGAAGTTTGCAAACCTTTTTAGGATTTTCTAGATCCTCAAAACCCTCAGGTTGTGTCATATACACATCCTCATTCAAGAACCCATTCAAGAATGCGGTTTTGACATCCATCTGCCAAATTTCGTAATCGTAATATGCAGCAATCGCTAAAAGTATCCGAATCGATTTAAGCATTGCTATTGGAGAAAAGGTCTCGTCATAGTCTATACCATGAACTTGTCTGAATCCTTTTGTGACCAGTCTTGCTTTATAGACATAGACGTTTCCATCTTTGCCTGTTTTCAATTTGAACACCCACTTGCATCCAATAGGTGTAACCCCATCAGGCAAGTCGACTAGGGTCCAAACTTTATTCTCAGACATGGAGTCTAATTCGGATTTCATGGCCTCAAGCCATTTCTCAGAGTCTGGGCTCGTCAAAGCTTGTTTGTAGGTAGTAGGCTCTGAATTCTCCAAAATCATTATTTCAGAGTTTTCAGTTAACAGGAAATCAACCAACCTTTTGGTTGGAATCCTGAGTCTACTAGACCTACGCGGGGTCTGAGCATCAATAGAAATGTTCTCTTCAACATCTTGAAGATTTTCGCTTGAATTAGATTCAAGTGGGAAGGTAGGAGGTTCACGCGTTGAATACGTCATCTCCTGAACTTGACTTTCGTCTTGTCGGGCCGTCTCTGACATGGTGTGAACCACGTCCAGTTGTTGCTCATCTCGAATTTCTTCGAGAACTATTTTACTCCCACTTGTCTTCCTGGAAATAAATTCCTTTTCAAGAAAGACACCATCACGAGCAACAAATACCTTGTTCTCTTGACGGTTATAGAAGTAATAACCCCTTGTCTCTTTGTGGGATACCCAAAAGAGACATTTATCTGATTTGGGTGCAAGTTTGTCTGACAGTAAATGCTTTACATAGACCTCGCAACCCCAGATTTTAAGAAAAGATAAGTTTGGAACCTTTCCATTCCATATCTCATATGGAGTCTTTTCTACAGCCTTTGACGGGCTCCTATTTAGTGTGTGTGCAGCTGTTTCGAGAGCATATCCCCAAAAGGAAATCGGAAGATTAGCAAGACTCATCATTGATCGAACCATATCTAATAGAGTTCGATTCCTCCTTTCAGAGACACCATTTAATTGTGGAGTTCCTTGTGGAGTCAATTGTGAAAGTATTCCACAATCTTTCAAATGATCATCGAATTCTTGGCTCAAATATTCGCCACCACGATTCGATCGCAATGCCTTTATTGTCTTACCAAGTTGATTTTGTACTTCATTTTGGAATTCTTTGAACTTTTCAAATGATTCCGACTTATGTTTCATTAAATAGACATACCCATATCTACTTAAATCGTCAGTAAAGGTGATGAAGTACACAAACCCTCCCCTAGCTTTTGTGCTCATAGGCCCACAAACATCTGTATGTATGAGGCCCAAGAGATCACTAGCCTTTTCACCCTTTCCAGTAAAAGGTGATTTAGTCATTTTCCCCAACAAGCATGACTCACATACATCAAATGATTCGAAATCAAATGATGGAAGGATTCCATCCTGTTGTAACTTTTGGATGCGCTTTTGGTTTATATGACCCATTCGGCAATGCCAAATGTAAGTTAGGTTTGAATCATTCGATTTTTGTTTCTTGCTATCTATGTTATAGACCTGTACTGACCTATCTAATACATATAAGCCATTAATCAATTTTGCGCTAGCATAGAACAAATTATTGTAAGAAATGGAACAACACTTGTTCTTTATTTCAAAACAAAAACCTTCATCATCCAAAACGGAAACAGAAATAATGTTCTTAGTAATTGATGGAACAAAATAACAATTATTTAGTTCTATAATCAATCCAGAGGTTAAATGTAGACTATAACTTCCAATGGCAAGTGCAGCAACTCTTGCTCCATTTCCAACGCGAAGCTCTACCTCGCCCTTTGCTAGCCTTCTACTTCTTTTTAGTCCTTGCACATCGTTAACAATGTGAGAACCACAACCGGTATCTAATACCCATAAAGAAGTAGAATTCAAATTGATTTCTATAACATAAATACTTGAGGTGGAAGCCCCCGACTTCTTTTCCTCCAAGTATCTGGGGCAGTTTTTCTTCCAGTGACCTATCTTTTCACAATAGAAGCACTTGCTTTCCGCGGCTGCTTTTGGCTTAGTGGTCGGCTTAGGTTTTTCAGGAGCAACGACAACTTTCTTGCCTTTGTCCTTCTTGCCTGCCCATTTATCCTTAAAACCCTTTCCCTTTTGAAAGAGTAATAGGGTCCTTTCCCAATTGAGGAAATTTTCTCCATTCAACCTATCCTTCTCAAGGAAAGGACGAATGTTGAAAACAGAGTTGTTGTTGTTGTTATTCATAGTACCTCTAGACAGAAAAATAAAAGGCAAAGTTCAATTTATGTTTATGAAACAACCTTAAAACATGCAATGGTTTCTAGGTTTGACACCTCATTCAATTTTAATGTCCCAATTTGAATAAGTGAGTACAAGATCCTATCAACATGCAACGCTAAGCAGACGGAGGCCTTATCTTAAAGTTACATTCTCAAGGTAAGTAAACTCTTTACTAATTATAACACTTTATAATTCTTGTTAGATAGGAAAACATCACATGCTTAACTATCTCTTGCTTCAAAATCCAAAACGCTTTTGATGATTTTGTTGAGGACAACCAAACTAAGTATGCAAAATTCGCAATTTCACCTTATCTCCCAAAATTAATGACAATACCCTGCGGAGGCATGACCTATTATCATTAATTAAGGGTTAATAAGGGCCTGTTCTGTTCAGCTTATTTTCAGTTCAGTTCAGTTCAGCTCTAATAAGTTCAGTTCAGTTCAGCTCTAATAAGTTCAGTTCAGCTCCAATAAGTTCAGTTCAGTTCAGCTCCAATAAATTCAGTTCAGTTCAGCTCCATTCATTATTTAACCAATTTGTTTAATATTATTATTGTTGTTCTAATTTTTTTTACTTTCTATTATTGTTATTATATAATAATAATTATTAGTATTATTTATATATATTATTTTTTTATTATATCTTTACTCATTATTATTACTATTATTATTATTATGGCTCAGCAAAGTTTGGGTTGATGCACGGTTTAACCAAATTTCATGTCAATACGAGTATTCTAATTTGCAATTGTTTCTTTATTTTACTGAATAAAATTCACTATTACATCATACAAATAAGCTACAAAAAGCTTGAAGATATGAAAAAATTACAAAGTTGCTAATAATACTGCAGTACTATTTAAAATACAACATTGTCATTACGTTGTATATTAAATATACTTTGGCGGTTTGGTGTATTTCTATCATAGACCAACCCACCACAAATCGTGGTTTGGTTAGAAGCACACATCAACCCATGTTTTAAGCTAATTATTATTATAATGGTAATACTTTAATTTATTTCTTAGGCATTATATTATATCATCATCAAGTATTAATATATTAATACTAATAATTGTAATTACTCATTATTATAAATTATTATTATTATCAGTAATTATTATTTTTAAAATTAATTTATTATTATTATTATTTATTTATTTATAACTATCATAATAACATCAAAATAATATTGTCATTATTCATTTGATATTATTCTAAATTATTAATTTAATTATTATTACTGATTATTTAATATTCATAATAATTATTATTACTTAGAATTATTATTACTGATTATTTAATATTCACAATAATTATTATTTACTTATTATTCATATACTTATTATAATTTAATTCAGTTCAGTTCAGTTCAGCTCCAATAAGTTCAGTTCAGTTCAGCTCCAATAAGTTCAGTTCAGTTCAGCTCCAATAAGTTCAGTTCAGTTCAGCTCCAATAAGTTCAGTTCGGTTCAGTTCAGTTCAGTTCCGCTCCAATAAGTTCAGTTCAGTTCAGTTCAGCTCCAATAAGTTCAGTTCAGCTAGAATTAGCTGAAGAGAACAGGCCCTAAGTACTTTATGTTTGGAAAAGCTAACCTCAATATTTATGGGACGTAAGTTTATTATGTTGTTATTAATGAGTGAACTCTTCAATATTAATAACCAACATACTATAAACTTATAAGCATTGTAAAATAATACTGCCAAGTTGATTATATCTCCCAGGTAAGGAAGTTACCCATGACGTTGGGGAGAGCCTTCCTAATCCTAGACAGAGTTCATCATCTTAACATAAAATTTTACTAATTACAACAATTGTAATTCTTAGTTGATGAGTGATTGCAAGGGAGATTATAGCTCCCAGGTAAGGAAGTTACCCACGACGTTGGGGAGAGCCTTCCTAATCCTAGACAGAGCTTATCACTTCACATACACCCGTCAACTTTGCTTAAAGTCCAAAACCATTTTGATTATTTTATTGGCTCATATAGTCATCTTACTAGTTATAATAGCAATTATATCTAATATATTAAATTGTCATATAATAAAACCATATATTATACATGCCAATAATCGAATAATCAAAATGAATTTCCATTTTATAATATCCCATATTACAAATTCAAAATGATATCACATAATATCATTGCAATAATCAAAATATCACATATTAATTTCCAAATAATAATATCACATATCATGCTTGCCAATAATTAAAATATCAAATATTCTTAATTAAAGCAAGAAGATAAAACATTTAAGCTAGTAAATCTAACTAACTTAAAAGATATTATCTTTTCCCAACTAATTTTAATTAGATTAAAGAATCAGATTATGGATTTATCTTATGACCTAGTCAAAATAAAGATAATTGGAACTGCTTAATATTCTCAAACAAATCATATTTGTTTGATTTTCAATAATCAAAAGATATTAATTAAAAAAATTGGTTATTAAAATCACATTTTAATCACCAAAAGATCTTAATCATTAATCATAAAATTTTCGTTATTAAAATCATATTTCAATAACAAAAGATTTTAATCATGAAATCTCACAAGATTTTAGGTTATTAAAATCATATTTCAATAACCAAAAGATATAACTTTAAAATCATCAAAGATTTTCGGTTATTAAAATCATATTTCAGTAACCAAAAGATTTTAACTTTTAAAACATGGAATATTTTTAGTTATTAAAATCATATTTCAATAACCAAAACATATATTTTTAAAATCATAAAAGATTTTCTAATTAAAAAATTAAAAGAAAAAACAATTTTTTTTTTTTTGATAACAAATCGTGGCCCAGCAGCAGCAAGTACAGCCACCGCAAGGTTGCTGCCCAGCCACGCACGCAAGCCAGTACAGCCACCGCAAGCAGCACAGGCACGGTGTTCGCAGAAAACGGACGGCTACCAATGCAACCTTTGCACCGCCACCTTGCCGAAAAACGAGCCAAAATTGCCGAAAACAAGCGATTATGCCCAGAATTTTCGAAAAATTCTGGGCTATTTCGCAAAAAATTCGAAGCCTTTTGGTTGAATTCGAGCATCAAACACATCATATATGCTTTTAAAACCTTCAATTTGAACGTTTCAAATAAATTGAAGTGTTAAATCTCCATTTAACACCCAATTAGATTGATTTGGGGAAAAACTTAGGGTTTTGATTGTTTCTAATCAAACTCTTTGATTACAAAACGAAAACAACAATCAAATACATGATTTTGCAATTCGAATCTAAAGAAACCAAAGCCCTAAATCAATTTCCCAAAATCTTTGATCAAATTGACGAATTTGAGCCTTAAAATTCGACCAAAACCCCAATTTTCGAACAAAAACAATTAGGATTCGAAATTTTGATTATTTTCGGCCAAATTTAAAAAAAATTAAGCAATTAAATCTCATTTAATTAATTCCAATTTTTCAATCCATAATTCAATTCCTCCCCTTAATCAAATTAAAATTAGTGATAAACACATTAAAATAAATCATATTATAATGATCAAAAGAATATATGCAAGAGGCTAAACTGATACCACTGAAGGATTATAGGTACTATAAGCGGAATTTCATGAATCCAATTCATAAGCACCTAAAACAGGATCTCATGCACATATAATTAAGGATCATATAATAATTAATTACCAACCTCTTGATGCGTGATTTCAACTGGTATGGCGGGATTGAATACTTCAAAGTACAGCCAACGATCTTGGAGAAAGAATCCCAAACGTGATTCCTCTACTTAGTCCACCAATTTGGATCAACACTCCACCAATGCTAGTTGGAAGGAAGAAAGAAAGCGTTCTTCTTTATGGAGTAATGTCAGTTGTGAGAGAGAAAGAGCAGGAGAAAATAATGAGAGATACTGTATCTTATTTTCTGACTGCATGATATAGGAATAATTAGGTCAAATAATCTCCTCTCATCTCCCTCTTGGGCCGACTACCCTATAGCCTTTATGGGCTATGGGTTTCTCTTTTGTTGATCCAAATATTATGTTTGACCTTGTAGGATCCATTTACGTGGGATTCGGGTTTATTATTTACTAACCCAAAGGTCTATAGCGTTCTCTAGCAAGACGTAAAGACGACCCAATTAAACGAATTATTATCTCCATAATACGATCCATATTATATTTAGTAATTGCATTAGAGTCGAGGACACAATTCCTTCAGATCGTTGTTGAACATTTAAGTCCTTCACAACAATCACGAACACCAGGCACACATGAATGTCCTACGTGCTCCTCACATGGTGGTTCACACTTAAAAGTACCAGGTGAAACTTCAATACAAGCAATTCCTTCACAACAGTCTGGAGCTGAAGGATTGCATATTTGATCTTCTTCGGTACATCCGCTCACGAAAAGGGCTTGCAGCATCACTAAGGAAGATATTAAGATGCACAAATGTTAGTTCCAATAATTCCATCATGTTTTTAACTGAAGTAAATAATTTAAGAACACAAAAGAAAATAAGAAATACACTGAGATTTCATGTGGTTCAATTACAATGTGTTCGCTATGTCTATAAGTGTGGGATAAGACTTTTTTTATCATCTTTAGAAGAGAGAGTAGATATGAAGGAATAAAGTGATAGGATGGTTTATATCGAGTCCTCCTAATGACCTAAATAGATTAGGTGAAAAACAGGCCCAAAACAAAATAGTAAACCGCAATCACCGTACCTTTTATGTTTCATAAATTAACAGATTCAGGGCATTCAAATACATCACTTACAGCAATAACAAATATAAGATTGGTAGATACAACATACATTATCATTTATTTGCTCAATTATTTGTGGAAAACATAATAAAGAATATAAGGGATATTGATAGGAGCATAACAATTACATTTAAAATCTCATTCATAAAAGTGGGAAATTAGGCTCGTTTGGATAAAAGAATTAACCAAATCAAAAATCTGTTGCTAGGAAAATTATTGCCGCCAATTTCATTAGCTTGCATTTGCCCTTCCTCTCCATTGTTTGTTTGTTTGTTTGTGGGTTATAAGAAAACTTTATGTGTAATATTGTTTGTGGATCTCTCTTCCTATTTGTTTCTATATATAGTAGTTAGATTACCCAAATATCAAATTCTATAATCTTGTTTATTACTTAAATTTAGTCCCCCACTATGCCTATTGTTGATTAATTTTATATTAACTGAGAGTTGTGTACAATTCTATACAATTAAAGAAATGATACTTATGTAATTATGTTATAATAGTATAAATAAGATATAGACCGGTAGACTATTAAATATCGGCCTTTAAAGATTTAAAATCATCAACATGCTCTAAAATGTTAACATAGTAATGTTATATACTTATGATATACTCCTAATATGCATTGACCTTTTATATATATGTCATAGTAATTATTAATATACCCAAATGAATTATCCCAAAAGGCTAACCATTACATTTAAAAAGGAACGAAGCTTATAAAAAGTCAAAGTCGATAGCCATCGTCACTGATAGACAAATCATCAAATGGCTTAGACGTAGGCCTAAGGGTGCATGTCGTAGGTGCTCGAGCTGGCACATGACATCTAATAGGTGTTACCTTTACTTTACATAACAATGACATTGCGAACACCTAAGAGGTGTTATCTTAAGCGCTATTTGAACATTATGTATGCCCCTTTTTGTAGTAGTGAAACTTAATGCATTGGAGATGAAAACAATCACACGCATGTCCAAACGGGTTGTCTGTTAGGTGACCAAACTTCTCCTCGGACGAGCCTCTTTGCTGCATTTTGCTCCTTTGCTCTATCTTATGCCTTGCAAATGTATAAATCAACTTGCATCTAGAAAATACTTTATCATGTGAATTTTGTTAGATTAGCTTCGACGTAAATTTTTATAATATTAAGTGTTTATAGTTTTACAAAATATTATATATTTGATATATTAATGGTCAATGGTATGTATAGGAGACCGCGTAAAATGCGAATTATTAGAATTCCCATAAAAATAAGAGGGAGCAATTTGTTACGGGTCTGGAAACTATGCGTACTTCTCAAGTATACCGTGTTTATGTAATCTATAAAGACTTGTATAAGAAATAACCTGATCTGAACCTTCCCAAAGAAATCTGATTCGGGAAGGTTTTAGGTTCCCCTGTTAACGAAAAATGTTAACTTTTTCATTTGATGGGGTCCAGTCTCCATCTTTCCTCCCCAATACTACCACCATCCCAACTGCCACTACCATATCCACCATCAACCTCACTATAAACCTTCACCACCCTTCACCAATCACCATCCATCACTCACCACCTCTACCTTCAAAAACCCTAACCCCTAAATTCACCACCCACCACCTCTACCTTCAAAAACTCTAACACCTAAAATGCACCACCAACCAACCACCACCGCCCTTCCATATTCCGCCGCCAATATACACCACCACCCACCTTCGCAATTTCACCACCAACCACCACCTACCTATGAAACTCTAACCTCTTAATTTATGACCAACCAACCACCACCACCACCATTCGAAATTTTGCCACCAACTAATTTTTTCACTAACCACCATAACCAACCTTCAAAAATCTTAAATTTTACAAACAAATTCGAAAAACCTAACCCAAAATTAAACACCTCAAATTTGGTACCCTAACCCTAAATTTGTGTGGAGGTGGACTTCACCTTCATTTGGTTGTTGAACCCTGAAGGTGGTGGTGAGGAAGAAAGGAGGTGGTGTATCTTTGATTGAAGAGAAGAGTAAAAGAAGAAAGATGAGTAAGTGGACCCAGAAAACGGAAAACGTTAAATTTGCAAAGTTATAGTAGTTAAATTGAAATAAAAGTAAATGATGGTTTTTTTCACAAAGTGTAAAGTTTGTAATAGTGTTTGACAAATTTTGAATGAAGAAAGAGAAAAAATAAAAGCCAAAATCTCTATATTAAAAAGAAGTAACAGAGGACAACAGTAAAACATGCAGTTTGACCAATATACAAATTCTATTTTTGAATTATTAACACAAAGATACAAAATCGAATTTTAAAACTAAGTGCATGATCTTAGTAGCATGAAATTACAAATTACTAAGTCAGTAATTGATCAGATATAGTTGAGCTCATAATGTACAAAAATTAACCTTTGGAGTAAGAGTTATGGTGAAAGTTAACTACTAAGAATATGATGACATTTTATTAACTAAACTAGTATATAAATGTAGGAAGTATGACTGGTAGATTATAAAACTTATCTGTGAAATAGCTGTGCCGTGATATGATCACTGCCCTAAAGTTGAAATTGCCCCGCTACGAACACACGGACTCGTGGCAAACAACCTCCAGGGTTAACACAACACTGACTCGCTGGTGAAGTACAGAGAGACAGTTTGAGAACGCTCTTAATATTGCCCAGTGTTTGAGAGAGATTAACAGAGAGAATAATTTTCTGTGTGTTAAAAACTGTCCCAGGAAGGGGGTATATATAGGGACAGAAGAAGGGAAAACTGACCCATAAAACCGTGTTAAAACGGTAATTAATGGGCAAAAGAAACTGCCCACTAACGGCTAGTGGAAGCAGTCAATAAGGAGTGGATTCAGGAATTGACTGATTCCATAACAGTCATATAAGGATGACAGAATTTTCCAGTAAAAATTTAGTTAAGTTAAGTTATTTCCCAAAGCCCAAAGCCCAAAGCCCAAAGCCCAAGGCCCAAGGCCCAAGGCCCACGGCCCGGTCCGGGCGGGCGGCGGCGGCGCGCGCGCGCGCGTGTGTGGACTAGCCCAATCAAGAGCCCAACCACAAAAGCCTACCAAGTCACCAACTCAATAGATACTAGGAACATAACTATTAATAAACTCACCACTCACCTCTTATTCTTCCTATATGGGATCCCCAACTCTTCATATTCTTTTGAAGCAACTCAAGAGTTTTTGTATTACTCTTCTCACAAACTCCAACAATCCCCCACATGATTCAAAAGAAGAGACAGAAAGAAACGGGGCTGAAAAAGAAGATTTGGGCAATAGATACTCAGTTTTGTAAGCATCAATGTCTTAGAGACTTGAATTGATACCCAGTGCATACAAGTATGTCATATTGTCGTATTAGGTAGATTTCTCTTTGAACCTTCTACGGAGTTCATAATCAATACTTGCGCACTAAACCTTTTTCAAAATAAGAAACGTTCTCGCGATATATATATAAGTGCCCCACAATACCTGGATTTTCATGAATGCTCTAGAGATCCTAAGCCTTAGGGATCTCATAGGGGATTGGGCGTAACCCCCACATTCACATAGGTAAGTTCATCAAGTTTGTACTGTTTCAAACCACCTTCTCAAGGCTATGAACTTATTAAGAGTATTTTACTCATCCTTACACATTTTACAGTAAAAAACAAATACTACATCACTTTTATTAATATAGGAATGGTAGTAGTATCTACTACTTGAGTTCTTTTATGACTTAGTTTGACCCTTGAACTTAGAAACTTTCTAAGAAGGGTATCCATCATAATTCACTCCACAATAGGCTTTAAACCCATTCCTTGTGCCGACTCTAGCACCATTTTTCTACAAAGGCCTTTGGTGAGAGGATCTGCAATATTCCTCTCTGACTTTACAAACTCGAGTGAAATTACATTATTTCTAATTAGATTTCTAACTATAGCATGCCTCAAGCGAATATGCCTCCTCTTTCCATTATAGGCTTGATTATTCGCGACCCCAATTGCAGCTTGTGAGTCACACCGCATTGAAACTGATGGAGCTGGCTTCCCCCACAATGGAATATCAGCTAGCAAACTCCTTAACCATTCAGCTTCCTGTCCTGCCAATTCTAAAGCAATAAATTCAGATTCCATAGTAGATTTGGCAATACAAGTTTGCTTTGATGATTTCCATGATATAGCTCCACCAGCAAGAGTAAAAACAAAGCCACTAGTAGATTGAATCTCATCATTATCAGACACCCAATTAGCATCACAATATCCTTCTAGAACACAAGGTGTTCTTTGATAATGCAAACCCCAATTGATAGTGCCTTTTAAATACTTCAACAATCTAATCAAAGCACCCCAATGCTCCTGATTAGGATTGTGAGTATACCTACTCAATCTACTAACAGCATAAGCTATATCCGGTCTAGTATAGTTCATCAAGAACATTACACTACCAATAATTTTAGCATATTGTTCTTGTGATATACTATCTCCTTTATTCTTTTTCAAATGAATACTAGAATCATATGGAGTTTTCATAGGAACACAATCATATTGATCAAACTTCTTTAAAATTTTCTCAATATAATGAGATTGATTTAAAGATATGCCATATGACGTTCTAGTAATCTTTATCCCAAGAATAACATCAGCCTCTCCTAAATCCTTCATTTCAAAACACGAATTTAGGAAACTTTTAGTTGCATTCACTATGTCTATATTGGTCCCAAAAATCAACATATCATCCACATATAGACATATGAAAACACAACCAATACCATCTGTTTTGGAATAAACACAAGCATCAGAATCATTTACTAAAAAACCATTTGAAGTAATAGTTTGATGAAATTTATCATACCATTGTTTTGGTGCTTGTTTTAAACCATACAAGGATCTAATGAGCTTGCATACCTTATCCTCTTGACCAAGAACAACACATCCTTCAGGTTGCTTCATATAGATCTCTTCATTTAGCTCACCATTCAAAAAAGCAGTTTTCACATCCATTTGATGCACAACAAGATCATGAATGGATGCAAGTGCAATTAATGCTCTAATAGTGGCTACCTTGGTTACTGGTGAATAAGTGTCAAAAAAGTCTAGACCTTTCTTTTGGTGATGTCCTCCAACTACAAGTCTAGCTTTATACTTGTCTAATGTCCCATCAGGCTTGCACTTCTTAGTAAAAATCCACTTACTACTCAAAGCCTTACAACCCCTAGGAAGGTCAGTCAAAATCCATGTGTTGTTACTCATAATAGACTCTATTTCACTGTTAATAGCCTCCATCCAAAAACTAGAGTCAACAGATCTCATGGCCTCCCCAAAAGTTCTAGGGTTCTCTTCCAATATAAAAGCACTTACTCTTTGCTCATCTAGAAATCCTTTTTCAGCTAGGAAAGAAGTAATGAAGTCAGGTCCATAACTAGTCTCAGTTCTAGTTCTTTTACTCCTTCTAGGTTCTAAAGTCTCACTAGATGATGCAATGTTATGATGCAAAGTAGAAGAAGATGCAACAGGCAAGCATGCTTGTACACTAACTTTCATAGGAAATATATGCTCAAAGAATTCTACATCCCTTGACTCTCTAATAGGACCAAAGCCAGAAGCATCCTTAAGAATAAGTCTATATGCAGCACTGTTAGAAGCATACCCAATAAAGATTCCATCAACAGTCTTAGGTCCAATCTTACTCCTTTGAAAGTCAGGAAGTCCTAATTTTCCCAAGCACCCCCACACTTTAAGGTAACCCAAATTAGGTTTAAAACCTTTCCACAATTCATATGGAGTCTTATCTAACTTCTTATGGGGAACTCGGTTAAGCACATAGCAAGCAGAAAGAATTGCCTCCCCCCACATGTTAGTAGGCATCCCTGAACTTATAAGCATAGCATTCATCATATCCTTAAGAGTCCTGTTTTTTCGCTCAGCTATTCCATTTTGTTCAGGTGTATAGGGAGCTGTAACCTCATGTATAATTCCATTAGATTCACAAAATTTCTTAAGTGGAAGTCCATCATATTCTCCACCCCTATCTGATCTCACTCTCTTTATCTTAAGGTCTAACTGGTTTTCTACTTCGGCTTTATAAATAAGAAATTTCTCTTCAGCCTCATCTTTCGTACTTAACAAGTAGACCTTAGTATAACGTGAGAAGTCATCAACAAAAGTAATATAATATCTCTTCCCTCCCCTACTCATAGAGTTCTTAAAGTCACCTAAGTCACTATGGACTAGTTCTAATAGGGTCGAGGAACGAGAAACACTCTTGTTGAATGCTTTCTTAGGGTGTTTGGCCTCTACACATACTTCACATTTGTCAAAAGAGGTATTGCTAAAGTCAGAAATAAGACTAAGTCGTTTTAGCCTTTTAATGGATGCAACATTCACATGACCTAGTCTAGAATGCCATAAAGAAACAGACTCAGCAATATAAACGGAAGCAGTAGAAATTTTATTATCAGAAATTACATCCAAAACAAAGAGTCCAGCATTACAAAATCCTTTACCCACAAAATCACCATTTCTGGTTAATACAAGTCTGTCAGATTCAAAAGTTAATTTAATTCCAGCCTTGTTTAAAAGTGCACCAGATATGAGGTTTCTGCGGATATCAGGAACATGCAAGACATTTTGCAAAGCAATGGTTTTTCCAGAGGTTAACTTTAGAAAAACCTTTCCTTTGCCTAACACACTCACAGTGCTTGAGTTGCCCATGAAGACACATTCTCCTTCTGAAACTTTATCATAAGTCTGGAACATTTCCTTGCTTGAGCAGATGTGGCGGGTAGCTCCAGTGTCCACAACCCATTCAGAAATGTTGCTAATCAGGTTCACCTCGGACACCACAGCAGCAATAATGTCATCTTCAGCAAGGTTGACTTGTGCTTTGTTGTCTTTTGGTTTGGTGACAGCAGCATTTGAAGAAGCCTGTTTGTTTCTACAATCCCTAGCAGCATGTCCAAATTTACCACAGACATAGCAGTTACCCTGAAATTGCTTCTTACCCTTAAACCCATTACCATTCTGCCTAGTTCCGTGAACATGGTTCTGACTTTTACCCTTTTTCCCTTTTCCAGAATTTTTAGACTCAATAAGGTTGGCTAAAGTGGAAGAATGGTCAGTCTTTCCTTTAGTCTGAATTCGGTTTGCTCCTCAACCTTAATGTGGGAAACTAATTCCTGAAGGGTGAAGTCTTTTTGCTTATGTTTCATAGAGTGAACATAGGTCTCCCAAGAGGGTGGCAGTTTCTCTAAAAGGCAATTAGCTTGAAATAAATCAGGAATAACCATACTTTCAGCAGCAAGTTCAGCACACAAATGTTCATAGTCATGGACTTGGTCTAAAACAGGTTTGTCATCAGTCATAGTAAATTTTAACCAACGACTACAGGCATATTTCTTAGTCCCAAAATCATCTAGTCCATACTTAACCTTAAGTGCATCCCAAATATCCTTTGCCTTTTTCGACTTACTATAAATCATATATAAAGGAGCAGTCATATAATGCAATAACATTCCCCTACATGTTTTATTATCTTTCTCAAAATCCCTAACTGCGTCAACAGGAGCAGCATCAATAGTTAAGCAGTAATCTACCCCAATTTGGCCTAAAAAGAATTCCATTTTATCAGACCACATAATATAATTTTTTCCATCCAAAGGGTCTAATTTCGACATATCAGGAACAAAGGGGTTGACAGAATTAAGAGGAACAGCAACAGGAATACCAGCCATAATAACAGTATCAAAAACGAAAAAAAATTTCAACTTTAGATTGTAGGAAGTATGACTGGTAGATTATAAAACTTATCTGTGAAATAGCTGTGCCGTGATATGATCACTGCCCTAAAGTTGAAATTGCCCCGCTACGAACACACGGACTCGTGGCAAACAACCTCCAGGGTTAACACAACACTGACTCGCTGGTGAAGTACAGAGAGACAGTTTGAGAACGCTCTTAATATTGCCCAGTGTTTGAGAGAGATTAACAGAGAGAATAATTTTCTGTGTGTTAAAAACTGTCCCAGGAAGGGGGTATATATAGGGACAGAAGAAGGGAAAACTGACCCATAAAATCGTGTTAAAACGGTAATTAATGGGCAAAAGAAACTGCCCACTAACGGCTAGTGGAAGCAGTCAATAAGGAGTGGATTCAGGAATTGACTGATTCCATAACAGTCATATAAGGATGACAGAATTTTCCAGTAAAAATTTAGTTAAGTTAAGTTATTTCCCAAAGCCCAAAGCCCAAAGCCCAAAGCCCAAAGCCCAAAGCCCAAAGCCCAAAGCCCAAAGCCCAAAGCCCAAAGCCCAAGGCCCACGGCCCGGTCCGGGCGGGCGGCGGCGGCGCGCGCGTGTGTGGACTAGCCCAATCAAGAGCCCAACCACAAAAGCCTACCAAGTCACCAACTCAATAGATACTAGGAACATAACTATTAATAAACTCACCACTCACCTCTTATTCTTCCTATATGGGATCCCCAACTCTTCATATTCTTTTGAAGCAACTCAAGAGTTTTTGTATTACTCTTCTCACAAACTCCAACAATAAATATAATCACAATCTTCAAACTTTACAGAATACTTGACCAAATCAATCAGGGCAAGACTTGCGTGATGAAACTTCGTTTCAATTTGTCATGCTTAGCATACCTAAACATAAAAGGTCAAGGCATATAGACTATTATACCGTAAGTATATCAGTATATCACCATTATGTTACCATATTAGGCAAAGTTGATAGTGTTTTAAAACTTTAAAGGCAAATTGCCCGACAATTAGATCTCTACTACAAAAAAGAATAAAAGTAAATAATCTTTCTCTAATGCTATGAGTAGAAAATAATATGACAACATTATGAACAACAGAATGCATAATTCTTAAAAAGCACGGAACAAGCTAGCAATCGTGGGCATATAATTTATCTTATTGCCTACAAAAAAAAATTAATATGATATTTAATAAGAATATATGACTTGGTAAACTTACATAAGATGAACCTATGATAGGTAAAGTGAGTAAAACAAAAACAAAAAGGTATTACTCATTTACTCTCTCGTTTCATAATACTTTTGACACTCTATAACACATAATTTTAGACGATAAGTTGTTGTTTGATTATTATTATTTGTTATTTGATTTCAAAAGGTAGATGTGATAAAATCTAGTGGTACTATTTTATGTACGAGAGAGAGGGTATGGGGCGTAAGAGTAGATGTGGTAACAGTTAGTGAAGAGTTAATAATATATAATAGTAGCACGCTGCCTATGTAAAACTATATAAACGAGATAATAGTGGGTCATATTAAAATAATAAAAATGTAAAGAGTACGATGGAACGGAGGAAAACGAAAAAATATAAAGTGAGACATAGGAAGTATAATCTATGAGCACTTGGGTAATATAACTTTATAGAACTTAGATAATGTCAATTCTTATGTTATTGTATTTTAGATAATTTAGTGACGGATAATATCTCGACTCGGCTCGTTTTTAGCCCTACATATAATAAATATACGATCTTACACACTGATCTAATATATTAATGATGCTTAATTATAACTGCAACTACGAAATTGAAATAATTTATAACGCTCAACTATCTTACACACCAATCTAGTATATTATTGGTGATTGATCTAATACACTAATCTTAAGTATCTTATAAATTGATCTAATATATTGATGATTAATCTATCTTAATACACAAATCTTAACTATCTTATAAGTTGATCAAATATATCAATAATTATAATATACTATATTGATCCGACCTTTCCTATCAGATTGATCTAATATATTATTGATGATTCATTTATTACATTAATCTTAACTATCTTGTTCATTGGCCTAATGTATCGGTGTTTTCTGTATTAATGATTGATATAATATATGATTATTAATTATCTTATTGATTGGCCTAATATATTTACAATTGATATATTCTGTAGCTCTTAACTATCTTACATAGTGATCAGATTTATTGATGATTGGTCTAATACAGTAATCTTAACTGTCTTAAATGTATTGACTATTGATCTAATACACTAACCTTCACTCTCGTATATACATTAATCTAATATATTGATGAATGATGATTGATTCATATAATACAGTAATCTCAACTATCATATACATTGATTTAATATATTGATGATTGATCTAATACATTGATCTTAACTATCTTATATATTGATCTACTACATCGATATAATACACTAATATATTGATGATTGAATTGATACATAGATCTTAGATATTTGCTTGATCTAGTATATACATTAATCTTCACTATGTTATTCCTTAATCTAATATATTAATGTTTGATCTAATACATTGATCTTACGTATCTTATAAGTTATACAAATGTATTGATTGATCTCATACATTGGTATTAACTATCTTATATGTTGATTTAATATACTGATGATTGGTATAATATTATTAAGTTGATCTTAACTAACATATATATTGGCCTAGTATATCGATGATTAATTTAATACACTAATATATCGGTGATGGAACTAATACACATATCTTAATTATTTGCTTGACCTAGAACATACATAAATTAATATAATATATTGATAATATATTGATGATTGATCTAATACATTCATCTTAAGTATCTTATAAGTTATACAGAATCTAATGCATTGATTGATAAAATAAATTGGTATTAACTATCTTATATGTTGATTTAATGTATTAAAGATTGCTCTAATAAATTGATCTTAACTATCATATATCTTCAACTAGTATATCGATGATTCATGTAATACACCAATATATCGATAATTGAACTAATTATACATAGATCATAACTATTTGCTTGATCGATAACATATTTAAATTGATATAATAGATTGATCTTCACTAGAAGTGAACCTGAGAGTGCATGTAGAGGCTCAGATAGGCTAGACGTGGGCCTGAGGGTGCATGTTGAGGCTCGAGCAGGCACATGGAGTCCAAGACATTATGCATTGAAGATGAAAATAACAACATGGATGTCCAAATAAGAGGTCTCTTAGGTCCCCAAACTTCTTCTTGGACGAGCTTCTTAGCTACATTTCGCTCCTTTCCTCCAACTTATGCCTTGCAAATATATGAATCAACCTGTTATAAGAAAGTAATTTATCATGTGAAATTTCCGCCACACATTTTCATAATAACATTTTATATAAATATTGTTTTTGATATATAAACGGTTAATAGTAAGCATGGGAGACAACGTAAAATGCGAGTTGGTAGAATTCATAAAATAACGAGGGAACAATTTGTTATTGGAGTTACAACTATTCGGACTTGTGATGTAGGGTGGGGGCTGATAATGTCATGTCGTTGTGGGACAGGAGGGGTTTTTTTTTATGAAATAAAATTTTAAATTTATAAATGTCCAATGTCACTCCAACCTGTCAAAAAGGTTAATAAGAGGTTTTGACTTGTTAAAAGTAGATGAGTATTTAAGGTCTACTTATTTGTAGAATATCTTAAGGTTGACTTGTTAGAAGTGGTCTACGTAAAGGTTAGCTTATTCTTGACAATTTTTCCCTTATTAAAAAGGTACTCTTTGTGATAAATATATATGCCTAATTGTTTAGCACAATCCATCAACTTGTTTTTTAATCGTTTAACACTAAACACATAGCAACATAATTACACATCCCTAATGTCTCAAAATTCACATATTGCCTTCAGAATCCCATGATCTCTATACTATAAGGGGAGAGGGGGGTGGACACTAAATATAAGAAAAGAAAAAACAAATAAAATAAATCAAGGAAATTCTCAAATCCGATAATTAAAGATTTAACTTCTATTTTCAATCTTAGACATCATATTTTTAGCAAAAAATATTAAAACTTCAAAATAAATCTGATAATCTACAAAGTAAAAACAATTTTGAAAAAAAATCAATGGTTATATCTTCTTGACATCTATAAAAAGATACCCACTTTACTATTTTTGTATATACTTTTATTTATTTTTTAAATTTTCAAATACATGAGTAATTGATTGCTCATGAATGAGATGCATTTAATCAAATTGATCACAAAACATGATAGATTATTTAAGGATGAGTGGAAAGTGGTAGAGAGAGGGAGGTGATGTATTTTTTTTACGCATGAGCGATGATGCTCTAAATGACATCTTCCATTAATCTCATGAGTAATTGATTTGGCCTCATGACTTCAAGGTCATGATATAAAATCCCACTAGGGGCATTTGATGGTGGGAATTCCCTTACCATTCTCTCCTACTCTCAAATATCGACCCTGCAAATACCAGATCAGGAAACTATGCTAGTCGAGATCTGGTCAGGGTCCTCCACATTACCTTCCCCAAAAAAAAATCAATGTTTGGTAAGATTTTTTGTCTTTTTTGGCGATTTGTTTTTGAATCACTATTGGTAACCTACTCTTTAATACTTCATCCGTTTCTTAATAGGTGACACACTTGTATAGTGTTTACTATTCATAGTTAACACTTTAATTAGATTTAGTGATTTATCTTTTAGGAAAAACATAGTCATGTGGGATCTTGTTAGATTCTTCTCAACGTGCATTAATTTAATATCAACTTTTTATAATTTTTAATCATGGATAATTATAGATATTAATGTTTAAAATAATGCATTAGCAAGCGTGAAAACATGAAATGTGTCACTCATTAAGGGACAGAGGTAGTATTTATTACTCTTTTTATGCGTTTATATTGTTTCACTATTTAAACTTTTTTTAAATTACAACTAGTAGTTAGGCCCAGGGATGCTCTGGGATCTATATATATTATACTTTAGTACTTTAATACAATTAAAATTTGGTGTCGAAAGATGTTAGAATAAAGTCATAGATTAATAGTTTTATTCATAAATGCAATTAAGATATTGTATTGTTTTTCATTGAACACATATAATATCATTATTAGTATTGATAAAAGAAGCAACAAAAATATAGTGGCACAATGGTTAGAGCATTGATCTTCCACACTCGAAGTTGCGGGTTCGAAGCTTCTCATGGATAATTTTTTATGAGAGAAACGTTGATAAAATATTGTGGTAAAGAAGGGAGAGTGACATGTGACGGATTGCAACATGTGCTTACGCTTTTTAATATATATATAGATTACGCCCTCTAAAAAATAACTTAAACTTAACGATTATTTTTGAAAGTATGAAAAATATGTATACAATTTCACTAGATAAATTACAATGTAATTTATCTTAAATCTTTACATATTACTCTTTCCCATGCGGCACGTTCACGTGCATTAAATATCCCATGATGTTGCTATATGTTTAGCGCTAAACCAATTCTGTTTTATACATTATTTTGATGGATAGTGCTAGATACTTATGATACATTGTTGATCGGGCATTAGACCTGTCAAAAATGAACCCGACCCGAAAATAATAGAGGGGGGTCTTGAACACATCTTTTTGACCCGAATCTGATTATATCGAAACTCAAAAAAGCCGTTTTTACCCGATCGACCAGTAAATCATTATATTTATAGCAATAACATGAAATTATGGGAATTATTTTGCTAAAAAAAATTTCAACAAGAGTATTTGGTTCCAAAAATGATTTTTGTGAATGTAAATGTAATTTATATGGTTGAATATAGCTACAAATGACTATGTTTACTATAACTTACTATTTTCCACATATATATATATTGCATGTTTTGTTACATATATATGACCCAAAAACTAAAGGGTAGAAAGATAAAATTCAAATCCCTTAACCTGTTGGGTCGACCCAAAATCGGAAATGCTGGGTCTTGACAAGGTTTGTTTGACCTCAACCCGAAAATATTTTAGTTTGACAGACGTAACCGACCCGTTTGACAGGTATGTCGGGCAAATATTTATCATAAAATGTATTATGACTATATCTGACAAAACTTGACCCGATCCGAAGCTGGCCCGATAAAAAGGGTCATCAAGACGAAATCACGACTTTAGACCCGAACATAATCGAACCCAAAAAACTAGAAAAAACTGGTCAAACACGAATAGACCTATGGTTTCTCAAGGTTTATAATTAAACTTAAATGCATTTTGATCTTCAACTTGGGAAAAATAAAAGGCATATTGTATTTTTGTTCCATATTTCTGACATTATATTTGTTATATCAGTCTTTTAGCTAGTATTATTTACGCATGCATATCTATTGTATAAATAATAAACATTTATTTATAAATATGATATAGAGTACAAATTGAAAAATGCATGCTAAAATAGAAACTAAAAAGGCATCTTGCCCGCCTGACCACCCTATAACTGTATTCTCTAGGTCATGGCCAAGGGTTTCCCAAACCGTTACAGAAACTTGCCCGCGTTCCGAACTTGACCCAAACCCAAATTTGCCTGATCCAAAGCCGACCCGACCAACTAATTTGCCAGGTCTAATTATGACTATATGTATACACGCCATAAACTTTTATTCGATCAACAAGTCGTTCGGAGCTTTAATATATCAAGAAAATACTAGTTTTATATTAAGCCTTATTCCTAACAAGGACAATTCTTATGTTTGTCCAAGTTATATAGTCGAAAGGTCGACACTTTTGTGGTATTTGATACTTTTATACACATAGTTGATAGTTGAGTACTATATTTTTGTGTATTTTCTCTACTTGCATATTATTTTTGCGTATTCTCTCTAGTGGCAAATAGATATTTAACTGTCACCAGTATTTATATAGATTAATAATATATGAAAGCCAAATTGCCCAAACAAATGATTATAAATTTTTTTTTTGTTTCAGCAATGGAACTTGTATAAATAGCAACAAATAAAATTGGGAATACAGTCATACAGATTGAAAGTCTTGCTCAACAGCAATTAAGCATAAGATTACGCACAAATAAGTAATTAAGTCACATTAGAAAACTCTTAAGAAACAATGGAGGGGAAGGCTAACTATAAGCATATGAGATTGGCATCATATTTTTTCCTTGCACCAGGTTCTTTTTCTCCCCCTTCCCCCTTCTATTTCAAATTAAAAAGTTAAGCCCCAGTTTAGACTGATACATGTATGATGCGTTTTTAAGGTTGTTTTTCGTTGCATGTTTTTATATTCTCTACTTATTGCTTGTTTAAAATCCTATTTACTAATTATTTGATTCTCAATAATTTTTCCAAAGTGGTGCTGCAACTATGCCTTTCGGTGAATGCGGAGTGCGTTGCTCGTCATGACGAATGTGTTCCCGACGTAGATAAAACGATGAATGTTGTTTCCCCGATGATTTTGGATGTTTGGAAGATGAAACAACTACGGGCCTTTACACATGTAACTGCGAGGAACACGTAGGTCATACATGTGTGCCTGGGTCCATTCCTAAGGGCCGGCCCTGGGGCGGGGCAGGCGGGGCACCCGCCCTGGGCCCAAAGAATAAACTTTTTCGTATCAATGTTAATTAAGTAATAACTACAGTCTACAGGCATACAAATACTTCCTCCGTTTCGCAATACTCGCAACATAAGCATAGTAACCACTATTCATTTACTATTCTTATGTTATATTTTTTTACACGTGTATAAGAAAAAATATAGTCAAGTGGGGTCTTATTTGATTCGTCTTGATGCATACTATCATAATATCAACTTTTTATAATATTTACTTATCAATAATTAGAGATATTAAGGTTCAAAGTATTACATTGGATAGTGTGTAAACAAGAAACGTTGCGAGTATTGCGAAACGGAGGAAGTATATCATAAGATTCATAACCTACTGCTAGCTCACTGGTATTGCTGAATGTTTTCATTAAACTCAAGATTTCCGTGGGGATATGAGGTTCAAATCCCACTTCACATCCCACTTTTGTTTTTCTGGTTTTCATAGCTGACATCTTTTACTATCAAATTTATTTTCTCACTTTTTCTTTTTATCTCAAACCTTCTTATTTTTCGGGTGCATCATTTTTCATTGCCATCGTATATCAAAATATCAACATATTTTCTCATTTCCCAAAATTCTACTTAATTTTCCGATTTATAAAATATCACATATTTTAATTTTTTGAAGCACAAGGAGTCATAAAAGGAAGATGAGAATCTGTCTCATGAACGTTTGGAATTCAGAGTAATTTTGTAACCAACTCAGCAATTTCTTACTCTCTCAAATGTTATATTAGTGTCTTTTCTTAGTTTGCTTTATAATTTTTGTGATTAGAATTGATCTTTTATGCCAAGAAAGTGTAAAACTGTTATGTTGTTTATAATTTGATAAAATAAAATGTCTGCCAAATTTGGTTGTGTTTAATCAAAGAAGTATAAAATTAGAGAGACAACATATATTCAATTGATTAAGAATTATATCATGATTTAGTCCAGAAAGTCAGACAAACATGAACTATGAGATTAAAATAATTTCATTGATGAGGCAGTTGAATATGGTTGTTATTTTATAAATCAGGCAAAACTATCATTACTAAGTAATATCACCTCTATGGGATCCCCAACCTTTCACATTCTTTTGAATCAACTTTAGAGTTTTTCTCTCACACTTAACAAAACTTCAACAATCCCCCACATGATTCAAAAGAAGAAACAGAAAGAAACAGGGCTGAAAAAAGAAGATTTGGGCAATATATACTCAGTTTTGTAAGCATCAATGTCTTAGAGACTTGAATTGATATCCAGTGCACACAAGTATGTCATACTGTCGTATTAGGTAGATTTCTCTTTGAACCTTCTGCGGAGTTCATGATCAATACTTGCGCACTAAACCTTTCTCAAAATAAGAAACGTTCTCGCGATATATTATATAAGTGCCCCACAATGCCTGGATTTTCATGAATGCTCTAGAGATCCTAAGCCTTAGGGATCTCATAGGGGATTGGGTGTAACCTCTACATTCACATAGGTAAGTTCATCATGTTTGTACTGCTTCAAACCACCTTATCAGGGCTATGAACTTATTAAGAGCATTTTACTCATCCTTACACATTTTACAGTAAAAACAAATACTACATCACTTTTATTATAGGAATGGTAGTAGTATCTACTACTTGTTCTTTTATGACTTAGTTTGACCCTTGAACTTAGAAAATTTCTAAGAAGGGTATCCATCATAATTCACTCCATAATAGGCTTTAAACTCATTCCTTGTGCTGACTCTAGCACCATTTTTCTAAAAAGGCCTTTCGTGAGAGGATCTGCAGAATTCCTCTCCGACTTTACAAACTCGAGTGAAATTACATGATTTCTAAATAGATTTCTAACAATAGCATGCCTTAAGTGAATATGCCTCCTATTTCCATTATAAGCTTGATTATTCGAGACCCCAATTGCAGCTTGTGAGTCACACCGCATAGAAACTGATGGAGCTGGCTTCCCCCACAATGGAATATCAGCTAGCAAAATCCTTAACCATCCAGCTTCCTGACCTGCCAATTCTAAAGCAATAAATTCAGATTCCATAGTAGATTTGACAATACAAGTTTGCTTTGAGTATTTCCATGATATAGCTCCACCAGCAAGAGTAAAAACAAAACCACTAGTAGATTGAATCTCATCATTATCAGACACCCAATTAGCATCGCAATATCCTTCTATAACACAAGGTGTTCTTTGATAATGCAAACCTCAATTGATAGTGCCTTTTAAATACTCCAACAATCTAATCAAAGCACCCCAATGCTCCTGATTAGGATTGTGAGTATACCTACTCAATCTACTAACAGCATAAGCTATATCAGGTCTAGTATAGTTCATCAAGAACATTACACTACCAATAATTTTAGCATATTGTTCTAGTGATATACTATCTCCTTTATTCTTTTTCAAATGAATACTAGAATCATATGGAGTTTTCATTGGAACACGATCATATTGATCAAACTTCTTTAAGATTTGCTCAATATAATGAGATTGATTTAAAGATATCCCATATGACGTTCTAGTAATCTTTATCCCAAGAATAACATAAGCCTCTCCTAAATCCTTCATTTCAAAACAAGAATTTAGAAAACATTTAGTTGCATTCACTATGTATATATTGGTTCAAAAAAATCAACATATCATCCACATATAGACATATGATAACACAACAAAGACCATCTATTTTGGAATAACAAGCATCAGAATCATTTACTAAAAACCCATTAATAGTATGATGAAATTTATCATATCATTGTTTTGGTGCTTGTTTTAAACCATATAAAGATCTAATAAGCTTGCATACCTTGTCCTCTTGATCAGGAACAACACATCCTTCAGGTTGCTTCATATACATCTCTTCATTTAGCTCAATAAGATCATGAATGGATGCAAGTGCAATTAATGCTCTAATAGTGGCTACCTTGGTCACAAGTGAATAAGTGTCAAAAAAGTCTAGACCTTTCTTTTGGTGATGTCCTCCAACTACAACTCTAGCTTTATACTTGTCTAGTGTCCCATCAGGCTTGCACTTCTTAGTAAAAATCCACTTACTACTCAAAGCCTTACAACCCCTAGGAAGGTCAGTCAAAATCCAAGTGTTGTTACTCATAATAGACTATATTTCACTGTTAATAGCCTCCATCCAAAAACTAGAGTCAATAGATCTCATGGCCTCCCCAAAAGTTCTATGGTTCTCTTCCAATATAAAAGCACTTACTTTTTTCTCATCTAGAAATCCTTTTTCAGCTAGGAAGGAAGTAATGAAGTCAGGTCCATAACTAGTCTCAGTTCTAGTTCTCTTACTCCTTCTACGTTCTAAAGTCTCACTAGAAGATGCAATTTCATGATGCGATATAGAAGAAGATGCAACAGGCAAGCATGATTGCACACTAACTTTCATAGGAAAAATATGCTCAAAGAATTCTACATCCCTTGACTCTCTAATAGGACCAAAGCCAGAAGCATCCTTAAGAATAAGTCTATATGCAGCATTGTTAGAAGCATACCCAATAAAGATTCCATCAACAGTCTTAGGTCCAATCTTACTTACTCCTTTGAAAGTCAGGAAGTCCTATTTTTCCCAAGCACCCCCACACTTTGAGGTAACCCAAATTAGGTTTAAAACCTTTCCACAATTCATAGGGAGTCTTATCCAACTTCTTATGGGGAACTCGGTTAAGCACATAGAAAGCAGAAAGAATTGCCTCCCCCCACAAGTTAGTAGGCATCCCTGAACTAATAAGCATAACATTCATCATATCCTTAAAAGTTTTGTTTTTCCGCTCAGCTATTCCATTTTGTTCAGGTGCATAGGGAGCTGTAACCTCATGTATGATCCCATTTGATTCACAAAATTTCTTAAGTGGAAGTCCATCATATTCTCCACCCCTATCGGATCTCACTCTCTTTATCTTAAGGTCTAATTGGTTTTCTATTTCGGCTTTATAAATAAGAAATTTCTCTTCAGCTTCATCTTTCGTACTTAACAAGTAGACCTTAGTATAACGTGAGAAGTCATCAACAAAAGTAATATAATATCTCTTCCCTCCCCTACTCATAGAGTTCTTAAAGTCACCTAAGTCACTATGGACTAGTTCTAATAAGGTAGAGGAACGAGAAAAATTTTTGTTGAATGCTTTCTTAGGGTGTTTAGCCTCTACACATACTTCACATTTATCAAAAGAGGTATTGCTAAAGTCAGAAATTAGACTAAGTTGTTTTAGCCTTTTAATGGATGCAACATTCACATGACCTAGTCTAGAATGCCATAAAGAAACAGACTCAACAATATAAACGGAAGCAGTAGAAATTTTATTATCAGAAATTACATCAAAAGCAAGAGTCATTTACCCACAAAATCACCATTTCTGGTTAATACAAGTCTGTCAGATTCAAAAGTTAATTTAATTCCAACCTTGTTTAAAAGTGCACCAGATATGAGGTTTCTGCGGATATCAGGAACATGCAAGACATTTTGTAAAGCAATGGTTTTTCTAGAGGTTAACTTCAGAAAAACCTTTCATTTGCCTAAGACATTCACAGTGCTTGAGTTGCCCATGAAGACACATTCTCTTTCTGAAACTTTATCGTAAATCTGGAACATTTCCTTGTTTGAGCAGATGTGGCAGGTACATAAACTTTGCTAACCAGGTTCACCTCGGACAACACAGCAGCAATAATGTCATCTTTAGCAAGGTTGATTATGCTTTGTTGTCTTTTGGTTTGGTGACAGCAGCATTTGAAGAAGCCTGTTTGTTTCTTCAATCCCTAGCAGCATGTCCAAATTTACCACATACATATCAGTTGCCCTGAAATTGCTTCTTACCCTTAAACCCATTACCATTCTGCCTAGTACCGAACATGGTTCCGACCTTTACCCTTTTTCCCTTTTCCAGCACTTTTAGATTCAATAAGGTTGGCTAAAGTGGAAGAATGGTATGTCTTTCCTTTAGTCTGAATCCGGTTTTGTTCCTCAATTTTAATGTGGGAAACTAATTCTTGAAGAGTAAAATCCTTTTGTTTAGGTTTCATAGAGTGAACATAGGTCTCCCAAGAGGGTGGCAGTTTCTCTAAAAGACAATTAGCTTGAAGTAAATCAAGAATAACCATACTTTCAGCAGCAAGTTCAGCACACAAATGTTCATAGTCATGGACTTGGTCTAAAACAGGTTTGTCATCAGTCATAGTGAATTTTAACCAACGACTACAAGCATATTTCTTAGTCCCAAAATCATCCAGTCCATACTTAACATTAAGGGCATCCCAAATATCCTTAGCATTTTTCGACTTACTATAAATCATATATAACGGAGCAGTCATATAATGCAATAACATACTCCTACGAGTCTTATTATCTTTCTCAAAGTCCCTAACTGCATTCTCAGGAGCATCAACAATATTTAATTAGTAATCTACCCCAATTTAGCCTAAGAAGAATTTCATTTTATCAGACAACATAATATAATGTTTTCCATCCAGAGGGTCAATTTCGACATATCAAGAACAAAGGGGTTGACAATATTAAGAGGAACAACAATTGGAACACCAGCCATAATAACAGTATAAAATACGGAAAAAATTTCAACTTTAGATTGTAAGAACTATGACTGGTAGAAATAAGAACTTAGCTGTAAATTGTCGTGCCGTGAAATGATCACTACCCTAAAGTTGAAATTACCCCGCTACGAACACACGGACTCGTGGAAAACTAACCTCTAGGGTTAACACGACACTGACTCGCCGGTGAAGTACAGAGAGACAGTTTGAGAACGCTCTTAATATTGCCCAGTAATAGAGAGTTTATTAGAGAGGAGGATTGGAGGAGAATTTTTGTGTATAAAAGTTGTGCCAGAAAGCAGGTATTTATAGAGATTGAACAACAGAACTGGGAAACTGACCAATCCTAAAACCGTGGAAAAACGATCATTAGTGGAGTAATTGGGACAGTCCACTAACGGCTAGTGAAGCAATCAGTCAGGAGTGAAAAAAGGAATTGACTGATTCCTATAACAGTCATTAAAACTGTTCACATATTTTTCTAATCAAAAATTAGTTAAGTTATTTCCCAAATTCCACGGCCCACGCCCCGACCCGGCCCGGGCGCTCGACGGTGGTGCGCGCGTGCTTGTGTGGTAACTAGCCCAATCAAGAGCCCAACCACAAAAGCCAACCATGTAACCAACTCAATAGGTACTAAGAACATAACCCATCGCTCACCTCTTACTCTTCCTATATGGATCCCCAACCTTTCACATTCTTTTGAAGCAACTTTAGAGTTTTTCTCTCACACTTAACAAAACTCCATCACAGGTGAGGAACCATATCGAACATGTTAATGAAACTTCGAGCTTGAAATAAATACTAGATTATCTAGACACTACACATGATTAAATTAAATAGATCAACACTTCTTCATTGGCAAATCAAAACCCTATTTACCTTTCATCAAAGCTAATTCATTTCATGTGTCCCAAAGACGCTATAAGAACACCCACATCAACAATGAACAACATGTACAATGTACTACCTCGTTTCCCAAAAATTATTACACTTCTTGTTTTCGCGCATGTCAATGCAACATTTTGAGCATTTGTATCTCTAGTTATGTATTTGTAAAAATTATAAAAACTAGATATTAATTAAAAACATATTGAGACGAATCCAACAAGATCCCGCATGACTATATTTTTCCTTATATATAAATCACAAACACTAGTCAAATTGAACTTTGTGAATACTACCTCCATTTTTTTTAATATGTATGTTTTTTTTGCTCGAAGACCAAGGAAAAAGTGCAAAAGTAAGAGAGAAGGTTAGAGCATTATTAGAAATGACCCATTAGTTAAAGTTCATGACACTATTTCTTCTTTTTCTCTCTCCTATAATGTCATCTTTCAACCTTTTCTTATTAACAATGACCTATTTTAAAGTTCATCACCTTCTCTTTTCTATCCCACCATACACTCTCTTACATCATTTTTTATTTGATTAATATTTATGTTTATGAACAAGTAAAATTGATATATTAGCAATAATTTAAGTTTCATCATGGTTAAGTTATAATTATTTGATAATATTTTTTGGGGTTTTTTTTCAGCAAAGAACAATTATAAAAAATTTATCAACAAAGTTGTTTAAGAGAAAATATGGGGAAAAAAATGGTTTTTCGAAATTTTTGCCAAATATATCAAGATTGGTCTCATTTTATAGATCCCGAAAAAAGTTGAACATTGGTAAAAAAAAATTTACTTTTTTGACTTTTATTTTAGGAAAAAATAGCTATTGAATTATTCAAATGATTATATTTTCTCCCTCCTAGCTGAACAATAAGAATACGACATGCATACTGACGCACGTCAGATGGTGTCAGAAACCGTTAGAATTTTGCGGCTGTTCATTTGCAAAAAACGTTGCGTTTCTTTGCTTTTCATCTCCAAGTCAGCATTTCATCTGTTTTTTAATTTGATTTTTGCCTCATAACGGTTTGTGAGAAAAGGTCACAAGATGACCCATTTCATTGAACTTTTGATGAACAACCTTTAATTAGGTCATTGCTAATAATATTTTTATGAAGTTCTTCCCATGAACTTTAGCAATAAGTCATTACTAACAGTGCTCTTAGTAAAAGTAAGGAAAAGGTGAAAAAGGTAGAGAGAAAGAAAAAAAAGTAGGAGAGAAGTGTAACAATTAGGTGGGCCACCTTCCATTTATTGGAGAAGATAGAAAGATACATATTAAAAAAACATCTCAAAATGGTCAAATGTGCATATTAAAAAAACCGGAGGGAGTAGTATTTACTATAAAAATGTAACAGTCTTTGTAAAATGGAGGGAGTATGATATATGACGATTATGTGTACTCTGAAAATAAAGTTATACCCCCAAAAAGCTAGTCGCCAAAGGAAGTGATTGATAATATATCCATACATTATTTAAACCAGTTAATTTCAAATTTGTATAAAATGTAAATATAAGGTGGTCATTTAGATCTTATACCAGAACACCATCAGGTGCAGCATAACTAGAACTGGCAAAGATGACCCGAGCTGAATGGCTGAATCGAGATCTGAAATTGACCCGAAACCAACAACTGGAGACCCGAACCTAGCATGTTGACCCGGAACGGACCCACCCAAAATTGACCAGATCCGATACTGACCCGAATATTATTTATCCTAAATGTGTATTTTTATTTATAACTTTATAGTCATACTCTTTTATTTTTCAATGTTATTGTTATTTTTTATAATGAATCATAAATGTATACTAGAACACTCAAAACAGAATCCTATTTTGTTTATCTTGGGAGAAAAGATAGATTAGAAGTTTAGTTTTCAGGTGACAAAACAAAAATCACATGATATACGAAGAAAAAAGACAGTCACTAGAAAATAAACCGCAAGTACATAGAGTTATACTATCAAAGAAAAAAACCAATTGGAACGAATTGGGGAAGGAGAACATACCGAATTACATCATTTTTTATTTACATTTGTCCCAAATGTATTGACTCGGTCATGAGACCATGCATGGTACACCCGGTGGCATTATTGTAATTAACGAGAATTCCAGCAGAAAAGCTCTAAAACGATTTCCGCGCAGCATTCTACAATAAAGAAGGAGTAGCACTGTGGTTGCACTAGCATTCCATCTTAGTGAATGCGTTTAGGAGGTCGCGGGTTCGAACCCCCTTGAAGGCTTTTTTATTTTTATTTTTTTTAATTTATTTTATAACATCCTTTTCCTCTATTGTTTATTCCCCTACATTTTTAAGTTCCTCTTTTTCTCTATTTTTCTTGCTTAGGAAATTGCTAATTTGAAAATTTTCTCATTTCAAAACTATTAAAGAGATTGCTCATTTTTTTGTTTTGTCATCTTCCCTCATAATTTTTCTTGTTCACGCAGTTGCTCATCTGAAACAAAATTGCTCATTTAAAATGGAATTGATTATTTTAGAAAGGTGAACAAATGTTTCATGAAGTGAAAAATAAGGGTTTAGATGAAAAAATAAGGCTTTAGAATAAAAAAAAGGCAGAACCTATAACAGTCGCTCACTTCTTAAATGAGCAGATTTATTCTTTATCACTCGAGATCAGATTGTTTACTAATCTTCCTGTGCAAAAAAAGATTGCTTATTTGATCAAATGAATAAAATAAAACAACTTGTTTATTTGTGAATGAGTAGATTTATTTTAGCTCACTTAAGATCAGAATATTTACTGATCTTCTTGTGCAAAAAAGATTACTCATTTGGTCAAATGAGTATAATATACAGCTCAGTTGGTGAACGAGCATATTATCTTAGCTCACTCAAGATCAGAATGTTGACTGATCTTCTTGTACAAAAAAAGATTGCTCATTTGATCAAATGAGTAAAATAAAAATAAGCAGATTTATTTTACCTCACTCAAGATGAGATTACTGATCTTCCTGTGAAAAAAAGATTGCTCATTTGATCAAATGAGTAGAATAAAACTGCTCATTTTGTAAATGATCTGATTTATTTTACCTTACTTGAGATCAGAATGTTTACTAATCAACACAAAAATGCTCATTTTGAAATAAAGTTGCTCCTATATTTGACAATAAAGTTGCTCATTTGAAATACAGTTGTTCATTTAAAACCCATCAAAAAAACATGTTGCTCATTTGGAAACAAAGTTGCTCATTTAAAACTACTTAATAAAAAAATGTTGGTCATTTGCATGTATTTACCAATATATTGGCTCATTTGAAGATACATTACTCATTCCAAATATGTATTGGTCATTGAAAGAAAGATCATATACTCATCAATGGGTTATCCTATATACATATTAATTGAGCATAATATTTATACTCTAGAAATGTCATATATTATCAAATAATTGTGCACAACAATAATTTTTACATGAGAAAATGAGCATAATATTTGTACTCATTCCAAAAACATGTTGCTCATTTAATTGTTCATTTAAAGTTATTTGTGCTTGTTTAATTAACTCACATGTGATCTCATTTCATATTTATCTCGATTCCCCATGATTTTCTCCACTCATTTGCTTATCTAGAATATTTATTTGCCTTAATTTAATTTATTTTCTGAGTTTTGAGTATTATCACGCGTGTGTGGTATATAACTGTAGGTAATTGTATCCGGGTGTACTGTGGGCACGGTACACCCGGATGTACAATCCTATTTATACTCAATCATGACCTCGCCAGATTGGGACATGATCTGAACTAACGTACACGAAGCAAACTCAATCCGACCCAAACCTAACCCGAAATCACTATGGCTCGAATTGACCCAACCTCAATTGTACGGATCCAGACTCAACCCGACCCAAACGCCACCTAGCTCTAATCATAACTAACGAGCAGCCTAGCCTCCCATGAACTGAAGCTCGTTCGAAAATCCAAATTAAACCCTGCAAGGAAGGGCCACCTTCTTCCTCTTGAGTCCGCCAAGTAGGCCATAAAGGATGGATGTTAAGCTCAAAGGGTGGGCACTCATCAAAATTGCACATAACAACAAGAGAAAATAAGTAATGTTCTATAAAAAAAATGTAGCATATCTTAAGATTGACTGCTACAAGAGAATTACAAGACAATAACTTTATATGATTCTATGAACTAATAATAAATGAGTATTGTTCTACTCATACACGATCAACTTTTGCATTCTCATAAAATCTCCAAACTTCAATGCTTTTGTAAAAACATCAGCAATATAATCTAGAGATTAGAGATGGCAATGGGTCAGATTTGGGTTAGATCATCTAGACCGAATCCAGCCCCGCTAATCTTCCAAACCCACATCCGCTAGGTCTAGCGAGTCCACGGGATGATAAAGGGTCTACTACTATCATTTTTAGTTTTGGCCTAAAGCGTAAATAAAAGGCTAAGTCCAAGTAATTTAGAGTCAAAAAGGGTCTTCATTGACCGAAGTCAAGGGCAAGTGAAAGCAATTAAAGAAGCCCAATTCAGGAGATGAGGCTCTGAGATAAAGAGCCTAGAAACTTCTAGAAATATCCAGGAGCATGTAAGGAGCGTGCTTGTAACAACCCGGATTCACCGACCAACTTAATTAGAACTAAACACAGCGGAAAGCTTAATCGGACTATTACCATCACACTCATCGTCCTAAAACAAAGAGTATGGAATCCTGAAAACCTGAACTTTTTAAAACTTTAAATATAAACCATTAACACTAAATGAAGTTATCTAAATGATCTGAATGGTATTAATTAAGCAATAAAAGTCTACAGAAAATTCGACAGAGCTCCGTTTAAAATACGGTCCGCCTAAAATTTAACTTAGGACTCGCGTCCAAATTATAAACCTGTATATCATTTTAATATAATTCTAGCAACTATTTCCAGCTTCTACTTTACAAATTCCTATTTTAAAACTATTTACAACATAACTAACAACTACGTTGTTACAAAACCGATCGTCCTCGGCTCAATACATATAAAGATAATTGCAATAAGAATTCCTGCTCCAAGCTTCCACAACTTCATTGCATCCACCTGAAACTAATTAGGGGCTGACAGCCACCCAAGTGACAGGCCACAGTAATGACAAAACTAAACATTTGACTCACATCAGCAACGCGCTGAGTACTAAACCCGTAAAACAAGTAAAACATGCTTTGGTGGCTTTTGTTTAATACACTCGTCACATATATTCACAACAATTCATATAAACTCTATATATACTTTAAATAACTTACTCAACAATCCTTACAACAGTATACAATTCTTATTGAAACCGTAGTTCATAAGAAAAGGTAATAGCGATATAATATTTATTTGAAAACTCTGTTTATTTCCAAAACATTTAAGTTTCTTACAAGAAACATTCATTTCCATTTCTTATCTCGGTGTGAACGCGAGTGGAGAGGGGTACTACGTACCAGCTGTCTCCAAACTGTTGAGGGTCGTCACTCCACCTTTTATGTTCTACTTGCAAGACTTAAACTGGACATGTCCTTCAACGTCAGGATTTCGCCCCTCCTGATTGGGTAACAGCTAGGGACTACCCGCCCTAACCCGGGTGCATGTTCATAACCTCATTTCACCATTCTTATTTATATTATATATATTCAACATAGTATGTGGCGACTCATTCACCTTATTTCACATATCACATATCACATTTCACCTTGTAACACATTCTCATAAATATATATCACACTTTAATATTCGTAAATCAAGTGATATATAAAGTAATCGATTTGAAATCATTTCAAATAATTATAAAGATATTATTAGCATGACCGATATCTCCCAAGACCTCTATGGCTAATTCCTTTTCCAATAACATCACCAATCGAATTACTTCACCGACCTCAATATAGTCATTTAATAATCAGTCGTAAACTCAACCTCCATAATTTACCTTAATAATCTCAACTCCTTTCATTATTACATCCTTACTAGTGTATACCTCAGTAATAATGGGGTAAGATCCAAAATACCAAAACCATCTATCTATTTAAGAAATTATGCTCAAAATTGGGGGTTTCATTGAGAGGGATGTAGGAGTGCGTGAGAGCGGGTCACGCTTGCCACTAGCGACCACCATCGCTTCTCCAACACCACACCACCACAACCTATGCTCACTTTGAAACCCTAACTGAGGTACTAAACCACTACTTTTGATTATAGAACATAAATTCAGTTTACAAACTAATTGTTAGACTAGTTGATGCCTAATCTTATTTTGTTCAGTCATAAGTTAGAAATGTATTTTGATTGTATAGTAACTGATTTGAGTTTAATTTTGGTAAGTTGGTATAAACCAAGGATACTTGGGTGTTGCTATTGTTCCTACTTCGTTGTTGTGATGCAGGGATTTCTTGTTAATGATTATAAAAGCTCTGTATATTAAGCTCTATCTATTTATGGTGATATGTTGATATTTTGTGGCAAGAAACCGGAGTAGTTGGACTATTAGATGTTGATTTATGAATGAGACTAGTTAAAGTATGGAAATCGTTAGTTTGAATAGGTAGGACTCAACCTAAGTTCATTACCAATGGTTGAAAGCTTGTAGTATGGTGTAATTCCGGGAGTTGGAGAGCATACCATTAGCATTTGTTCTGGGATGATGTTGAGGAGGGGTCGATAGCTATTGGAATGGGAGATTAGTATAGGAAGGAACCTTGAGGTGGAACAAAATTGTTCTAAGGGATTTCTCGATTCTTCTTTTTAAGTAAATTCTTGAAACTAATGGGTCTTATATGGAATCTGAATACAATTAAATTATTTAATGCATAGTTGTAAACATATTTCTAATTCGGAATTCAATTAGTAACTAATTAATTGGTTAGAATATAATACTTCTAGAATTAAGGAATTGAATTAGAATCTTGATTAGTAAGTCACTAAAACAACTCAAGTTGTCTATGGGATGGAATAAGGGGTCAAGTTTCAACCAGATCAATGTATATTGGTATTAGAAATTAATTTCACTAATTAAGGAACTAGAGGTACGAATGGACATCAATTGTAAAAGTTTTCACTAGACTAAATACAATGAAATGGTCATTAATGTCCGTATGATTATTAAAGAGAAAGATGACTAAATTGCTAGCCAAACTAATAACCTGAAAGACGGATTAGTTTCTGTAATACAATAAGAGACTCCTAAATGATATTACTACAATTCAGATTAACTAGAGAGTTATGATCAATGTTAATATCATCTTAACGAGTCTATGAACTGGTTAGAGTTGATTTTGGAAGTAGATTAAGAGTCGAAGGGGTTCTAATTGAGAATTCTAAATAAGAACATATGTATAACGAGGTGGTCTATGTATTTGTATTATGTATTAATTAGCAAGTCTAAATATGAAAGTTTAGATAAGAACGTAACCAATATATATATCTAAAACTAATTGTTGTTGTTAGTAACGAGGAAATGATAAAGCCATAACTATTGTTTATAAAGGTTATGCAAACTAAGATGTAAGATACTAAACCGAATCATCCCCGATCTTATCAAATCTATGTTTTTAAGATTCAGAACCTTCTTAGCGATTAGTCAAGCTACCTAAATGTCCTAGTTTTGATTGGAGAATTAGTTGTTATGTTCAGTTGTTGTTGATTTGGGAGATTCACAAAAGAATCTAATAAAAGGAAGACATTTACGGCTAGCTTGTCGGAGTGACTCTAATATAGAATGAGTATCGATCTGTTCCATTACTGAGGTATACACTAGTAGGGAGTTTATAATGAGAGGAGTTTAGGTTATTAAGGTAAATTACGGAGGTTGAGTTTACGATTGATTAGTAAATGACTATATTGAGGTCGGTGAAGTAATTCGATTGGAGATGTTATTGGAAAAGGAATTAGCCATAAAGGTCTTGTGAGATATACCTTATGCTGATAATATCTTTATAATTATATGAAATGGTTTTCAAATCGATTACTTTACATATCACTTGATTTACGAATATTAAAGTGTGATATTTATGAGAATGTGTTACAAGGTGAAATGTGATATGTGATATGTGAAATAAGGTGAATGAGTCGCCACATACTATGTTGATTATATATAATATAAATAAGAATGGTGAAATGAGGTTGTGAACATGCACCCGGGTTAGGGCGGGTAGTCCCTAGCTGTTACCCAATCAGGAGGGGCGAAATCCTGACGTTGAAGGACATGTCCAGTTTAAGTCTTGCAAGCAGAACATAAAAGGTGGGGTGACGACCCTCAACAGTTTGGAGACAGCCGGTATGTAGTACCCCTCTCCACTCGCGTTCACACCGAGATAAGAAATGGAAATGAATGTTTCTTGTAAGAAACTTAAATATTTTGGAAATAAACCGAGTTTTCAAATAAGTATTATATCGCTATTACCTTTCCTTATGAATTATGGTTTCAATAAGAGTTGTATATTGTTGTAAGGATTGTTGAGTAAGTGATTTGAAGTATATATAGAGTTTATGTGAATTGTTGTGAATATATGTGACGAGTGTATTAAACAAAAGCCACCAAAGCATGTTTTACTTGTTTTACGGGTTTAGTACTCAGCGCGTTGCTGATGTGAGTCAAATGTTTTGTTTTGTCATTTCTGTGGCCTGTCACTTGGGTGGGTGGCAGTGCCGTATTAGTTTCAGGTGGATGCAATGAAGTTGTGGAAGCTTGAAGCAGGAACTCTTATCACAATTATCCTTATGTGTATTTAGGCGAGGACGATTGGCTTTGTAACAACGTAGTTATTAGTTATGTTGTAAATAGTATTAAAATAGGACTTTGTAAAGTAGAAGCTGGGAATAGTTGCTGGAAATATATTGAAATGTTATACAGGTTCATAGTTTGGAAGCAAGTCCTAAGTTAAATTTTAGGCGGTCCGTATTTCAAACGGATCTCTGCCGAATTTTCTGTAGACTTTTATTACTTAATTAATACCATTCAGATCATTTAGATAACTTCATTTAGTGTTAATGTTTTACAGTTAAAGTTTTAAAAAGTTCAGGTTTTTAGAGTTCCATACTCGTCGTTTTAGGACGATGAGTGTGATAGTAATAGTCCGGATTAAGTTTTCCGCTGTGTTTAGCTCTAATTAAGTTGGTCGGTAAATCCGGGCTGTTACAAATGGTATCAGAGCGAGATTGTTTTTAGGTACGCACGGATCTCCATATGACTTCAATGAATATGGAATCCTAATAATAAATAATACTTGCAGCGGAAACAACCTTAAATACACGATCCTGGACCTATGGGTTATGGGCCCACAAAACAATTTCCTTTATACAATACTTCAATTACAGAGTCATTCGGTCTCAATCCCAAAATAAAGGAATTATATTAGAACATAGCTCATTATGACAGACTCCTCGTATCCAAAATTAAATCTCAGGACTTTAACCCATAATATACATCTGAATCATAACTTTACTCTAGATTCGACTCCGAGCTTCCAACATTAACTCCTGCAAATAAGAAGGAAAAGAAAACAAAGAAAACATCCAAAATGAGTGGAAAACTCGTAACTCTTACTTCAGCCCGTTAAAAACATTTTCATTTCAAATCGTTTTATCACTTGGAAATCAATCTTGGAAAAAGGTAATCATTCTTGTAAAGTATACGACTGGCATAGCTCAATCCCCTTACACAAATCGCTGGCAATTATAGGCTTTGGACTCGATTTGACCACTTCACTTCATTTTTGATTTATTGTTTAGCTCCTCTACCTATACCTTGCCCACTTTTCATTTCAGTTCATAAACTAGCCAGCCAAAACAAATATTATTGATAAACAACCAAAACACAGTTTCAATCACAACAACACATTCATATCAATGGCCATAAAACGAACTAATTCACCAAAATAGAAGTACAAAACACATGGGCATGAAATAGGTTTTACTGAACATAAAAGTTACCTCAACCGCTTAATCCTTTCTAAGATCGATATATGATACTTCGAGAACTCCATAGTTCTATTGGCTCTCTTGAACTCCATAATCAATGTCCCAAAACATTCACCTCATAACAGAAACAACAATAGATATCAATAACCATTGACTACTCTTCACTAGTTTCATACCTCAGTAAAATCAAACTTAATATGATTCCTATTACCTCTTTAATTTATGCAGTACCGAACTATGAATTATACGTAATTATTACATATATATCTAGATTCCATACACAGACCACTTAATTTCAAAAGCTCCTCTTACAAATAAGATCCGAGAAATCTTCCTAGAATAATCCCATCCTACCTAGAAGACAAACTGACAGCCCATTTCTCAATACACTAATTTCTCACTTCAATAATTACTGAACTCCCTTCTCGACAGCATTCTTAACAAAAAGTAAACTACCCCCTCTCTGGCTTCGAGTGTTAAACTCCAATTCAAATCTTAAATATTCAACCAATAACAAAGTCCACACTCCAACCAGATTCCCTCTGTCTCATAATTGAGAAATTAGCTAGTTTATATTCTAAACCATGATTAATTTAACCAAACAGATACAACATAGTTTACAAAGAGTTCTGCAACCATTAACTAACAAGATGAGTGCCATAGCAAAACAACAACAATGCGGGAACAAGAAAAGCAGCATCACTAGCCTCAATTAGTTCTATCTTACAAAGATGAAACACACTTGATAACTACTCAATTACAATATAACTCATATAAGACCACACACCAACTCGTTCAACAATCTATTTGTAAATGAATTTAGGTTATAAAACTATATATAGTGGTTTAGTACCTAAGTTAGGGTTTTAAGAGCATGAGTGGCGGTGGTGTGGTGGTTCGCGGGTGATACGACTGCCCCACCCATTCTCCTTCAAATTTCTCAATGAACCCTTAATTTTGAGCTTAATCTCTGAAATAGGTAAAGGGATTTGGTGTTTTGGAATTTGCTCTACCCATTTCCTCTCTATTCGCCGGAAAATCGGCGGGAAATGGCCTGGGTTTCGCGGTCGTGGCCGCTGCTCGCACGCTTCTCCCACTTTCTTTCCTCGTTGGCTCCTTCGGTGGTTACGGCGCTGGCTTGCCGGAGTTGGCCTCCTTCCGGTCGTCTTCTTCCTTCCTCGTCGCTCTTCTCCTCTCTCTCTCTCTCTCTCTCTCTCTCTCTCTCTCTTTCTTTCTCTTCCTCTTCCTCTGTCTCTCTCATCCCCAACCCCTGCTCTCCCTTCTCTCTTTCTCGTTCTGTTTCTGTAACCCCCTTCCCCTTTATGTTTTCTTTTTTTTTTAAATCTTATTTGAGTGATGAGTCACTCAACTCTCATTTCCCTTGTCACACATACCCCCTTTGCCTCCTATTCAAAGCCACGCCACACTTTCCCTCCATCTCTATTTTTTTTTAAGCTTATCTAATAAAACACCCTCCTCTAATATGTTTATTTTTACACATATATAAATATAATTAATTTGTCTATTTGAAATATAAATCACATTAAAACTAATAACTCAAACCCATTTCTTATATTAATATAAAGCTCTAAATTATTAAAAGTAATTCCATAAATATAATTTAAAAGAATTACGTCAATAAATATAGCACAGCTTCTTAATAATAATAATAAAATCCAATATAAGTTTTCATTTAAAACACAAGGATTTCAGCAATTAATTAAGCTAATATTATGATTAATAATTAATAAAGGTGCTCCTAAAACAGAGCTATTACACTGCTTATTGATAGAGAATTTTTGCGTCGCTAAACAAAAATTCCAAAGCAAACCTAACTAACCAAATACGAGTACGTGGCAAGTAAGGGTCAAGATCCTCATAGACTAGACTAGACACTTAGCACGTAAGTGGACATGTAAGCTAAACCGAAGAAAGGAAGTTTATTGATTTCGAACTCAATTATGACTAATAAGTCAAATAAAAAGGGTTGTAAATCGATGGAAAAAGGGCGTTAGGGGGTAATAGGGATCCAATGCAATGAAATTGATTTACAAAAATGAGATTAAAGAAGTATGGGATAAGGGATTGAATTAAGACGTTGTAACCACGAACTCAACATTCAAGGACGCTCAAGGTGAGACAACACTCTCAATTAGGAGTGATAATCAATGATGGAACATGAGGTCGAAATTAGCTAAGTTCAACCTATCTCGCCTTTCAGATGTTGAATGAGTTGAGACTCTAAGAAAGGTGGGATTTCTCACTCAACCTTACTTAGAGATAGCAATTCCAACTTCATTGTCCATCTCAACAATCTACACCTAATAGACAATTTATTGGTTTATTGAGTTAAGGTTAGGCCTTTCAACTTCACCTTAGTCAACCAATGAATTGATTTGTTAATCCAACCCACTAAACATACTAATTTAGGGCCTCATATCATGAAACAATGTCCATTTCACCTTCACCCAACCCCCTAACTAAAAGACTACTCAAGGTTGGTTCTCATATTAACTAAACTAATTCTACAATGCAAATAGGGGATTAATAAGCCAAAAATCACACTTTTTTCATTCATACATAATGTTTGCAATGAAGAAGAACATAAGCAAGTGAGAAAAAGCAACTAAAGCTAAGACTTCAATGAGATGAGTGATATTGAAACTACTAACAAAGCAAAAACAATAATAAATGATAGAGCAAAGCAATAAATGAGAGCAAAGAGAAGAAAAGTTACTAAAGCTTCATTAATATTCCTAAAAAATCTAAAATTCTTCATCAAATCACCATTAAAGACCTTGAAAAACACCCAAAGCTCACTCAAAAAGTCTAACCTCTCAATAGCTTTCTAGAGTTTAAAAAAGGAAAATCAGAATCCTCTAATTTTAGGTCAAAAAGGCATTTATACAACCCCCAACTAAGGGAAAATTGGGAAAAAGAAAATAAAATAGACGTTTTCCGCAAACCCGCAGTGATCGGGCAATCCATAGTGATGATCACCCGATTACCATGAAGCAGGAACTTTGGGGAAAAAAACAGGAGTGATCGGCCGATCACCAAATGGATCGGGCGAAGCTTCGGCTGATCAAGAGGTGGATCGGGCGATCCACTAAAATCCGGGTAGTTTTGTCTTCTTCTCCTCTTTTCCTTTCTTTTTGGGCTTGGGCTTCCTTCTTTCTTTTCTTTCTTTCCTTCTTTTCTTCCATCCCTCTTCCTTGAACTTGGACTTGGGTCTCTTCTTTCTTTTCTTTCTTTCCTTCTTCATTTGGATTGGCCTTCAACTCCTTCCATCCCAATCCTCTTTGCTTTTCTCTCATATTTTTCCTACATGTTAGTCACATACAAGAAAATCCAAAGCATATGGAATAGAAAACAAAAAGGGAAAACCATGGAAAATGAGAGAAAAACAAAGAAAATAGTGATAAGCTCCAAATGAGGTAGAAATGATAGAAATAGGTGCAAGGAGCAAGGAAACACCAAGAAAAAATTAATAAAATGGACTAAAGAGCTACCCTATGAGTGTGATGAATCTCACTCATCAACTTCCCCCAACTTGACACTTTGCTTGTCCTCAAGCGTCCAAATGGATCACTAGATGATGCACAAAGGTGACTTGATAAAACCAACAAAATGAGATCACCCAAGGGGGAAAGGGAAAGAAAAAAGAAACAAACTCACTTTCGTGGAGGTCATGGTTGCATTTAGCATATGTAACAAGCCCTTTAAACCCCTAGGATGACCCTAGTGGGCGAGGATGGTCTCGTGAGGGTTTTCAGAAGGCATACCCACAAAGCCAACACCTACTCAAACAAGCAACAACCCAAGAATGGAAACATCACCAAGGTGTGATAGATAGAGTTAAGAGCGGACCACAAGCAAGCATATATGAGAATGTTTTCTTTCAATTCCAACACAACACATGAGTAGAGAAGGAGGTTATGAGATGAGCTAAACTAAGGTGTAAATTCAACAAATCCTCTAACTCTTCCACTACTTAAGGACCCCGAAAGCTTTTCCATTCCATATGCTATAGGTGATATGACCATTGACAAGGCCTTGTGTGACTTGGGTGCTAGTGTAAGTTTGATGCCTTACTCTGTTTGCAAAAGATTGGACTTAGGTGAACTCAACCCTACTCACATTTCACTTCAATTAGCCGATCGTTCGGTTAAGATGCCCATAGGACAGCTTGAGGATGTTCCCCTTAAGGTTGGGAAAAATGGAAAATTGAGCTTCAAGGTAGGAAGTGATAACATTGAGTTTAACTTAAACCAAATCATGAAATGTCCTACTCACATGGACGACCATTGCATGCGCGTTGATACTTTAGATCATGTCATTGATGAATATATAGCCATGCATTTGCATTCTTCTAACATTTTGCATGCATCGCATTTCATTGGAGGATGATGCTAGACCTTCAACTGAAAGACAAAGGAAGCTAAATCCTCCAATGATGGAAGTGGTGAAAAAGGAGATCCTCAAACTACTTGTCGTTGGTGTCATCTACCCTATTTCCGATAGTAGATGGGTGGCACCGGTGCAAGTAGTTCCTAAAAAGGGTGGGATGGCGGTTGTTAAAAATGAAAAATCCGAGCTCATCCCTATGAGGACCGTGACGGGGTGGAGAATGTGCATTGATTATAGAAAGTTGAATGCCTCCACCAAGAAAGACCATTTTCCTTTACCTTTTATCGGTCAAATGCTTGAAAGGTTGGCGGTGCACAATTACTTTTGCTACCTTGACGGGTTCTCAGGATTCTTTCAAATCCCAATTCATCCCGAGGACCAATAAAAGACTACATTCACTTGCCCTTACGGTAATTATGCTTATCGTAAGATGCCATTTGGGTTGTATAATGCACCCGCCACCTTCCAACGTTGTATGATGGCTATTTTTGCCGATATGATTGAGAAAGAGATGGAAGTTTTTATGGATGACTTCTCCGTTTGTGGAGGATCTTTTGATGATTGCCTTATGAATCTCGTTCGATGTTTGGAGAGGTCTGAGAAAGCTAACTTGGTCCTCAATTGGGAAAATGCCACTTTATGGTGCAAGAGGGAATTGCTCTTGGCCATAAAGTGTCACATAAAGGAATTGAGGTTGACCAAGCCAAGGTTGAGGTCATTGAAAAACTATCCCTCCCACAAATGTCAAGGGAGTGAGGTCTTTCTTGGGTCACGCCGGTTTTTACCGACGTTTCATCAAGGATTTCTAAAAGATCGCCAAATCGCTCACATCTTCGCTCCAAATGGAGAACGAGTTTGAATTTGACGATGTTTGTTTAGATGTCTTTGCTAGAATCAAAAATGCCCTCATTTCGGCCCTAATTGTTCAAGCACCGAATTGGAGTCTTCCCTTTGAGCTCATGTGTGATGCGAGTGATATCGCCATTGGGGCGGTATTGGGTCAAATAAAGGAAGGGAAGCTCCACGTCATCCACTATGCAAGCAAAATGCTCAATGATGCCGAAAAGAACTACACCACCACGGAGAAAGAACTACTAGCGGTGGTGTATGCTTTTGAGAAGTTTCGGGCATACCTTGTGGGGTCCAAGACCATTGTTTATACGGACCATTCCGCCCTCAAGTACTTGATGGAGAAAAAGGATGCCAAGCCAAGGTGATTCGTTGGGTGTTATTGCTCCAAGAGTTTGATATTGAGGTGAGGGACAAAAAGGGGTCCAAAAAACTTGTAGCGGATCACATCTCAAGAATTGTTTGTGATGAGGGTGATTTTCCAGCTCTTCCCATTGATGACTATATGAGGGACAACGTTATATATGCGGTTGAGAGCACAAGCTTGCCATGGTTTGTCGACATCGTCAACTACCTAGCTTGTAGCGTGATTCCTCCGGATTTCACAAAGCAACAACGTCAAAAACTTAGGCATGATGCAAAGCAATTCATTTGGGGATGAGCCACTATTGTACAAGAGAGGGTCGGACGGTCTATATAGGAGATGTGTGCCTAATGAGGAAGTTCGAAGCGTCTTGGAAATGTGCCACTCTTCACCATGTGGGGGGGCATATGAGCACCAACAAGACGGTGGCTAAGATACTTCAAAGTGATATCTATTGGTCAACCATGTTTAGAGACACTAGAGGGAAAAATAGGTCTTGAGTAATTCCCCTACAATCAAACTAATACCTAACTAGACCACTAAACTAATTAAAGTGATAACCAAGGGTCATTCTTCCACAAGGACTAAGGAACATCGATATGTGTTAATTTAACAATAAGCTAGGCCGAAAAGGAGTTGAAAGGTGTCAACTAGCAACTAAAATCTATTAAACTAAACTAGTACCAAAGATCAAATAGGATTAGGGAAAGGGATCCAACACCAACCAATCATGATTTAGGGAATTAGAAGGGTGAAACATGGAGGAAAGAAAACCAAGCAACTAATTGAGGTTATTGACTCTAAACTATCTCTAAGCCCTCTCTCAAGGGTGCATAAAACTACCTAGATCACATAATTAAGCCACTCTCATGGTCTCAAACATGCAACCAAAGGGATAATCACAATGTCAATCCACAAAACCCTCACTCAATTCTCATTCTCACGAGTAATTAAGCAAGATAATAACATAAATGCCAACCTTAATCTCCTCTCTCGATTTGATTAAGGCATCAATAAGACAAACATCCAAGTGGCCAACTAGAATGAAAGCAAATAGTAGTCATGCCATTAATCAATTAATAAGCCTAATCAAACTCCTAATTTCATATTCAAACACCCAAAATCAACCATAGTTGGGTTTTTACCCAAACCCTACCCAACAAACTACTCCATTAACACAAAAATGAGAGTTTTGGTGAAATTAACAACTAATATCATGATACTAAACATTAATCTAACATTAAACTAAACAAAATAGACCATAAATAATTCAACTAAGCATGAGTAATTAATCTAAGAAAAACAATTAAGATAAAGCAATAAAAGAAGATAGATAGAGTAAGAAATGCTCATTGATAGATTGTTGAATCTTTGAATACAAGTTGCCACCCTTGAATCTCCCATCTTCAATCTCTTTTGACTTTTCTCCCTTTTGTCTCTAAACTAACCTATGGAGGCTAACCCTCCCTCAAACTAGGGTCTTTTTGAAAATCAGAAATTTCTCTCTAAGTTTAGGTAAAAAGAGTATTTATACAACCCCCAACTAAGGGCAAAAAGGGAAAAAGAAACAAAAGCAAACATTTCCGCAAACCCGCAGTGATCGGACGATCCATAGTAATGATCGTCCGATCACCGTGATCCATCAGGGTGATCGGGCGACCACCCTATCTGTCAACACAGGACAGTTGAACTTGTAAATATCATAACTCCTTCGTTTCTTGTCGGAATCAAGCGTGTAAACTCTTGTTGGAAAGCTATTGAAATGAACTTCAATCTCAAACTTGAATCACTACCAAATGATGTTTAGTTTGTGAGATATGAGCTTTTGAAGTCAATCATTGTGCAATACATGATGGAAACTTGGTGGATTTTGCTTCCTTAACCTCTTTTGTCTTTCTTTTTTCATTACTCATGCTCTAAACCTTGATATGCATTGTTGGGCTTTTGTAGGTAAATCATAAGCTTACTTTGATAGTACCTACATACAACACGAATGGGAATGGCATAAAAAAGGTCATAGAAATTGAGCGAAAAGACTAAAAATCTACAAAAGAGCTAAAATCACTAACAAAACGTGAATTGAGAAAAATGAAACTATATATTGCAAGATAAAGGAGAAAAATGATTCAAATCAAAGGAAAATAAGAAGTTTAGAGGGATATAAATATCACTTATCACTTATCTAGGCAGTTTTCCCAATTTTTCGGAAAATTATTCTCCAAGCGGTTTTGCTCAAGACAAGGACAATTATAAATAGAGGGCTTTACCATGCGAAAATGACACCATCAAACACAAAATAACAAACACATTCTCATTAGAATATACCCTAGTTTAGCGTAGTCTTAGGTAGTTACTTGGCAAGAACTCTTCACGTCCTAAGCCCCTTTCTATTACTTTTCATTGAGTGCGGGAAAGATGAAGGTATACCTCTATTTCTTCCTCAATTGCAAAATTGACATTATCTTTACAATTTTTCACATTGCCAAGTAACAATTTATGCTTGGAGGAAGAATTAATGGCATTTCCTTATGCTTAAAGAAATGCCAATTTCCTCAATTGCAAAGGTTGACTTAAGGTTTTTTTCACATTAAGGTTACTTCACATTGAGGTCTTTATGCATAAATTATTACTTGACAACTAAGTCAGACGAAAAATTAATGGCATTTCTTTATGCTTTGAAAATTGGCATATTCAACTCCAAATTCTTTTCACATTGGTTGTAGGCAGTAAAGATGGTAATTGGTCGGTTCTTAGAGAACACAAATCCAGGCATAGACCGGTGATTTTTTTCAGACCTAGACCGAGATCCGCTGGGTCTAGCGGCTCCATAGAGTCTTACAAGATCCATAATAGGTCCTTCTTAATTTTAAGTTTCAATCTTGTTTTTTATTTTAAAAATTATTCTCCCTATTAGAAGCATTATCTTAGCAAAATATATAAATAACTCATAAAAGCTTAAATGGTTCAGCAGGTCGAGTTTGACGGGTTATAAGTGAACTCGGACCCAGACACTGACCAAATTTGAACCCTTAGGGTCTAAAAAGTTGGTGGGTTGGTCTAGGAGGGTCGAGTTCGTGTTCAAGAACCATTACCATCTATAGTTTATTAACAACATTATTATATTTTTTCAACCTCGAAACTCTACCTCCACCAGTTTTTAAACTTTTCATAACCATTACTTAAACTCTACCTCCACCTCTAAATATTACTCATACCACTACCTTCTCAAACACCTTTAATTTTGTAAAGTAGAGTTTTGACCTAGTTAAAACACTAATAGCTACCTCTACCTCTAGTGTCGAACACGCCCAAAAAATAGTTAAATGTTAGAGTAAAAATATTGTTTCAAGCTGAACTGAAATGAAATAAAGTGAAAATAAGGTGGAGGAGAACATGCTGCTAATAGATAGGAACTTGTATTATTAAAAAACAATATGAGTTATAGAAAAGTGGACAAGTGGTAGACTTATAGAAAAGGTAGTATATTTATGTAAAGCTTAAGGTAGTACTCCCTCTATTTCGTTTTATTTGTCTCATTTACCGTATCTTCAAATGGCAAGGAAGATGGTGTCATAAGCATGTGGGTGGGACCAATATTTAGTGAGTCTACTTATTTTATAGTAAATGTTAAAGCAGGTGAAAGAAAACTGGGGTGAACGACCTAAAAATAAATGACTAATATATCTAGATAAATGAGAATGAAAATTTTGACAAACCACTGTTAACAATCCATACGTCTCAACCCCTAGGTCTTTTGCCAACTAGAAGACAAAAGAATCAACAAAAAGAAAACAAGTATTCGATCTAGATGTTGTATAATTATGTTGTGTACATGACTGCGTAATATTAACGGACATGTTAATATTCATTTGGGAAAATGATCATTATAAATTAATGACCTAAAGATATTCAAGGTAACCCAACCCATCATCACTCCAATATCCCCAAAATTGACCAACAATCTCTTTCCATCTAAAGGCGTTGTTAAGTTTATAACCTTCAACATAAGCTCCACCTACATTAAGAGTATAATAGAATCATATTATTATTCTAATTTGAATAAGATTTCTACATTACTCAATATGACCCGATTAAATTCATTGTTTATGACCTGATACTAACCTCGGTTATTGACGAGTTCCACGCATGATCCTCCTGCCCCATCATGGTTAATCTCCTCAACAAATACACCAGTGACATATCTTCTGATTTCCAGCGGTAGAGATGTTGAAGGAATACGTGTGGAATGTTGGCTTGTGTGTGAATCGGAGGAATAAGGTGATTGCGCACATAATGATGAGTAATAAGAAATAGACGGTGGAATCTCGTTTTAAGATTTCCATGATATCAGTGAAAAATACCGATGGATGAAGTACTTGCGGTAAATACCGGTCATACAGCTTCGACGGCGGTTGGCGGGTTTACTACACAAGCCGTGGAGAGGAAAGTGTGAGGGATGAGGAGAAAAGAGGTGAGGTCAATTTCCTTTATGGATGTATTATGATTTTTAATTTGAATTGCATTATTATAATTGAATAGTAAAACTTTTTATAACCTTTAATAAAATTTTACACAAATATCCAAATGACTCGAAATAAATTAACTCAAATCGATTATTAACCGAAATCTAAATTGAGCCAAACCTATATCAAAACCAAATTTAATCGATATATACTCGATTTGAATAAGATTTATAATAATCATAAACATGAATATCATTAATAATAATGATGTACAATTCAATAATAAAGTAGCTCAATGTTCATTTAATGCTCTTTTCGATGTTAGAGTATACCTATTTTGCTCTAGTAAAAGTCAAAAAGCTGCTTCAGCTAATGCTCCTTTTAATGTTCCATTTTGAAATGTCATTTGGGGTCCATCAAATAATACTGGCTAACAAAAGCCTGTAGACCAATTAGTGTACTGGTATACGAAGTAGTCAATTGCATTGCAGTAGACACAATTGATCTTAACAAACAATTTCATCATGCATATCTTTGGTGCCCAAGGGTCTCTCATGTTCTTATCAAACAAGTGAGTGAGTTGAGGCATATCCGAAACATTTGCATATATCTGCAAGAAGAATGTAGTCGTCATTGCATTAGAATTATTCGTTTGTTTGTTGAATATAAAATATGAGATAAGGTTCAACTACGATACAATAATAATATCTTACATGAACATCATATAAGTCGGCTGGGTGATCTAAAGGGTCCTTTGATCCATCACAATTCGAGATCACTCTCATAGCGGGATATGCATTTTTCAGAATATTGTAGAACTTGAGATAATTCCCTTTTTTACAGCCACAAAAATACAATAATATGTGTAATACAACATAATGTAATACATGTATGCATAGTTAAGGATGTCAATGTATATTACTATGCATTAGGAGTGTATGCCACCTTTTAAACTACAAGTTTTACTTTTATGATTTTATCCCGCTCACCCTAAACAACGACTCATACGAAAAATAACCAGGAGTTATGGTTTGATTTAAAAGGATAACATATATATTCTTGCTTAATTGTACATGATCTCTCTTTCCAGTTTATATTCCCTCCCATTTTTATGGTATAGCCTGCTTGCACTCTATGAAGGATTAAAAATATTCACGCAACCATTCTGTTTAGCTTCTTCTCCACATTCTTTCCCGGTGACCAATTAATTTGCCTATGATTTTTTCATTTGATATCTTATATAGATAAACTCTTTATTTCTTCACCATGGGTTCTCGGGTCATTTTCTTGAAAAGATATTATATCACCGTGGGAAACTTTAAAAATGACTAATGTAAATTGCTCCCTTATTCTCACACACTTTTCGAAGACTTATCGGCTACCTTGCTTGAGGAATAGTTTCACAAAAATGTAGACGACCAGAATAATGTCTAATCTTGCTTCTGGATTGAGTCGAAAGGGAATATAACTGGACAAATGCTATTGTTCACACACCCTGGAAGCCTATCATTGCTTTAAAAGAAACTAACATCAAAGGTGTTAATCACAACAGTGTTATATGCATGGAAACTGTTAGAGAATATTGAGATTTAGCTTGACCATGCACCAAACTACAAATATGCTAGTTGATAGCTTAGCGAAATCAAGTAGAACGTCTAATCTTGAACTTATGAATGTAATATTCTAACATAACCACTAGAAATGGTTGTGACAATACTTGATGAGGAAAATCTTCAACCTCCAAACTAATTAATGTTAGGCTTGTATTGCATGGAAAAACACTAAATTGACTTTCTAAGTGTAAAGCTTTATAAGTCTACTCTATGAAATTGTAATTACCAACATATACAAATAAACATTTCAGGACAAACTTTCACAGCAAAAGTTTATCAGTCATGGTATCATATATCTAATGATTTCAAGCCTAATTATATTCAGCATAATAAACAATGGTATAAGTAAAGTAAAATTCTTTTATGTGAAAATACACCTTTATAAACCATGCTTTTACAATTCTCATTTCCTATTGCAACGAATTTAAGGCTAAAAGGGGTTGGGTGTCCCAACTTTGTGCGAAGAGATCCCCAACATGACTTTTGATTACCTCTATCAAACTCAACACCATCAAGCATTTCCTACACAAGTCATAATGAACGCTATTTGTTTAAATGACAAATCCATAAATTTATCATATCATATAATGATAGTAAGAACAAACGATACGTTACTTTCACAAAAAATGAAATTAATTAACTTAAATTGATTTTTACCCGAAATCCAAATTAAACAAAACCGAAATCAAACCTAAATTTAATCAACATAAACTTGATTTTAATAAGATTTTTACATTACTCAATTAATAATCCAATTAAAATTTAAATCGATCCAAAATTGACAAAATATCCAAATGATTCGAAATAAATTTATTCAAACCTATTCTTACACGAAATCTAAATTAAGTGAAACCGATATCAAACCCAAATTTAATCGACATAAACTCGATTTGAACAAAATTTATACATTACTTAATTAATATAATCCAATTAAAATATTAACTCGATCCAAAATTGATCAAATATCCAAATAACTCGAAATAAATTAACTCAAACCGATTCTTACCCGAAATTTAAATTAAGACAAATCGAAATCAAACCCAAATTTAATCGACATAAACTCGATTTGAATAAGATTTCTACATGACTCAATATGACCCGATTAAAAATTGAATTTAATACGACATAAGTTGAATTGAGTTAAAATCGAAAGAAATTAACACAAACCGATTCTTACCCGAAATGTAAATTAAACCAAATCAAAATCAAACCTAAATTAACTCGACATAAACTCGATTTGTACAAATTTTGAACATTACTTAATTAATATAGGAAAAATTGACTGGAATAATCCAAAATATGGTCATTCCGCCGACAATAATCCCAACTATGGGTTATTCCTGTATAATCCCAACTATAGGGGAGATCCACCACAAATACACCGATGACCTGCTTTAACCTATAACAACCGGTTACTTGGTCATGTGAGATGCACGTGAGACGTTTTTTCTTTTAATTTTTTACCTTTAACCTCCCTCCCACCCCTCCCCCAACCCATTGCCGCCCTCTCCCACCACCTCTCCCCTCCTCTTCCGGAAAACAACACCCTCCCACAACCCACTACCACCCTCTCCCAGCACCCCTTCGCAAAGGTGATACATTAACGCTCGCCGATCTAATCCAGCTCAAATTCCTAGAATTTGTGGCAAAGCGATCCAACTCCCTGTAGTAAAACACTAACGCACAAAACCTCTCAGTTACATCCCTGCAAAAAAATTTCAACTCAATGTAAAGATAAAACTGAAAATGTAAGTTAATGAGAAGGGAAGAGCGGAACTTGTCACTGAGAGAGATGAAAGAGCCATCAGGGGCGAGCTTAAAGGTGTGACTTGGGAGTATCAAGCATTACCACAAAGTCCATCTCTTTTACTCATTTAATTAAATCTTTAATCCATCTTTTTTCCCCACCTCTGTCTTTCTTCCAGTTGTCTTAATCGAATATAAACAAAACGAGTTTTCTCCAATTCAACTCCCAACTCCCTACTTCTGTTTCTACTTCTTTAATTTGTGTGTGAATGTTTGTTATTGTTAGTGGGTAAACAAGAACACCCACAAAATTCTAAATTCAGAGTGAAAAATGGTGGATCCCCAACAAACCACCACATGACATTGCAAATCGTAAAACTTGTGGTGTTGCTTTCATAGAGATTTTTTTTAAAAAAAAATCGAATTAGGAAAATTTTGAATTAAGAAATCAATTTTACTAGTGATTTCCTTTTTCTATCTTGAATTACATTCTTAGAATTCTGAAATGTTTAGTTTCGTATTGAATTACCAGTGACCCAAACTCCAAACTCCAAACTCCAAACTCCTCTTTTTAAGTTCATGAGTTTTTTTGTGTTGAATTCTTGATGTTTTGGTTGGAAGGTGGTGGCTAGCAAGAGAGTGGGTGTAGGGTGGCTGGCAGGTGTTTGGTAGGGGGCAAGGGCGAGGGGCAAGGGCAAGGGTGGGGATGAGTGACGGGGTGGACGTGATTAGGGAGGAAGAAGAATGCAGGTGGTCGTGAATGGTAGTGGTGGTGAGAGGAGAAAGAAAAGAAAAAAATTAAACAAATTACCGGGTTAACAGGTTACAAGTCACTTGGGTGTATTTGTGGCGGATCTCCCCTATAGTTGGGATTATACAGGAATAACTCATAGTTGAGATTATTCTCGGCCAAATGGCCATAGTTTGGATTATTCCAGTCAATTTTTCCATTAATATAATCAAATTTAAATATTAACTCGATCCAAAATTGATCAAATATCCGAATAACTCAAAATAAATTAACTCAAACCGATTCTTACCCAAATTTTAAATTAAGCCAATCGAAACCAAACTCAAATTTAATCGGTATAAACTCGATTTAAATAAGATTTCTACATTAATCAATTAATAATAAATACATTTTTTCATGTTGATTGACGAAGATAGGGGAAGAGGTAACTATATCAACGACATCACTACAATTATAATAATCGTAAACATGAATATCATTAATAATAATGATGTGCAATTTAATAATAAAGTACTTCAATGTTCACTTAATGCTTTTTTCGATGTTAGAGTATATTTATTTTGCTGTAGTAAAAGTCAGAAAGTTTTTTCAGTTAATGTTCCATTTTGAAATGTCATTTGGGGTCCATCGGCGTCGCGAGGGAGTCTCATTGGAGTATATCACTCCCTTCCTAGGCAGTCTTCTACTCTACGTTTTGAGCCAAAAAGTCATATTTCATGGGCAAATCTTCGTTTTTGCCTTAAGTTTTGTCTAGGCCTTAATTCTGATAATGAAGAACAAGTGATGGACATGTTACTTAGAGACATTGTAACAAAAGATGGTTACAATAATATTTATTCGATGGATTACCCAACCAATGATAAGAATGCAGGGTTGTTGCTAATGCACTTATTTATAACCATTAACATGGTTAATGTGAAATATATTTGCCCTCAATGGTGTAGCACCATGGTGGTGAATAAGTCGGCAAGGTGGCCGACAAAGAGGGCCAAGGGGGAGGAGGATTCGGTTGTGCATGGTGGTGGTGAGGATTGTATGGTTTGTTTTGACGAGTTGGCTAACAAAGAGAAATTGATGTGTTTGCCTTGTAACCATGTTTTCCACCAAGATTGTATTATTAAGTGGTTCGGACTTAGTCTCTCTCGTCCTCTTTGCCGTTCTACGTTGCCTAAGGCGGTTGATGTACTTGACTTGATGACAAGTTTCTTTATGGGGTGCAGTCGGGACCTGATCTGGTATCTTCAACGGGAGGGTGATGTTTCAAACATTGACCCTCATGTTCTTTTGACGAAGATCCACAAGTAGTTAAGCGTATTTAGTTACTTAGTTTAATGTTTTCTTAGTAATTTCGTTCACTTTGATATTTCGATTGGTACTGTTTTGATTTGCCTAGATGAATAAGTTGTACGTGTTGTAGGACAATGTTATCTTATTATTAATGTGAATGAGCTTTTGTTATATCTATATCACTATACGAAAATTTCAATTAACAATGTTACTTTTGTGCTAGACATAAGAGGTATATGTCGTCATTAGCCATACTAAAAGTGAAATCATGACAAATATCTCAAATCCAATAGATTATTAGTAGAATAGATTGGAAAATCTGGTACAAAAGCTCGAATGGATCCACTTGGACCACTTCAACAACTCTTTGTATTATTAATACTAACAAAATATTGTCAAAAATTTTCCGCTAAATTAATTAGTTCTAGGAGATATTTCATATAAAGAAAAGCATAAAGGTCGGTTTTAAACCGACTCAGCCAAGGATTCTATTATTATAGATGTGCCTGCTTGGGTATAAGTTTATGTGGTGATTGCGTAATTAAAAATACCAATAGTCAAATATTACATATTAGTTACTGCAAAAAAATCAAAGGAAGCCACTATATAAAACAGAAGGCTTACATGATGACAATTTACGGTATATATGGAATAGAGGAAATAAGAACATATTTAGATTGAAATATATCACACACATTGACACATTTATAACTTAAGACACATGCTCATACTTCATAAATTTGAGCCACCAAAGATTGCCTTCAACTTTTGGACTTGCGTAGCATCCAACAAGGTGATCTTCTGAATTACATCCGTGGGTAAGTTGTTAGAAGCTATAGATGTGGTGATAACATGTACACCAGGATTTGCACTGTTTAGACTAGCAATTAAAAGAGCACGAGAGTTGCCAATGTTCACAACAAAGTGGCCTGGTATAATGTGGCTGGAAAGATTATAAAATCTACAATAGATAATTAAAAAATAACAAAAATACAATCAAACAAGATTAATTTAATATTTGTTTTATAATTTATCAATATTCTAAATACCTGTGCATAAGCACTAGTAAAGACTAGTTTCATTTTATTGAAAAGTATCAGAACCAGTGGCGGATCCAGAAAGTTTATAAAGCGGGGTCACTTTTGCAAGTGAAAAATATAAAAATATATTACGTTTACTAATTATATATCTATTATTATTCATAAGTGAAAGAATCATGATAAGCAAGTATTTGATGCTTAAAATTTTGAGTACCATACATATACAATAATAATAAAAAAAAAGCACATGACTCATTGAAGTCTACTCTTTGTAATTAAAATTTTGAGTATCAAAAGAGGCTTACCAGCTACTCCTCACCTCCTCACGATACTACTTCTACCTTTTTAGTTTTGCTATAGTGGAGTAGTTAGTGGTGGGTATTAGCTTTTGATTTTTGTTAAACATTGTATTAAAGATTACACTTTATGAAAGAGAAAGTAGAGGAAGTATACTGCCAAAACAAATGAAAAAGTAATAGTAAAATGTTAATGAGAAAGAGGAAAAAGCAAAGCAAGTGATTTCCATAAATAGGTCAAATAGCTATAAATGAAGTCATGGTTTACTGTTAGTGGGTTCCCTTTTACTAATTGCTAGGAATCTTACGTTTGTGGTTGGCAAGTGGGTGAAGGTGACCCCTCTTCTTATGGATCCGCCTGACTCTTGAGCTTTCCGCTCAATTATTCCTTTTTAAATGAATAACGAGTAATAATTTTTGACTTTTCAAAAACAACAAATTAGTAAAAGGCTTTTCATTTGTGATACTAAGGACAGGGCCATCCAATGATTTTGAGTGGCCCTGTGCGAAAACTCAAAATTAGGCCCTTAATTATAAATTGTAGAAAGAAAAAAAACCTGATTTATGAGTAGAGGAAACAAGGAAGAATGAGAGAAGAGATATGGGAAGAATTTTTAAGGGAAAAAAATCTGCAAAAATGGTACGGGAGGGATATTTTTTGAAGGATCGTGAATTTTTTTTGCAATGTTTAATCGGGGAAGATAAAGATTGAAAATTTCTTTCCTACTGGAATTCAAAATGATCCATGTTTAATCAGGATAGTTTCTTCATCTCCGATGCATATTTTCCTCCTTTGTATGATGTTTGTGCTGCTGACATGCTGTGATGTTATGAGTTGTTTTTTATGTCATTAATTTATTTTAATTGGGCTTTTTCAATGAGGGGCCCTGTGCAAATGTTCTCTTTGCACAACTTTAGGGCAGACTCTGGGTCCATCAAATGATATTATGCCAAACCGAAATCAAACCCAGATTTAATCGACATAAACTCGATTTGGAAAAATTTGTACATTACTTAATTAATATAATCCAATTAAAATATTAACTCGATCAAAAATTGATCAAATATCCAAATAACTCGAAATAAATTAACTCAAACCGATTCTTACCCGAAATTTAAATTAAGACAAATCGAAATCAAACCCAAATTTAATCGACATAAACTCGATTTGAATAAGATTTCTACATGACTCAATATGACCCGATTAAAAATTGAATTTAATACGACATAGGTTGAATTGAGTTAAAATCGAAAGAAATTAACACAAACCGATTCTTACCCGAAATGTAAATTAAACCAAACCAAAATCAAACCTAAATTAACTCGACATAAACTCGATTTGTACAAATTTTGTACATTACTTAATTAATATAATCAAATCTAAATATTAACTCGATCCAAAATTGATCAAATATCCAAATAACTCAAAATAAATTAACTCAAACCGATTCTTACCCAAAATTTAAATTAAGCCAATCGAAACCAAACTCAAATTTAATCGGTATAAACTCGATTCAAATAAGATTTCTACATTAATCAATTAATAATTAATATATTTTATCATGTTGATTGACGAAGATAGGGGAAGAGGTTACCATATCAACGACATTACTACAATTATAATAATTGTAAATATGAATATCATTAATAATGATGATGTACAATTCAATAATCAAGTACTTCAATGTTCACTTAATGCTTTTTTCGATGTTAGAGTATACCTAATTTGCTCTAGTAAAAGTCAGAAAGCTGGTTTAGCTAATGCTTCTTTTAATGTTCCACTCTGAAATGTCATTAGGGGTCCATCAAATAATACTGGCTAACAAAAGCCTGTAGACCAATTAGTGTACTAGTATACGAAATAGTCAATTGTATTGTAGTAGACAATTGATCTTAACAAATAATTTCATCATGCATACCTTTGGTGCCCCAGAGTCTCTCCTGTTCTTATCAAACAAGTGAGTGAGTTGAGGCATATCCAAATCACTTGCATATATCTGCAAGAAGAATGTAGTCGTCATTGCATTAGAATTATTCGTTTGTTTGTTGAATATAAAATATGAGATAAGGTTCAACTACGATACAATAATAATATCTTACATGAACATCATATAATTCGGCAGGGTGATCTAAAGGGTTCTTTGCTCCATCACAATTCGAGAAGACTTTTATATCTAGATATGCATTTTTCTGAATATTGTAGAACTTGAGATAATTCCCTTTTTTACAGCAACAAAAATACAATAATCCTTAGTTTCAATATGTCATACGGGTATGTATAATTAAGGATGTCAATGTGTATTACTAGGAATTAGGAGTGTATGCCACCTTTTAAAATACTAGTTTTATATGTCTGATTTTATCCCGCTCACCCTAAACAACGACTCATATGAAAAATAACCAAGAGTTATGGTTTGATTTAAAAGGATAACATATACTTCCTCTGTTTTTTATTAGTTGACCTGTCTCTTTTATCACGTTTGCCAACGCGTGATTTCAGTCACTTTTATCTTGGAAAATTGATGAGTAAAAATTATAAAAATATGATATTTTGAAAATATATAATGAGACGAATCTAACAAGACCCCACATGACTATATTTTCTCTTACGTATAAATCACAAAAGATAGTCAAAGTAGATTATGTGAATACTGTCAAAAGTCAAAACGTGTCAACTAAATAAAAACAGAGGAAGTATATTCTTGCTTAATTGTACATGACCTCTCTTTCCAGTTTATATTCCCTCCCAATTTTTATGTATAGCCTGATTGCACTCTATGAAGGATTAAAAATATTCACACAACCATTATGTTTTGCTTCTTCTCCACATTCTTTCCCGGTGACCACTGAATTTACCTATGATTTATTTAATTGATATTTTTATATAGACAAAACCATCCTGGAAGCCTATCATTGCTTTAAAAGAAAATATTATCAAAGGTGCTAATCACAACAGTGTTATATGTAGGGATACCTGTTGGAGAATATTGGGTGTTAGCTTGACCATGCACCAAATTACAAATACGCTACTTGATAGCTTAGCGGAATCAAGTAGAACGTCTAATCTTGAACTTATAAATGTAATATTCTAACAGAACCACTACAAGTGGCTATGACCATACTTGAGGAGGAAAATCTTCAACCTTTGAACTAATTAATGTTAGGGTTGTATTGCATGGAAAAAAAAATAAATTGACTTTCTAAGTGTAAAGCTTTATGAGGCTACTCTATGAAATTGTAATTACCAACATATACAAATAAACATTTCAGGATAAACCTTCATAGCAAAAGTTTATTAGTCATGGTATCATATATCTAAGGTTTTTTCAAGCCTAATTATATAGCACTTCAGCATAATAAACAATGGTATAAGTAAAGTAAAATTCTTTTACGTGAAAGCACACCTTTATAAACCTTGCTTTTACAATTCTCATTTCCTATTGCAACGAATTTGATGCTAAAAGGGGTTGGGTGTCCCAACTTTGTGCGAAGAGATCCCCACCTTGACTTTTGATTACATCGACGGTATCAAGCATTTCCTACATAAGTCATAATGAACGCTATTTGATTAAATGACAAATCCATAAATTTATCATATCATATAATGACACTGAACAACAAAAGACACGTTACTTTCACAAAATGTGAAATTAGTTAACTCAAATTTATTTTTACACGAAATCTAAATTAAGCAAAGCCGAAATCAAACCTAAATTTAATCAATATAAACTCGATTTGTATAAGATTTCTACATTACTCAATTAATATAATCCGATTAAAATTTTAAATCGATCCAAAAATGACCAAATATCCAAATGATTCGAAAAAAATTTATTCAAACCTATTCTTACACGAAATCTAGATTAAGTCAAACCGAAATCAAACCTAAATTTAATCGACATAAACTCGGTTTGGAAAAAATTTGTACATTACTTAATTAATCTGATCCGATTAAAATTATTAACTCGATCCAATATTGATCAAATATCCCAAAAACTCGAAATAAATTAACTTAAACCGATTCTTACTTGAAAATTTAAATTAAGAGAAATCGAAATCAAACCCAAATTTAATCGAAATAAACTCGATTTGAATAAGATTTCTACATGACTCAATATGACCCGATTAACAATCGAATTTAATACTCCCTCCGTTCCAAAATATTATACCCATTTTCCGTTTTATTAGGTCGTTTCAAAAAGATATACCCATATAAAATCTTTTCTATTTATATACATTTTTTCTCCCCATTTTACTCTTCAATATCTAAACATTTACCTACCTTTTACTCATTTGTACTTTAATGGTCCCCACATTTGAATCTCTCTCTCTACTTTTCCTAATAAGGACAAAAAAAGTACATGCAAATTATTAAAATAAACATAAGATTCTCCTATGATTCTATTTGCCTTGGTTTTCCCCCATATTCCAAATGAGTATAACATTTTGGAACGGAGGGAGTACAACATAAGTTAAATTGAGTTAAAATCGAAATATATTAACACAAACTGATTTTTACCCGAAATCTAAATTAAGCCAAATCGAAATCAACTCAAATTTAATCGATAAAAATTCGATTTAAATAAGATTTCTACATTAAAGTAATAACTTGTATCAATTAATAATTAATACATTTTATCATGTTGATTGACGAAGATAAGGGCAGAGGTAACCATATCAACGACATCACTACAGTTATAATAATCGTAATCATGAATATCATTACTAATAATGATGTACAATACATTAATAAAGTAGTCCAATGTTCACATAATGCTCTTTTCGATGTTAGAGTATACCTATTTTGCTCTAGTAAAAGTCAGAAAGTTGCTTCAGCTAATCCTCGTTTTAATGTTCCATTTTAAAATGTCATTTGGGGTCCATCCAGGCCGTCCAATGATTTTGGGAGGCCCTATGCGCCTGTGCGAAAACTCAATATTAGGCCCTTAATTATAAATTATAGGAAGAAAAAAAACTGATTTATGAGTAAGGAAACAAGGAAGAATCCGAGAAGAGATATGGGAAGAATTTTGAAGGGAAAAAAATCTGCAAAAATGTTATGGATGGGATATTTTTTGAAGGATCGTGAAGAAATTTTGGAATATTTAATCGGGGAAGATAAAGATTGAAAATTTCTTTCCTACTGGAATTCAGCATGATCCATGTTTAATCAGGAGAGTTTTTTCATCTCCGTTGCATATTTTCCTCCTCTGTATGATGTTTGTGTTACTGACCTGTTGTGATGTTATAAGTTGTTTTTTTAGGCCATTAATTTATTTTAATTGGGCTTTTTCAATGAGGGGCCCTGTTCAAATGTTCTCTTTGCACAACTTTAGGGCCAGATCTGGTTCCATCAAATAATATTGGCTAGTTAAGAATGTCAATGTGTATTACA